>CM052895.1:107967704-108035913 GCA_028534135.1 Potos flavus | reverse complement strand
CCCTTGAGGGCTTTATCTTTATATGCTTTCATCTTTATATCCTTCCCTGGTAGGAGATAGATGCTAAATAATTAATTGAATGAATGAAACCCAGGCACAGAGCCGGAAGTGGGTTAAAATTCCTTATATACACCACTTTAAAGAATTTCTCTAGTTAAAATAATCTATTCTGTGTGTTTGAAAACCTCCTCCTTATTTGTCATGGCTCATTTCTGCTGGCTTTCTGATTTCTCAGAGCCTTAACTCTTCTCTCTACCTTTCTTGCCTTCTGTCTGACCACTTCTTCCCTCTGCCGCTGTCCCCCTCGCTGCCAGTGTGCTCCGGGCCACTTGGCTCACGTGTCTTCTCAAAGGGGGTGAATGAATCTTGGGATGTGGATGGCCTGCTCTTAGGTTTGTTTCCCTAGGTGGGATGAGAGTGCAAATATCTTGAGAAGACACCCGAACTTGAAGGGCGGGAAGAGGGTTTGTGGTGGTGTTCTTGTTGTGAAGATTTAATGAGATAATATGTGTAACAAGTTCTTACTGAGTGATGATCATGATGTTCATGATGAGGTTGGCTTCCATGACAGGCGAGAGAGGGAAGCCCGGAAGGAAGCGGCAGGTGGAGGGCGTGGCAAGGCTGTCATTCGCCCCAGGGCTGCGTTACTTTTGCCTTTGTGCGCCCCCTCTCTGTGTAAAATATTAAAAATTATGTGACCACATGGCTTTATAAAGGGGAATAGAATCCAGACTGGATTTCTTATGACATAGTCAATATTGTTCTATTCAATTTTTCTTCTGATTTAAAAAAGTATTAAAATTGATATTTAATTAAAAGGACCTCTAAAACCCTTATGGCTCCTAGCCAAGGTGTCTGCTGTGCCTCATGGCTAGGTCAGCCCGAGCCCATCACTCTCTTCACTGCTCCTGGAACACACAGGGCCCTTCCGTCCTTCTGGGCCACACTGTTCCGTCAGTCTGGTCAGTCTGTCCCTCATCCCACCCCCACCCTTTGCCCTGGTCCACCTGATAGATTTCTGCTCACCCTCAAGTCTCAGCTCAAATGTCACTTTTTCTTGCCAGCGTTAGCAAATTAAAACACAGGGTGCCCAGCTGCATTTCAGATAAACAACAAGGAACCGTTTTAATGTAGGTTTGTCCCAAATATCCCATGTCCTGAATCTTGCATAAGACATAGTGATACTGAGAAGTCGTGGTATGTTTATCTGAAATTCGTATGGTCTGGTAACCCAGCTCTGTGACTGTCCCTGGCTCCTTTTCCTCCCAGGTTTTCTTCTCACCTGCTGCAGTCCGGGCGTCCCTGCGTTCTCTGCGCACCTGTCAGCACCCAGGCTCTGCCCCCGTCAGCACCCAGGCTCCGCCCCTGTCTGCATTCTCCTCACTGCTCCCCTCACCCGTCACGGGGCCAGGATGTGGCAGTGCTTTCGTTGTCACCCATGAGTAAATGGGTGCTTTCCCTTTATTTCCCCCAACTACCTATTTATTTTCAAGGATGACTTGGCAGTATTTGGTTTTAATTTCATTTAGGATGTGATGAGACCAAAGTTAACTATTGCGTGGGGTCACAGCAACAGTTCTGTTACCGAAGATGTGTCCCAAGAAGACATTCTGGATTCAGACCTTTCATTGCCTGATGGAAAAAAGCCCCAGAGCCCGTGGCTGACACCTACGTCCTCTCCCTGCCATTGTGCTCTGAGGTGGACAGTGTGAGGTCCTGGGTTCCCTCCTCCCTGGGGTTCTGGGGTCAGATCGCAAATCAGCTGTGACCCAAGCAGGACTCTGCATGTGAAGGGCAGTGGTGCTTTTGGTTTTTAAGACTTAGGTTCAGGAAATTCTGATTTTGTGCCTTTACCTCAAGAGTGGATTGATTCTTAAAAAGTTCTTTTAAACCTTTGCTTCGCTCAGCACCGGCCACAGAGGAGAAAAAACAGATCTTATGGGCACAAGCCACAGGAGACCCTCGGAGTCTGGCGATGGGACTCCTCATCCAGTGCTCCCAGAGTTCTCGGCAGCAAGAATTCGGAGCCTGAGGCTCCACAGAAGCAGCATTCCCTTGGAGGACCGCTGAGAGGGGGAATCAGCCCCTCAAGACTGCACTCGTGATTCAGAATAATTCGAGCCGGGTGAGGATTTTCAGTAAGCATGGTGAAAGTTCTCTTTTTTATTGCTAGGAATTTCCCAGCTTTCAACACATTCTCCCTTATGTGGGAGAAATTCATTTTCACATTCTCCCTTTGGAAAGGAAATTTCCAAAGCTGACCGCTGGTTAATTACGCTGAGCAAGAAACCACAGTACCCGTGCGTGTGTGTGTGTGTGTGTGTGTGTGTGTGTGTGTGTATAGGGGTGTGTGTGTGGGGGCGGTGTCCTTCTGGTGGGAGCTGCCCAGCAGTTTCTGCCTCTCTACCGATCTCTAGCCCCCTCTCTGCTCATCCTGATGCTTATAGGATCAGGCAACAGGGCCCAGGGTAGTTCCAAGGGGTGGTCCATAGGTGTCATGAGCAAGAGAACAAGGCAGCAGGCAGTTCCCTGGCCCCACCCACCTGGGGAGCACCGAACACCACACCCCTCCTGGACTGTCACAGTTGGTGGTCATAGTTGGTGGTCACTTGTTGGTCTAATCAAGGTTCTGGTAAGTTCTGCACTTCTCTTTTTAACTTTAAAGAACTGTTTGATGTTATTTTACTCAATGTTTTCCAAACTTATTTGATCAGAGAACCACCCCATCTTCCATTTGTTTTTGAGGAGCATCTCACCCAGTTAGCAATCCCGGGAGCCTACTTTGGCGAAATGGCTCTAAAAAGGGAGCGGAAGGCAGCCAAGAGTTTACAATGTTTGCATTCAGTCTGCAAGTCACTAACTTTGTACCAGAATCTGGCTGACAGAGAGCGTGGCTGGCCCCAGCACAGCCCTAGCAGAAGGACTCCGATTGCAGGCCCCACACAGGGCCCCCCAAACACCGTGGACTCTCAGCGCGGGGGCCAGGAGCGTCAGGAAGGAAAGGGCATTTTGGGCAAAGCCTGGCACTGATCTGAATGCTGTCTGTTGGAAAACCTCAGCTGGCAGACGCTTGGAATGAGTTTTCAGAGTGTCCGAGTTTTGTTTTGGGTTTAAATCACCACACAGGGCTACTTTTTCATAGTCACAAGGCTGCCTGTGGCATAACACGGGGAGTGTGTCATCCGAGGAGGAAGCATGCTCTCCTTCCCAACCCAGGGCACTGGCATTTCCTCTCCTTGGTGTGTTCTTCTTGTCACCGGAATATACTTGGCTCAAGGCCACCCTTTGCACCGACTCCAAGGACTGTCATGCAGGACAGATGTGAATGGTGTCCCCCCAAAGTGGTGCAAAGCAGTGGCTCCATCCACGTGTTTGCCTGGTTCAGGGCAGAAGCCAAGATGCTCATTTGTTAGCGCTCTCTGTTTCTTAAATCCTGCCGCAGTGTCACCTCTAATTAAAGCAGGCCCCATTGTTTTCCCTATTATAATAGCCTGTTTGTATTCTTCATAGCATTTATCATTGCCTGGATCACTACACATTTTTACTTTTTTGAATACTGTCTCCACTAAAATAAAATATCAGTTACACGAGGGCAAAGATTTTTGGTTTTGGCCACTTTTGGATGACTAGTGCCTTGAATAGTACCTGGCAGAGGGTGGGCACACCGTATGGGCGGAATAAGTGAGGAACATTGTTTCAAATTTGTTCTCCCTTGGGTGGTGACTGGTTGTGGAGAGCGGGCGGGCAAGGCCATTGGCTGAACTGGGGGTGGTGTGGTGGTGAAGGCGGGGGAAGGCTTCTGGTCCAGGGCCCGACTGATCATAAATGCTTGGGATGGCCGCCTGGGCTAGCTGTGGTCCACGGGCACGGGAGGAAGGACAGAAGGACAGGGAGCAATAGAAATGAGTTTTTATTTGTAAAAAGTTACAAAATGATATTGTACAAAAATAAAGTCTGTAGAGAACTTTGGTTGTATAACACAAACGACTGAGACAGATCAGAGAAGTCAGAACTTCCAAAGAAGTGCACTCCCTACCGGATCAGATGGTAATCGCAATGATATAGAAAAATCACAAACTTTACCCTTTTTGTGGATTTGGTGGAGTGATTCGCTTCAGTTAAAACTTGCTTGTGGTGTGTAGGTGATGCTGGGGACGAGCTGTCCTCATCCACTGTATCCTAGAGCCCCTGTGAGCAAGGACTCTCCATGGGGATGGGTGGGGGGCGTGGCGGTAACTGAGGCTGACCCCTGGGGACACCAGCCACCAAATCTGCCAGGATTCTCTGAACCAGACAGACGGACCTGGGGCTACGTCACACTGTGCTTCATGAATGACCAGACGGCTGGGTCTGTCACTGTTTGAAGCAGGCGGCTCTTCAACGAGGTCCCCACTCTGGCCCCAGGAGAGGGGGGGGATTCCTTTTATTTTATCTCCAAGTTGTGCAAGGGGAGCAGAAAAGACAGAGAGGGACAGAACGATGGTGAACTTGGGTCTTTGGGGGTATGGGGGAAGGGATGTCTGGTAAATGCTGCCTCTTGGTTACTTTGCAAAATTCACATGATTGTTTTCTGGAGGCCAGTAGGTCACTTAATTGCTAAATCTGTCATACTTTCGGGCTATTAGCCACTCGGGTAGTGATAGATGATCTCCTTGATAAAAATCCCTTTTATGAAACATGCAACAAACTCTTAATATAGGGTCCAGCGCCTCATGCCTGGGTCAGCTGCCAGACAATCCCACCTCCGGGACTTGCCCGAGGAGCTGGTTGATCCCACCCTGCGCCCCGCCCCTCCAAAGGCTTTCATCCTACAGGTGGGGCATGCTGCGGGGCCGGAGAGTCGGTGAGTGTGTGCGGCTGGGCCAGACATGTGTCCCTCGTCCTCCTCCCTTCTGGGCCACCCCCTTCTGACAGGGACAGTGACTGTTGCCCCAAGGGGACAGCCAAGCGGACTTTATGGCACCCAGATAGATCCCATTTCTGGAAGGCCGGCAACGTGCTCCCTGGCTGCGCTGGGCATGAGCATGTTTCTCTAGAAGACGGTGGGTGGACACAAGGATGGAGGAAGAGTCTCCACAAGTCAGGACACAACCGTGGCCAGCCGACAGGATTTGTATCTTACTTTTAGGTTAACACTGACTCCAGGACTACCTACTAAAAGGGATTTAGCCTTTCATAGACACGGTGATGCACGTCATAGATAGATGCGCGTGGAAGGGAGTAGGAGCTTACATACAGCAGAAAGGGGAGCGTGTGGCGGGCCTGCTCAGCGATGGGACAGCGAGGATGTAAAACCAGAGCCAAGGGGTCTCTGCTCACTGCTCCCGAGAAGGGGCCTGTCACAAGCGCTCCTTCTGACGCATTCCTTTTCTCAAAAATAAAAATAGGGAAGAGGCTGAAATGGGGGGAGATGAGGGAGGGCTTTTCTTAAAAAGGTAAAGTAAGTGATTTTTGCCTAGCGAAAAACTTTTTAATACTTTGAAAAGCATGGACCCTTGTTCCCAATCAAAATTTCCTTTGTCACTTTTCTTTGCGTTTTGCGACCACATATACTTTGGCACCTTTGAAAAGAAACTTTAATAAATAAGGGGAGAAAAGAGCAACTCATTAGTGAATGGTAATAAATAACAATAACTTAAATCTCAATAAATATCTTCTCTATATTTCTGTATCTGAAACAGATGCATTGCATCGAGTAGCTTCTCTGGTCACTGGTGACCATGCTTAAACGGAGCTGGGGGGGTATGTAACCTTTGTCTCTCTGTAAACCGGCAGGCCCAGCAGCGGGCCCGGGGCGGCGGGGGGCCTTCCCCACTCGCTCTCCTGCAAGAATGCTGCCGAACACCACAACTGGTTTCCTGTTTCCAAGGACATCAAGGAAATACCTTCGGGCTTGTTTTCAGTCATGAGGACAGCCTTTTTGGTTCCTAGCCAACTTCTTCCCACCCTGCACACCAGGTTCCAAATCCATCACCGACCGACAGTTGGCAAAACATGCTGGCTTTAGGAAACCTCAGGCTCCGACTTTCAAATTCAAAGGTAACGATCTCTTGTGTCTTTGCCTTTTGTGTTGTGTTGTGTTGTGTTGTGTTGTGTTGTTTTTCCTCCTCCTTTCCGGGGTATGTCTCCGCCGAGTGACAGAAAAATAAACCTTTCTTGCTTTCAGCAGTAAAACGTCATGATGAGGAATGACACCAGGATGACCATTTCCCAGGTGTCTCCAGACATGTGAAAATAAACCATAGGAGATACACTGGTTTGGTTTCAAGCGCATCCGCAACTGCGCCCGGGGCCGGCCATGGCGGGCTGTGTCCGATGACAGGAACCACCCAACCAGGGACCCCGGCCCTGGGCTGCTGGTGACATCGGCTGCCGGCCGGGAGAGTCCAGATGGCTCTTTCCTCTCCCGTCCAGTTCTCTGTAGCTGGGTCTCCCTCTACCAGGCTCCCCCAACGGCTGCCTTCCTCTTCCTCTTCCTCCTCCTCCTCCTTCTCCTTCCTCCTCCTCCGCCTCCGCCTCCTTGGTCCTCATCTTCCATTCGGGGCTAACATTTCCTGGGAACCTTGGTCCCTTTCTTTGCACTGTAGCAGGAATGCAATACACAGCAGTCTCTGGAGCCGGAGTCAGATACACCCACACCTTTTAGCGGAATGCTTTCTTAGAATATGGTAAACCAGGTTGTCATCTAGAAACGACAGGTCGTCATCATAGGCGATGGGTCTGCAGCAAGCCTGCCCGACTTTGTCACTCACCAGCCTCCTATTTTTGGATAAGTTTTTTAATATTTTGTCGTACATTGTCTCGGCCGCCTCGCAGGAGCCGCTGCAGTACCGAAAAATCAGTTCCTCCTTGGTTTCGTAGCCCAAACCCAGGTCAGTGACGTTTAAATGTACTGCAGTCAAAACACAGCCCCGGTTTCTGCCCCGCTGGCCTCGCCGCCCTTTCCCCCTGGAACCCTCCGGGCTGCCGGCCGCCGCCTGGCGATTCCGCTCTCTCCGGGGTGGCACGGCCATTTGCTTCTCAGGCGACCTCTTCAGTCTTCGGATGGTGGCCTGAATAAAATCCATGACGTCGTCAAACTGATCAGAATAATCCTCTGGCATGTTTGCTGTTCAATGAGAAAACAGAAAAGGTCACGTGAGACGACAAGGCTCATTTCAAGCAGGCTTCTCCGGGAAAGTGCCTCCAAAGTCAGCCTAGCGGGGACCCCCAGTGGAACCAGCAGCCGGGCAGGCTAAGTGACCAGGGCACCTCCCCTCCAGGGAACAGAGGCGAAAATGCACCCTCAGAAGGGAGAGTATCCAGTTAAAAGAGGAGACTAGCATGCGGGGGACCGACACACTTTCTTGCAGAAAACAAGTCCTCAGAAGCGCATCTTTCGTTGGAATAACATCTGCTATTTTTTTTTAATTTTCTATTTTTTTTAAGATTTGTATTTATCCATTTGATAGAGAGCACAAATAGGCAGAGCTGGAGGCAGAGGGAGAGGGAGAAGCAGGCTCCTCGCGGAGCAGTGCTCGATCCCAGGACCCCGGGATCATGACCCAAGCCTAAGGTAGATGCTTAACCAACTGAGTGACTGAGCCACCCAGGCTCCCCAACATCTGCCATTTTTTAACAAGTCTGTTGTGGTTGCTGGGAGCAGGTGGTTCCTTGAAGGCCATTTTTCTTGGCTGAGAATCGAGCTAGAGTAGGGGCTCTCAGATGTGAGTGTGAACCAGAAGGTGCTGGGAAACTCACAGGAAATGCAGATTCCTGACCTTACCCTTAGTGGGAGGTCCAGGGAGGGGCCAGAGAGCCTCCATGTTCAATGGATTCTGACGCGACTCGGAGAAACCGTGACTTAGGGGGAAGGAAAAGGATTATCTTGGATCGGGAAGTCTTCCAACATTGCCACTTTGACCTGGACTATCAAGTGCCCTTCCCCGGAATCTCACCCTGACTCCACACCTCTGGGCGGCTGAGTCGGGAGAGAAGCATTTCGATAGAACAAATGAAAAGCTCATGACTTCATCTATATGTTCAAAGTTCCTTAAAAGCAGACTACTCTTCAATAACAAAGAGATGACCACTTCCTCGGAACAGCATGACTTAAAAAATATGGTACCACTGTAAGAAGACATTTAAATGGATCTGCAGAACATGGAAGGAGATGCTGTTTGTTGAGAGAGGCCCAGCCTCGGCTGCAGGAGGCCACACGACTCCTGCAGCCTCTGGTTGCCCACAGGTTAAGAGGTGTGCGCTTTAAGGGGACCCCACAGAGGAATGAGGAGGCGATGCTTCTCAGAAGTTTGAGAACTTGGGGTTACAGCAAGAATTCCCAATCTCTTGGGGTTTTCTGCTCTGTTACAGCATCTGCTTTGGCTGATCAAGTAAGAGGTGAGGAACTGTTTGAACAATTTAATGCATTTCTAAAAGAAGAAAGCTATTTAAACCCCTCGTCATTAGGGCCTAGAACTTGTATGCTCCCCTCATCCCCATTTCAGGTAATTTAGCATGTTTAGGGTTATATGTGCTCAGAAGAAGATACCTCAAAATAGTCGTTGGCAAGAGTTAACGTACTTTGCTGAGACCATGGTAAAGCAGAGAAGGATTACTTTGTGTCTGACTCCTGTCGAATTGTTTTGTCATGGATTGTGGTTTTTTTTTAAAGATTGATTGATTGATTGATTGATTTGACAGAGAGAGAGAGAGCACAAGCAGGGGGAGCAGCAGACAGAGGGAGAGGGAGGAGCAGGCTCCCTACTGAGTAATGAGCCCGATGCGGGGCTCGATCCCAGGACCTTGGGATCACAACCTGAGCCAAAGGCAGATGCTCAACGGCCTGAGCCACCCGGGCACCCCTGTCATGGACTGATTGTTAAAACACATATCAGGAATCCTGTTGTGTCAAACAAAATCCAGTTAAGGCAATTTAACTAAATCGATCGATCAATCAATTGATAAGTCTATTGATTGACACTGATCTATCTATCCAGAATACATAGAATATACAACCTAGGATACATAGTAAGGAAAAAGAGTACAGATTGTGTGGAACCCCCAGAACGCCTCACTGTTCGATATCTAGGATTTGGCTTTGGATAGTCCCGCTGCCCGGAAGTCATGAAGCTGCTCCCACCCTGGTCCGGGCCCATTGTCTCTCTCTGGATCACCACAGTAGCCTCGAGCTCCCTCATTCCAGCCTTACCCTCCTTCAGTCTGTTTTCCACTCAGCAGCCAGAGTCATGTCCCTCTCTGCTCCAGACCCTCCAACAGCTCCCCATTTCTCTTGGAGTAACAGTCGAAGTCCACACTGGCTTAAGGCCCTACCTGGCCTAGCCACCCCTTCTCCTCCAGCCTTTGTCACCTCTGACCTTCTCTTCTACTTGTCTTTTCCCTTGCTGCCTCTCCTCCAGTTTTCCGGGCCTCCTTACTGCTTCTCACAAATAGGGTTTCTCATCCTTAGCCCTACTGACATTTTGGGCAGGATCCTTCTTTGCCGTGGGAGGCTGTGCCCCCACATTGCAGGATGGTGAGTGGTATCCCTGGTCTCTAGCCAGGAGATGCCAGTAGTATCCCCCCACCCTTCCCTAGACATTGCCAAATGTCCCTGGGGGCAAAAGCACCCCGGGTTGAGAACCACAGATCAGACACAAACAGGAGCTCGGGGCCGTTGTGCTGGCTGTTCCTTCTCTGCATGTAACACTGTTCCTGCACAGCACCCAGTGGCTCACTCCCACATCCCTTCAAGTCTTTGCTCAAATGTCACCACCACCAAGTCCTACCCTGACCTCCCTGTTTAAAATATAATCTGTCCCCAAGCCCGAATCCAGACCCCCCTGCCTTGCTTCCCCACCCTCCACCATAATACTATCTTCCAGTGCACTGTAGAACTGATTTCTTAAGTTTTTTATTTGTTGTCTGTCTTCTCTGATAGAAAGTCAACTCCAGGAGGCAGGGACCTTTGCTTGGCTTGTTCACCCATGGATCCCAAGAGCTTAAAATAGGAATTGGTCCCCGGAAGCCTGCCATAATTTTTGAATGAAATAGGGCACTTTATAAGGGGAGAAGAAGGAGTCCTTAACTTTTCAAGGGGACGCTTGGACTTTGGTTGAGAACCACACCATCATGAAATAAACAGCCCATGACGTCACACAGGAAGCAGCCATGCCCTGAGTGGCACTGTCCTTTTCTACCTGAGAGTGAAATATCCACCTGGCCAGCTTCCTGCAACAGGCAAGTCTCTCTAGGTCCGCCTCCCTCGGGGTCTTGGAAGGGGCTTCCTTAGGGAGCACTGGTGTGGGAGGAGCTCTGACTTAGCCATTTCCTCGGAACCACTTTCTAACTGGACTTCCTTAAGAAGTTTTCTTCTTAAAACACAAAAACCTTTAAATCACTCTATATGAAGAAATGAATGGCTTATTTTGAGGAATGAGCTCCTTATGCTATTTGTGATTTTTTCCAATAATAAGCTCTGAAGAGGAAATTAAGTGTGCTCAGTTTCAAAAAACCATGCTTGTATAGAAACCTGAACTTCTAAAACTGATATATTAGGGGTGATTAATCAAAATACCACAAAAGTCTTCATGTTCCCCAAAAAGACCCTTTGTGTTACAAAAGGACTCACATGAAGGGATCCCCCCCAACTCTATTCAAGAATTCCTGAATAGATCAGTAACTTAAGAACCTGAGGACATAGAAAGTTAAAATCGATTAAGAATCAACTGAAGATTAATCAGAAAGCAGGATGAAACATTACTGAAATTGTAACATAAATGCATGGAAAACATTCGAGTTGTAAAAGTTCAACTTATACTGGTTTAGAGACTCATTAATTTATGCAATCATATATTACTGGAGTTATAGCAATAATTTGAATCAGTATATGTTCTTATTTATTGCCTGATCCTTTCAAAGTTCCCCAAAAACGTTTTCCGCCTTTATATGACATTTTGACTGCATGGCTCTGTCCGTTGGTTTTGCTTGCCAGGTAAAATACAGAGCACCTTGTTAAATTTGAATTTCAGATAAATTGCAAATCCATTTTTCGTATAAGCGGTCCTAAATGATGTTTGCGACATACTTATAGTTTGTTATGAGAACATTTAGTTCCTTTATTTTAATTTCCAGTTGGCTTTTTCAGGGTGATGAGTGTAGCAGTGGGAATGAACCAGCCACTTATGCTTCGGGATGAGGTGGTAAACGGATTATTAATCCTGAATCAAAAGGCTTCCAGGAACCTGGGAAGCAGTCAATAAATGCTTGATGTAAAACCGAAGGATATAGCTGGTAAGAACTTTTCCTTGGTGGGAAAATCTCCCTTGTGCCTGATGGGTAATGTGGAAATATTTATCAAAGCCCCAGTTTTAGGCTCCAGGCAATTCTCATTGAGCCCAGAGTTTTTTTGTTTTTTTCTTCTTCCCTTTTTCCTTTCTTCTCCTTCTTGAAAAATAGAGCAAAAATAAATAAATAAATAAATATTTATTTATTTTGCAAGTTTTACATGGATACGAATTTTGGAAACCAGAAAAGGGTAACATCAAATTTTCCAAACCACAGAGCACATAGGCCTGTCTCTTCCAACTAGATTCCTAATTCCAGGCCTCTTGATGGTGACTGAGTTCCCTTATAGAGAGCCACCTTAATTTATCAACACGAGGCATTTCGGGGGAACGAGGAGCCATTTGCTTCACTGTGCCTGTTCTTAGAAATTCTGCAGAGGCCTCGAACCCCGGGCTCTGGCCAACCCATAGCTGCCTCTGTCTTCCAAGAATTCATGGAGCTGAGGGGAAAGAAGGGGATTAGGGCTTGGATTAGTTCCCTAAATTAAAACTTAATAGCATATCACTTTCTTTTTTATCCTATAAAGGGCTTGGCAAAATGTCAGCCATACAAACAGCCCTCGTGAGTAGTAACTTTGATAGTAAAATACTTGCAAACCACAAAAGAGGAGCATCATTTTTAAAAAATAGGTCAAACACTTGCTCATTTCCCAGACCCACTTGGAGGATATGTGTTGGAAAAACATGTCTAAAAGCTAAAGTTTTTGAAAAAAATCAAAATGCTTAAATGCATTTAAAGTGACCCTTCAGTATGCAACCAGATATTTTGGCATTATTCTCTTTAAAATATTTTAACTTTGATGTGTCTTTTGTATAAACAGTGCTATTTAAACAAATGAAACCTTGTACTAGGGGAATATTTCTGGGAACAAACGGTTCACAGCAGAGACCTTGCCTCCCTTGATTTTGGGGAAAGACGGTAAAGTCACCTCAGGAACAAAGGACTGGGATATTGACCATTTTGTAAAGGTAATTGAGTTTTTATAGGAACAATGGTAAGGACGCAGAGTACTTCTTGTAATAGCCTAAGTAAAAAGTACATAATTCAAAACATTATCTTAGTTAAGCAGGCATCCCATGGACAAAACGGTCTCCTAAGTATTAGATTTCTCTTAAGAACAGTACAGTTTAACTCTATTTTAATCAAAGGGGTCCTTTTATATTCGTATCAGGCTGTCCCCCTCTTTGCCCCAGCCCGGCTAAGCCAGCCTTCAGTCTGTCTTCAACCCATGGGCCCGGAAGGGAGGCGGCACAAGGAGAGGACCCCTCCCCCAGAGTGCGAGTGGGCTCTGGGGACAGAGGGAAGGTCTCTGAGGCTCTGAGAGTTCCAGAAAAAAACAAAAGGAGGGGAGGGCTGGATCCTAGTACCCACAGTAGCCCCTCTTAGAGGAACTATCTTCCAACCCAGAGTCAGCCTCAAGGATGCAGGGGCCCCAGAGAAAAGGCCCGACTACTTCTTGCTCTGGGGAGGACCAGCCTCTGTACTCCACGGTAACGCAGCCAGCCGCTATGTACCGGAAGGGCAAGGGTTCCCACACGGAGGCCCACGGGGTGAGCTACTGCGTGAGCCAAGGCCACACAGGTCTTACTCCAGGTAGTGCCCCGCTCCAGGGTGGGCGCACCCCGAGGCGGGGGGGGGAGGTAAGGTCACGGAAGGCTGTGTCCGGGCTGCCGAGGTGCTGGGCAGCCTGTCCTCCCAGGGAGAGCCTCCCCAAAAAGGCTGTTCATAGACAGGAGGCGAGGGGAAAACCTCCTGGAGTGGGAATATTTAATCTGACCTCTTTACCTGCCTGCACCCCGGATGAAGTCCGGACTGCTCTGTAGAGTGGGTACGCATATGCAGAACACAAGCTCTGTCTATCCCCACACACGTACACGTATGTGCATGTGTGCATACGCGTGCGCACATGCATGTTTATATGAAAAGAATCGGCCTGACTGATAGAGCTTCTCAAGAAAATTCCCAGCTCACGTCATTCTTTGGAATACATTATTTTTCCTTTTCAATAAGATACGAACATGATTTTTTTTTCACTAATACTGAAATACCGAAATATTATAAATATTAAAAAACTTAAAAATTCCTCACATTACAAAATTTTATCATTCTGTGTTTTAAAATAACAGCTTCTTTGATGCACATAAAATATTACCGATATAAAGGGGGGATGGATGCCCGCAAGCCTAACTAGGGACTACGTATTATCTTGACTTCACAGATGGGGAAACTGAGGCTCAGAGAAAAGAAAGGCCACGTGACTCATAAATATGGACTCTGTTGGTTTAAAGTTCAAACTTAATCTAATGCTCCATGCCACACCTCTTTTTAAGTACAAAAAAAAAGCTTACTACTATGCAGTTTTTTAAGTCTCAAGGCATGTGGTAATTTACTCTGGAACAAGTTCAAGATATGCTGATTTCACCTGTACACATTTACCAAATCCAGTGAGAAATATACTTTCTGTTGGAAAATTCAGCATGAACTGAGTTACGTGAAGTAGATTCTAAACTCAGGCTGCCTCGGGCCCCAGAATACAGTAAGTCGTCTCAGGGAAGGGAAAAGCTGTGCTGTTCAGGGCCACCTCCCATGCCCTGGGGCTTGCATATCACTCTAAGGCAGAGCTGGCAATTTCCCAGTTAAAACCGGAAAACCAGCAGCCAAGGGCGGCGGCGGATTCCGACAGAGAGGCCCCATCTCCGGAAGCTCCTCCAACTCACTCTGGCACCAAATGATGAGGCTCTTGCTGCAGAGCTAGAGAGAACACAGCCTCGAATTCCAGTCTGGGGTCAGTCCCTGACTGTCTCGGGACTTTGGGCTAGTCACTGACTCCTTCTGATCTCCACCGGACCTTCTCTGGGGCCCTCCCCAGTGCAACGCCCTGAGATGCAGACAGCCTCTGTCCTGGGGTGGGGGGGGGGGGAGTGCTGAAAACATTCATTTTCCATGACCTCCGTCAGGGAGAGGCCGCCTCTGGCTGTTACCCCAGCAACATTCTGCCCAGGGCCCCATGAAACCCCACAGGAGGTATTTTAGGGTCTAGCAGTTTTCAACCTTTTCAGTTTACCTCTTGGCTCAGTGCGTTAGTTACATCTGAAATAATCACCATGGGGTGTCTCTCAACTCAACATCTTCCTCTGCCCCATGCAGGAGAGGTCAAAATATATGTAGAAAGGGCACTGAGTCTCAAAACACCCTAGGTTCTAGGGGGTTCTAGGGGGAGGCATCCTTACACCTCAGTCTCCATCTGTAAAGGAAGGGATGGAGCTGATGGCCTCAGAGAGGACATACTCCACCAACATGCTGTCCCCTTCCGTCTCCATCAATGGGAAGTCGAACGCCGAACTTGCCGTTTTTTTAAAAATCTCTATTTTCGCCGCTTCAAGCATGTTTGGGTCATACCCGGCTTATGATTGTAAGGCTAGACTCCCGCCACTGCGACTGCTCCCAAATGGATCACGGGTCCAGCCCGCCTTGCAAGCTGTTGACTCTTGTTCTATTTGACCTTCAGCGACCTCTGAAATATGTGGTGTTATTCCATGAGCATGTTCCAGTTCTCTGAAAAATTCTACAGAGTTTTGTCATCGGCTACTACTTATGTGTTAATTTTGCCACTTATTTGGATTAATTAAAAAAAAAAAAAGCCTATGGGTCACTAAGCGCCAGAATGTGGATACGTGTCACATTATGTAACGATCATCCTCGCTTTCCTATTTTAGACAGAGTCTAAAATAACCCAGGGTTAGACAGACCGGCCTAGTCCTTGGTTCTCTTGGGTTAATTTCAAGAGCGGTCTATGGCATCTAGTTCCCTAAGAGTAATTCACCAGTTGAGGTGATTTACTAAGTCACTGTGACCACTGCCAGAGCTACCAGAGCATTCTCCTCATGACCAGTGGTTTGCTGACAGGAAGGCATGGCATGGGTTTATTTGAAAAGTATTTGCATTGTAAAAACACCAGTGTTTTGTTGTTTTAAAAAATCATTTCTGGATCCTCTCAAGGCAGAAGAAAAAGACCAACTAGAATGCAAACCATTTCAGAATATAGAAAAGGAGTCTTGGGTATACTTTTAAAAGCCACCTTGCTCATCAAAATGCCATTTTATTTACCATCTCCACCTACTTTGACCAACATCGCACACGAGTATTATATTATCTTGAATTTTTATCCCACAATTTAACTAAGGAAACCTGTCAAGAGGGTAATGGAAATTATTCCAGGAAGACAAATAGCCCCAAAACCTCACTGAGGAAGAGACAGACAGTGTATTCATTTTGCCAACAGATTCTGATTGCCCGGCTCTGATTTCCACCTATGTGGTCCATGCTTTCATTATAGTTACGTTAATAATTTTACAGTAATACGGCACGGCTCCCCTGGAGGGAAAATGTCCATCCTCCTGCTTTTAAGTCACAAACACACCCCACAGGGTGTGCATTTGTTAACTAATCCGTGAACACCTGGCGTGAGCTAAAAGCACTCCACGGTCAGCAGTAAAGACCCCCATGCTAACGAGCGCACCCCATGAGCTCTGTGATTGCATTTAGGAAAACCTTACAGGAAGGGTGAGAAAGTTACCCAGTAATATTAAGCACACAGAAAGCCACTTGGGAAAAGAATCCCTTGCGGTGTTGAGGCAGGTGGGTTTTGAGGGTAAATTCCAAAGGACCCTGGAAGCAAAGGAACCTTTGCTTCTTCCCTCCCACAAAGCCCCGCATCAGGCTGGAGGCCCCACAGTGCTCCGGGGTTCTGCGTTCTCATTCCCTCAGCCCTTCCCAGGGGCCCACTGAGCAGTGGCTAAGAGGACCGTGGACGGTCTGATGAACTTGGGCAAGAAGAGGATCGGCAAAGAGAAGATGAAAGGAAAATAAAGGGGGTAAAAGAAAAGTGTTCCCGATCATTTGAACCAGCTTCCTGTGGTCAAATGTGAGGAGGGACTTGCTACGCACCCCCCGCCACACACACCCTGTGAATGAATTTACTGGCATCTCAAAGACGCTTCATGGAGTCAGCTATACAGATCATTCAGAAATAATTGCATTTGCAAAATCAACCTTCCACCTCAGTGAGAGAGGGGTGCTTCTTGCCCATCTCACTCATTTTGCCGTGAGGCACTATTCTGGGGGCAAAACCTGCAGGTAGGTGCCACATTGGGACAATGCAGGCACGCGTGGCTCCGGGGGAAAAATCGGTATCGGTGGCTCCTGGCATAAGGACGCATCATCAGGAACTTGGTATTCTGATGATGTTTACCTGAATCTCATAACATGGAAACAGACACACAAACTGAATCATCCAAATTGAAAGGCGGTCTACAAAAGAGCAGGCAAGACATCCTGAACTCTTCAGAACTGTCAGTGTCGTGGGAAGAAAAGGCTTGGGAGGTATTCTCAAGGAAAATAAAGAAACACGATCAATGGGGCGCCTGGGTGCCTCAGTCGGTTAGGGGTCTGCCTTCGGCTCAGGTCCTGATCCTGGGGTCCTGGGATCAAGTCCCAGATCAGGCTTCCTGCTCATTGGGGATCCTGCTTCTCTCTCTCCTCTCTGCTTGTGCTCTCTTTCACTATCTCTGTCATTATCTCTGTCTCTGTCTCTCTCTCAAATAAATAAATAAAATCTTTCAAGAAAAAAGGAACGCCTGGGTGGCTCAGTCGGTTAAGTGGCTGCCTTCGGCTCAGGTCATGTTCCCAGGGTCCTGGGATTGAGTCCCACATCAGGATCCTTGCTTAGCAGGGAGCCTGCTTCTTCCTCTACCTCTGCCTGCTGCTTCCCTGCTTGTGCTCTCTCTCTCTGACAAATAAATAAATAAAATCCTTAAAAAAAAAATCTTTCAAGAAAAAAAGAAACATGATCATCAAATGCAATTTGCAATTCTTGATTAAGGGGAAAAAAACAAATGGGATAGTATTGTCACCATTGGGGAAATCTAAATATGGATTATCTATTGGATAACAGTATTGTTAAACTTCCGGATACTGATAACTGAATTGTTGTTATGTAAGGTAATATCCTTGTTCTTAGACGGTACATGTGGAAGCATTTGATGTTATGTTTGCAACTAATTCTCAAGTGATTCAGGGGACAAAAATGAAGCGAAATGCTAACAAGAGGTCAGTCTTGGTGAAGGATACATGGTGTTTATTGTACTATGAGCCATGTACTATGAAGTCCCATATGAACAAACCCAGATATACAGAAGTGGGTGGTTCCATATTTCATTCTGGCCAGACACTCACGGCAAGGCTCTGTGCTTTGCCTGTGTGCTTGTCCATCTACCCATCCATCTAGTCATCATGTAATCAGGATCCACAAGTGTGATGGTTGTCATGGATGTATACTAACACGTGTCTTTGAACTGGAAATGAAGTCATATCTTTTCTGGCAAAAAAGTCAATTTATCTGGGCTGATTAGCTTGCTAGTTTCCCATGAATTGAAGAAGATAAATTTGCAGCTCCAAGATTTCACTAAAAATATATGTGAAGCACACACACAGTTCCCTAATGGGCTGGAAATTACATCAGGTACGACTATTAAACTTCTGATTCAAAAATTTTAGGTATCGTCTTAGAAGCATGCAATAGTTTTTCAATATTCTTTCTGCAGCTTTACAGACAAAAAAAGTTTGAAGACTTTTAAAACCATGCCTTTCCACCTCCATGACCTTATTAAAGTCATGCAAAAAGTGGGTTTGCCTCTGCTGAGCTAACTGGTAGATTCCCCATAGTGACCCTAGCTCTGCCTACGCAAACCCACTCCTGTTCCCACCGTGGGGGTCACTCTGGCCCTTGTGCAGTGACCCTGGGTTTCCCATGTCAGTGTCCCCTTTCCTAGGGATAAATGGGAGTGGTCTGAGCACAAGTCCCTCCCAGCAGGCCTCCCAAATTCTGTCAGCCTACCAAACATACGAGCAGAACTCACTTGCCCCTCAGATGTTAGGAAGCCTCCTCTCACAGCAACAGGCATCGGAGGTATCGGCATATGTACAGAAATTCACGTTTCCCTCCTTAAAAGCTGCTGATCTGGACTTCAAAGTAGCCACCAATAATAGGAGCCTAGGCCCGCTGCCACCCAAATGGAAATGAAAAAAGGCCTTAGGGGCCCCTGGGTGGCTCAGTTGGTTAAGAGTCTGACTCCTGATTTTGGCTCGTGTCATGATCTCAGAGCCTTGAGATGGAGCCCTGCTTCGGGCTCTGAGCTCGGCAGAATCTGCTTGATCGCCCTCTGCCCCTCTTGTTTGTGCTCTCTCCTTCTAAAATAAATAAATATTTTCTTTCTTTCTTTTTTTTTAAAAGGGCTTGGGGCACCTGGGTGGCTCAGTCAGCAAGCTTCGGCCTTCGGCTCGGGTCATGATCCCTGGGTCCTGGGTTTGAGTCCCGCATGGGGTTCCTTGCTCAGCAGAGAGCCTGTTTCTCCCACCTGCTGCTCTCTCTGCTTGTGCTCTGTCTCTCTCTCTGTGTCAAATAAATAAATAAAATCTTTTTTTTAAGGGCTTAAAAAATTTAATATTCCCTACTTTTATTAGCTGGCTCTTTGGACTTTCTTGAAAATCTGTGTTTCAGAGTTAGTGAATGTATTTTTAGCAAGCCAATGTTTGTGTTTTCTTAATCTACTAATATGGGAGCACAGTCTGTGTAAAGCCAAGAAATACTGGCTTTGAGGCCAGAAGTCTGAGGTCTGAACTCTTGTTTCACCAATTACTAGATTCGTGATCTTGAGCAATGCTCTAGGTCCCATTTCTTCATCTGTAAAGTGAGGATACACGTATCTCCTCCTGTCCAGCAGAGCTCAAACTTATTCAGTTTTTGGACAAGATACAAAACTTATTCGTTTAAAACGGAGTCAACCGTCTGGATAGCCAAGAGGTGCTATGACAGTAATTTTAATATTCAGTTTTTATTTGTAGTTATTCACTTCCTTGAGGATTAATACATTGATTCAACAGTGCCTGTGCCTAGAACAGGCCCTTTATTGTGCCCTTTTTAAAAATGAGGGCCCAATGCCTCAAAATGAAAAATGTGCCTAATGCTGCAGACTCCAGTCCCAAACAGCCTGTGTACCTGAGTAACTTCTGCGGTGAGATGGCTTTGCAGCGGGATCCCACACCCACAGCCACCTGCCGGCTCGAGATGCTCCCGTGGCCCTCCACGGCCATCAGAAACAGCAAACCCCTCCTTGTCCCGGATTTATAGCATCTCATCCTCTGGGGATCACCTGCGGAGATCTCCTAAATTTCACACCACTTCCTGCCACCTGTCCTCAGCTCTTGGTGATGGGTTTGGCCTCCTCCTTGGTGTCACCACCTGCCCCTTCCCCATGTCATGATCATAAATTTGCCCATGCTTCTCCCTAGTCTGGAATGTGCCTTTTCCCCTTTCCCTTCCCTTCCTAATACCCATCTTTCTTTTTTTTTTTTTTTCCTAATATCCATCTTTCAAGTACCAGCTCAAATCCTCGCTCTTCCCTGAATCCTTTGTGCTGTGATCTCCAAATCCCAGTGACCTCATTGCTAGGAATTCTTTACCATGACCTCAGCTAATGTAAGCCCCTTGGTAGACATATCTGTCTGTCTGACAATCCGCCCACCCACCCATCTGCTTCTCCATAGTTTACAACTAGACCATAAGCTGATTAAGTTCACCATTTTGTCTTTTTGATGCCATACCACACCTAGCACATGAAAGATATTTAATACTTGCTTCTTGATTGAGCTCAAGTGATTAATTAAAGAATAAGTGTTTTAATTGAATGAAGGTGCTATGGACCATTAAGTGCTAAACAAACAAAGATGAAAGGGATGTTTGGGGGGGAGGCCAGACTGCTTTTATTTTTTATATCAGAGAAAGTAGAATCTTTTTAGCATAATTCTTAGGCTGACAGATCAGCCAAAGGTCCTAAAACCGACCAATCCAAATTAAGCCTGAAATAGAGTTCTCTTAAACAGCGACAGTTTAATATCGGTCTCCAGACTCGGGCCAGAGTGAGATGTTGGTTTCAAATCTCAAGTGAGGAATCCGTGCCTCCTGAAAGGGTCAGACATGAAATTTCTTGATTTCAAAAGCCTCATCCCAAAGGGCAGAGCCCCCTTCCAATTTAGGTAGGTAACTTTATTATAGTACTGCTCATTCACATAGTCAGTAAAACAAGAAGAAGCAATAGGTAGATGGTGCTTATTTATTCCAAATTCTATATCCCATAACTTTAGATTGGAAAGCTTAATATTGAACCAGCTTCTAGAAGCTTCCTTTGCTGGATAACAACGGGCTGAACATTTACTAAAGTTCACCAAAAGGGTTTTGCTGGGTTTCTGAAACATCTTAAATTAAGCATCTTAAGTTAAATATCCAGCAGGGATCACTTAAAGCAGAAATACTCGTTACAGGTGGCCTCCAACCCACACTCCCCTATCACTTAGACATATGGATCTGCCTGCCTTGGCTCCCTTCTCCCCAGTGGCGGAAGAGGGTCTCCCTAATGTGCCCATGGGAAGCTGGTGGGAAAAATTCCACAGGAACTCCATGGGCTCAAGATAAGGGGGAAGGGAAGGAGCTGTGAAACCTGGGAAGAGCCAGGGGCCTGACCTGAGGAGCAGAATCCCAGACAAGGCTGGCCTGACCCAGTGCTGACCAAATGACAGACTTTGGGACCCCAAATTGCCTCCCTGTAAGGCTTGCACTTCTTTCACTGTCCATACTATGTTGTGTTGCTTGAAATCCCACCATTTAGAGCAGTGTCTTGGCAGAGGCTGAAGGGAAAGCACGAGGTGGGGAAAAGGCTTTCATTGGGCCGTTGGAAGGAGGAAGTTGGCCCCTAATAACTGCAGTACTTACTTATCAGGCACGGGCTTTACAAAGCATTTTCTCATTTAACCCTCAGAGCAATCCCAGGAGACAGGTGTAGTTGTGTCCCTATTTTCCAGGCGAGGAAACTGAGGTTTGAGAGATTAAGTAACAGCGGGTTGTGTGCCAAGGCTGGGGATCCAAATCCTAGTCTGATCCGATGGTGGGAACTGAAACTCTTGCTTGTTGGGACTCCCTGATTTCTTGCTCTGTGCCCTCTTTCTGCAACTTATGGGACCTGGGAAGAGGCTCTAGCCTAATAATACTGTGAATTATATTTCAGTTATATTATGGTTTATACCTAGATTTCTGTGGGCCGGCCTGGGAACTGGGGAGCTTGATTTATAAAATTGTTTCCATAGGAAATTTCATAACTTGCTACCAAACTAGGGGAACATTGTCCCATCGTATTACAATAGGTTTTGTATCACCTGTAATTATAATTTAACAATGCTCAATCTTTCTTCTAGTTGGCCTCTGGTCACGTAAGAAGTCTGCCCTCCTAGCCCAAGGAATGTTCATGTTTAGTTCTGGTTCACAGTGCTACCAGATTGTATCACACTGTATGCTCAACATACTTCCACTAGATAGTATGTTCCATGCAGGCAGAGACGTTTGCCTGTTATGTGTACCAAGGACTTCCCAGCACCTAGGACAGTGCCTGGCCCACATAGGCACACATAACTATTTGTTGAACGAATACATGCTTTCAGATTGCAAATTTTAAAACCACATGCACTTTATGCTTCTGCTTGTGAAACACATTTAGAGCTGTCACCCATGGCCGAGATCTGACATACAACTAAGATGAACTAACCTTTAATAAATTCAGACAACCTTGTGCAACAGGGTTTTAGTTGCTAGTTGAAGACCTTCCTCCCACCTAAGGTGTTTTCCCCTAAGCAGCAAAACCGAATGCTCTGCCCTGAGTCTCAGTGGTTTGGGGAAACTCTGGTCCCAGTTTCAGCCGACCTGCCTCCCACCATCGTGGAGCTCCTGCGCTCTGGACAAGCTGCTTTGCCATGAGGAGCGGAAGGGGTTAACTGGCAGCTCTACAATGCTATGACATCTGCAAATTTCACCTTCTAGGTTCCTCCTGCCTGCTCTAATCACCCTTTGGAGAAGATGCTGACAAAAAGCAAAATACAAGAAAAAAGACCGCTAAAGGGAAAACGATGCCCTTGGATGCCCCAAGGGGAAAACCACAAGTCCTTGAGTTTAGACAAGTTCACGGTTGCCACAGGAGGCAGCCACATTTACTTTATAGCCACCCTGTAGACAAGCAAGCGAGCCAGTCATGCATTCTATGTGGGTAGTTCATCCTGTGAAAATGCTAGGAACAGAATTCTGGCTGTTGCATTTACATTGGAAGTAGCAGGACACGTGCAACCTCAAGGGTGAGGGTGTCCAGGCTCGCCCCCTTCGAACAGCACGGAGTGGTTAAGGTGGCACGAAAGCGCCTTTGCTCAATCACTAAGTCACAAGCATTTGAAAAGTGGAGGGACTATTTTCCCAATGCAACTCATGACTTAATGTTTTTGTCCATAAGCTTTAACCAGTTGCGTGGTGTACAGTGTGCAAGATAGAAATGTCAGCACCGTGACAGGAACCTGCTGACCCTGGTTGAGCATTTGAAGTCTGTGCACTGTCATTATTCTGCCTTCCCTGCACTAAGAGCTTGCTACCGAATTGAACATACCTGGAAAGAAGTCAACTTGGCTTAGAATGCAGCTCAGTTTCTCTTTGGGAACATTTCTGTTTCAAGTGTCCTCTAGGATCTATTGGGTCTTCCCGTAGATAAAACAGAATTGGGTGTGTTCTCCTGGTTCAAATGTAAATAGAGTAGTAGGAATCTTGGCCATTGATGACTTTGCATCAGTTCTGGAAAAGGGAAGTAATCTCCCTTCTCCCACCTGTCCTTTGCACACCCCTACCCTGCCCTCATCAGTAGGATTAATGCTACCTTGCTTGCTTTGTCACTGGTTGTATCTTATATGGGGCACAGATTTTCTCAGGGTATTATCAAACATAATGTTTCAACCCTGACTACACATTAGACATCTGTGGGACATCTAAATCACCCAACGCCCAAGCCACACCGGAAACCAATTAAATCGGAAGCTCTCAGGATGAGGCCCAGCATTCGTATTCCATTAAGGACCCTGGGTGATTCCAGTGAGCATGGGGTCTTTCCTTCTGAGTCCTTTCCCAGAGGACAGTGAGGGCAGGACCATGAAGGCCAGGGGACAAAGTTTCACAGCCATTGGTATTTTGGAGTAGAAAGGCCTCCCCTCACTGCAAGGTTGTAAACTGTTCACTGAGTTCTAAAGTAAGTACGTTAAGTTGGCCAAAGTCAGAATTAGTTGAAAGCGGAGCCAGAACCGGGAGTGCCTGGGTGGCTCAGCGGGTTAAGCATCTGCTTCAGGCTCAGGTCATGATCCTGGGATTGAGCCCCAGGTCGGGCTCCTCACTGAGTGGGGAGTCTGCTTCTCCCTCTCCCTCTGCCCCTCCCCTGCTCATTCTCGCTCTCTCTCTCATAAATAAAATCTTTTAAAAAAAGAGAAAGTGGACCCAGAACCAAGAGCCAGTATTAAATAAGCCTAGGTAGACAGGATACTAATATGCTAATTAAATTTCCATGAATTAATCAGCTTCATAATCAGGCACAGTCGTATTTCTCCTGAACCTCCTGATTAGAGGAAGTATTGTCTAATACTGTGTTCCTGTTCCTCTGGCCTGGGCTGTTTGCATGAAAAGCCACTTACTCAGCTCTCATGGGTACTATTCTGAAGACAATGACACTAAGGGGCATTTTAAATTTAGGTTTCTATTAGAGAAACATTTATGTACATTAAGGTGGAAATTCATGGTTGAAACCGAAGCCTTTAAAAAATAAATTTATATAACTAATTGACAGAAACTCTCGAAACAGTTACTTTAATTTCAAGGCATCAACCATGTTCTTTTGCTAACCTTAAGTCACTCTTGAAGTCTTAATTTGCCTTAAAGAATGCACTTTTTCTTCTTTCTTAGGACTTCTGGAAGAAGAGGCTTTTATTGTTGTAATTAAGCATAAAATAAACACATCACATTTCCTGCACTGTTTTCAGCTCAAGGCCACTAGGTTTGGGGGACTCACAGCTGACTTTCAGGTTTGCTTCTGCTGTGCATATGACTTCAGTTTGTTTTAAGTGCAAAACAGCTAGACGGATAATGGAAGGCCATAGTTGCTAGAGTGACATCCTGGCTACAGCTCACTACTGCTTTTTTGGGAGGTTGTGTCAAATTTTCTAGTGCTATCTCTGTTACCTACATACTTCCCCAATAACCTCTAACTTGTAATGTATGCACATACCCTGCTTAATGCAACAGATAAACTTCTCAAGAGCCTAGGGCAAATTATATCAAATCATAGTTGACATGCCCTAATAGAGAGGTATCTAAAATATTTTTGAGAGGTAAATCACACATTTTTATTTATTTATTTTATGGTCTTTTCTTAAAAGTTAGTATTGTCAGCCTTTCCCCCTAGTCCTAGCTAGCACTGTTTACCCTTAAGTCTTTCTAGAACCGGAACTTTTCTGAAGAGATTTGACACTGCCCAGATGCTTGTTCTGGAAATCAAGGGCCTTCTGTGTTTTCTCTGACTCGGGCTTGGTTTTGGAAAACCTCAGCCTCTTCCCTTGCAAGGGCAGTTCAGGATGAAAATGCAACTGTTTTCAGAATTCAGCACAGCCAAACAGATAAGAAAGAAAAAACGGGAGTGTGTGTATATGATAGGGAATCGGAGAAAAGGAAACAACTGTGTCTTTTCCTACGGTGCTGGTAGTGGTGGGGAAAAGGTTCATCGGAATGCTAAACGGACAGCAAAAAAATGTGATACCCTCTGGGCTAGGCAAACCAGCACGTGTCCGATGGACCGGGCGTCAGGGCCTTTGGGCAGCAGGCGGCAGCCACACCCTGGGAAGGGGGCTTCCGCACGGGCGTGGGAGGCAGTCCCGCCGTCCGGGCTGGCTTGGGGTGCGTGCGGGCGGCGGGTGGGGGTGCGTGGGGGTCCGCCGGCGGCCCCCCACGCGGAGAGGGAACGGTTCTTACAGTCACGGCTCAGCGCGAAGGGCGCGCGGCGGCGGCCGGGGGAGCGGTCTTCGGCGGGCGCCTCGGGAGGCCTCTTACCGGCGGGCAACGGGAAAGCGGACGCGGTGTGGAGCAGCACCAGGCAGACAGCCACGACATCCCATAACTTCATCTTAGAGTCCCGTCCGGCGGCGGCACCTGCACGGGCGGGGGAGAGGACCGGCGGAGGCGCGTTAGGCCGGGACGCCCAGGGCGCGGCATCCCCGCAGGTCCCGGTGCCCCGCTCCAAACTCGTCACCGCCCTCCCCCGGGACGGCTGCAGCCCAGCGCTTCCCTGGGCGTCCCGCGCCCTCCTTCCAAGTCCCCAGCTCACTCCCCGGTCCGGGGGGTGTCCCAGGCGCGGCTAGCTCTCCGCCTCCAACCTACAACTGCCCTACACTCCCACTACCGGATCCCAGGGGTTAGAGTTTCCAGCGGGGCCGCTGCCCCGGCAGGTACCAACACGAGGACACCACGATACCTGGCCAACACGACGAAACCCGCACTGGTGCCCCCACCGCCCCACTTCCCCGGGGGACGAGAGGGCAGCCGTCACCCTGCATCCTCCGCCGGGATCAGAGAACTCCCCACCTTCCGGCAGCTACCAGATGTCCTGGGAACCAGCCTTCGAGCCAAACAAGCGGTCAGCTTTTCATTTTACGAATAAAATCAAGGACCCTTTATCCGGGGTCCAGAACCTGCGGTCAGCTGGCTGGGGCAGGCTTTGTGGCACCCCTCACCCCGCCCGCGCGCTTCATTCCTCCCACTTATTTATAGAAGTATTCTGTCGCTGAAGAAGTTAGTGGGGACTTGGGGGCTTTTGGCCTCTGTGGGAATACCCGCGTTACGTTACTTCTCAAAGCACCAGCTCGGTTTAAAATATTACTTCCACCTCTTAAGGTTAGGAACATTAAATAACGTATGAAAGACCTGGGGGAGCATAAAGTAAGCGCTCAGTAACTGCTTTAGCATTGCTGTTAGGCAGGGTTTGCATTCGTCTTGAAAATTTTAATGCTTCGTGGTATACTCGAACACCCTCTGTTTTACTTTTGTAGTTTTGCGAGATTCTGGCCCCAAATGCTTTCTGCACCCCTCAGAGGAGTCTCGAGCTCCCCATGCCGGGTATCCGGGAAGATGGTACCCCGCAGCGCGGGCAGGGGAAGGCCTAGACCACCAAAGGGTGCGGAGTTGGGGCTCAGTTCTCTCAGCGAGGGGTTTCTGCTTAGCTTCTCAGTCCTCAAAATCCCCAGAAAGGCGGCCTACACCAGCGCAGTCGGGGCGGGCGAGAAAAAGGCACTGTCAACTCAGGGCCAAGTCCCACCCAATTAGGGGGTGGAGGAGACCCAGGCACTTCGGGGTGTGGTGTTTCCCAGTGTCTTCCCAATGCCCGCGTTCCAGTTTTCAAGGAGATTAAGTGGAACCTACGGGATTCGTGTAATCATCCCCCCTCCTCCAGATACGATTCTAAGGAAACTCTCGAACGTTCTCCATGGGAGAGAGTAAGTGTGCAGGTAAACGCAAAAACTTGGGGCTCGGCATCTCTCGGTGAACTCCCAGGCTTACCCTCCTACCGTCCAGCAGCCCTACCCCCCATCGCCACCCAGAACTCCCGCCCAGATTCCCTTGCAGGCCACCCAGGGAAGCGTTTAATTCGGCCGCCACCTCCCATCGCTGCGGAGACGAATGCATTTTCCATCCCTCGGGCGTCTGTTCGCTACGCAGCTGTGGGCCTCGGGGTGTTTGTAGGGACTGGGAACTCCCGGCAATCTGCAGCTAGCTCCCAGCCCCTCACGGCTCCGGGTTCTGGCGCCTGGGCCCAGGCAACACTGCACCCGGGCCGTGCAAAAGGAGCGCACAGGAGAGGACTGCGCGGACCCGAGGCCTCCCGCCCCTTCGCCCCGGTGCCAGCTACAGGGTGCGTGCGAAATGGCTGGCGGCCCTGAGAGGCAGGGAGCCGCGGGGTTAATGCGCCATTCCAAATCGCGGTGCCCGCCAGCAGGAAGCGACGGAGGCACCAGATTTCCCTTCCGCATTAAGAGGGTTTTTTCTTTTTTTTCCTGTTTGGCCGACGGAGAGCTTTTTAAATTGGACGTGGGGATCCTCAGTTAGGAGTGTGGAGAAGCTGGCAAAAGAGGAAACAGTGGAAAACTCGCCGCTTCGCCAGAGGAGGCTCCCGGCTCCCGTTCCCGCCCGCGGCCGGGTGCAGCGCAGGCCCGGAAAGCGCTCTCCCACCTCCCCCGCGGCAGGGAGGGCGCATTCCTCCCTCGGAGCAGCGCCGGGGCCGGCCCCACTCGGAGCGGCTCTTCAGTTCCTGGTATTTGCTGGGCGGAGGAAGGGGAGGGGGTTTGGGAGCTGAGCACATAGTGGTCTGTCTACTGGAAAGCTTTTCTCAGGGCCCATCTGGGCGCCCCCCCTCAGCCCCGCCGCTTCTCGGTTTGTCTTTTTATCGCTTTCTCAAAGCACAGCTGCGGGACGTGTTTCTGCTGCAACCCGCCGCCTTTGCTACGCGCGCGAATTGCTTAACGCGCTGCCACGTGCGGTAACCACGCTCTCCTCCCGAAGTCGGCTCCGCCAGGTGCCCCCGCATCCATTCTTGTACCCCACAGCCTGCTCCCCCACTGCGCCCAGGACCAGCGCGCCCCGCAGGGCAAAAGGGGCGCATCGAGGGCGCCCGCGCCCAGCTGTCCCCAGGCCCGCAGGGGACAGGGCGCCCCGAAGGGCCCCAGTGCCCGCAGAAGCCGCCGCTCGCGGTGGGGCGCTTCTGGGTTCCCAGCACCAGGGGGCACCAGAAACCGTCCGAGTCCCGTAGCGCCCACGCGAACGAGAGGCTGCGTCATTTTAAGTATGAAATCCGTGAACAAGCACTCCCGGTCCCCCCACAATCCTCCCCAAATCCAAATTACCCCCCCGGAACTTCCGGATGTGCTCACCGGCTTGCCTGCTTTTCAGGTTCCTACCCTCCATCCTCTCTCCCCAGTTTTTTCCTTGCCACCTCACCTGATCTGGTTTCTCGGTAACCTGCTTTTAGACGTCCTCCCTCCCCCAATTCCCGCGTCACCGTGACAGCTTCCCCCGGGGTGAGCGCCCCCGCCGCCAGTGCCCCCGCACCTTCCTCTGTCTGGCAGGCTGGGAGGTTTGTTTGGGCTTTGCCTTCAAGATCCAGGTCTCAGGGAGAGAAAGGGGAGGCGGGGTGGTGGGGGGCGTGCTGTAACTCAGGGGTTTTCTTTTGGGATAGGGACAGAAGTTGCTGAAAGATGTATTGCTTTTCTTAAGGGTGCCTCGTGTCCTAGCCTGAGGGAGGACTTATTTCCCCCGAACTGCTGGGCCCAAGACGAGGGGAAATAAAAAGAATGAGGGACGTTCTCTACATGCAGTTCTGGGGAGAGGTCTCTCTGGTAAGGGGCCAAAGACCAGGTTCCAGGTCCGGGGGCACCCGAACCCCTTGCGAGAGTGGGCTGGGGACGCTGCGGGCCCCCTGGACACCTGACACTTGTTGAAAAGGTGATACTGTCCCCTACCTCCCAAAACGAATGTGTGGCTAAACAGTGAGGTCGAGAGTTGGTCCTGGGAGGGCAGAAGCCCAGCGGCTCCCACTTCGAGGGCTTTGCAGGAAGAGGTGCGTGCGTGAAGTTAGAAGCTGCATTTCTTCCTCGGAATACTTAAATGCATTTTCAAAATACTGTGGAAGAGTCGAGCACGCTCTAGCACACCGGGGCCAGGGGCCGGAAGAGTTGTGTTTGTCCCCGCCAATGAGCAAAAATATTGGGAGCACGGGGTTGGGCAGCCCCCCTCCCCCCGGGGCGCGCACGTCGGCTCTGCGGGCGGGTTTGCCACAGCCAAAACTAGGGAGGCGCCAGGAGGCTGGGGGTTCCGGTGAAAGTCCCTTCCCCTCCCCAGTGAGGGTTCGTTTTCACCGGGTGGGGCTAGTAAGCCAAACCAGGGCGCAGTCAGACCAGAGGTGGTGCAAGGTAGTGGCGGAGGGTGTTACTTTGGAGGCGGCACAGAGTAACAGGACAAAAGAGGTCATTAAAATGATCACTTCGATGGCCTAGCGGAGACTTTGAGGAGTTTCAAGAACCTGCACGAGGCAGAGACCCAAGTCCTGGACTATCCGGGCAGTCCCTCTCCTAACCTCGACGGGCATGATTAGCTGAGGTTGCGCGCATTAGGAGAGTGCAAGCAACCGGGTTCCGAAAAGGGCGAGGAATGTAGCTTTGCAGGACGGCACCCAGAGGAGACGAACCCAGTATTTTTAGGCTCTCAGGACCTTTGTAGAAGTCCCTCCCAGGGTGTGCGCCTTCCCTCGGAACAGACCCCAACAAACTCAATAGTAAGTTACACGCCCGGCAATGATATCTCTGCAGTTGCACGTCCAGAGAGGGCACTTTCCGGTCGCGGTGGGTTCAAAGATGACCCCAAACCTGCCCCGTCCCGGGGCTTGACAGAAGAGCGCCCCGCCGAGCTGGGGAGGGAAACTGAACCTCTTGGACATTCCGGGGTCCACAGGCATCAGGGCACCAGGTATCTTTGCCCACGTGGAGAAGGCAACCGGCGTCTCTGCAAGGCCAGCCCCTCTCGCGTCCAACTTCTCTTTCTCCTCTACCCTCCCAGTGCTTCGGTTCCATCTAGTCTTTTTTCGATCTCATCGCCTGCTCTGGGGTCCACCCGCACCGCCTCTGTCTCCCGCGCCTTGCAGGCCGCCGTGGCCGCCGGCGACTCAGGCGCCATCCACCGGTTCCACCCCGGCCCGTTCTCCCACTTACCTCGGATCCAGTCTCCGCAGACCCCCAGTTGGACATTAACTCCAGGAGCCCCGAGTCCCGGCCAGGAGCCCCATCCGGGCGGAGGGCAGGAGCGCAGAGCCCCGCCCAACAGGTCAGGGGCACGAATTCGCAATCCAGGGGCAGCGAGGGTGCGCAGGAGGCGGTGGCCAAGACTCCCGCCGCCGCCGCCTCGAGAAGGACAAGGGATGCCGACAGCTCCCCCGCCGATGCCCTGTACCCCCAGAAACCGAGGTCCGAGCAGCCGCCGCTGCCTTGGGTGGGGGGGTGACACGGCTGCGCGCGCCGCGCTCTTGGCCGGGGCTGCGCGGGCCCGGGGCGCGGCGGGCGACTCAGCTGCGGCTGCCGCGCTCTGCGCCTTCTCGGGGCGCAGCGCCTGGGAGCACGAGATGGGCCGGGCTGATGCTGCCGCCGGAGCTGAGGTCTGGCCTGGAAATCCGATCGAGACACCACGTCAACCGGCGCGGGGAGTCCCGTGAAGACATGAGGGCGCCAGGAGCGCAGGCTGGTCCTTGAGAGCCCGGGCCGGGGGGCCGGGGTGGGGGAGGGGAGGCGCGGGGCCCCGAGAGGGGAGGGGTCGGGAGGCGGTTGTGAAGGAGGGAAAGGAGAGCAGCGAGGAGGCGCCCGCGCTCCCGAGGAGGGGGCTCGGGGTGCGAGTGGGTGACGCGAGGCGCTCCTCCCCGGGGTGCAGGGAGAGCGCTCAGCGTGTGGAGAAGCTGCCGGGCTCGCGTCTCCTCCTCGCTGGGTAGATCCGAAGGAATGTGTGGAGCTCTGCGCAGACCAACCGAAGGGGGCAATCTGAACTTGACGGCGGTGCCGGCGCCAGGCTTTGCCCCCGCGCCCCGCGCTGTGAGGGAGGGCGCTCCGTCGGGTGGAGGGCTACACTGGGCTTTCCTCGCGCCTGTGGAAGGCTTCCCTTCCTTCCCGGGTGTCTAGCCCTCTCGCGTTTCTGCAGGGCAGAAGGCTGTGGGGGAGGAGAGGAGCTGCTTGCCGGAGTCCTCCTAGCACTACGAAGGAGAGATGTGCAGCGGCCCAGCCAGGGAGGCAGAGTGTTTGCCAGGGGACGCTGAGAGTGGGGATGAATTTATAGGACTCTCACTCTGTGACGTGCCCTCCAGTGGCTTTTCTGATTCGCTTTCTGACCTAAACACACATTAGTTTAGTCCCCATGCTAGGGCCAACACGGTCTCCAAATACCTGCTGGCTGAAGTCAGAGGCTTTGCATATCATGTATTACATGGCAGGCAATGAAGAAGGCTTCTGAGGCTGGCTGGCTCCTCAGTCCTAGGCTCCATTTTCATGCTGTTGTAATATAATATCAGACGTGGGGTAGGCACATACATTCAAAATCTCAATTCCAGAGGGGTAAGATCATTTTATCAGGAACAGGTCAAGGGAGGTTGGGCGAAACCTGCTTTTATCCCGATTTTGCAAAATGCAGATGGGAAACCTAAGCAAGCACTCCCTTGGGTGCTGAGTTTCCAGGAAGCAGGGACCCAGCTCCCATTCCTGATCTCTGTAAGACCTTTGGAGCATTCCTTTTGTTGGTTAGCTTACCACCAGAAGCAGCCAGAGCCTTCTTTTGTAGAGGACATGAGGAGGGCAAGTCCTTACACACCCCCTGTGCCTGACTCTCCCCATAAATACATTTCATTCACAGAGAGCATGAAATTAGCTCTGCCTTCAAAATAATGTACTAAATAAGGTATGTCTTTGCTCAGCCGAAGCCTGCTTTCCGGAAGCCACTAAGACCTGAATTCGGTGGGACCTCTTTTATGAGCTGGGGCCAGGGAAAGCGTAAACAGGTTCCGTTTACATCCATGTACCTCTAATGGTTTGACTCACTGGTTGTTGGGGAGTATGTGCTCTTCAAGTAGCTGATACAGGCAATAGATGGGAAATGTGTGTGGCAATGTGGGGAGAAGATCATGTATTATTAAACTTCTTGAAAGTCGAGGATCAGCTACCTTTGGAGGTTTGTCAGTAAAGCTAGTGTGGGAGGAAAATTGTTCTTACTAATGCTACCGTGATTTAAAATGAAGCGGGATGAAAATCAAGTCATCCAGACATACCTTAGCTGAAGTTAGGTTGCTCACTGCAGTTCTGCAGAAGGTGACATTTCTTCTTTGCTGGATTTATGGTAGAAATGTAGATGGATTTGGAAATGGGAGGGCACAAAAAGCTTAACATATTTATTGTAGTTTAGCATTGTTTTGAGAATTCGAAGGCAACCCTAGTCAGTGTTCCTCCCATGAATGATTTCTTCATTTTCGGAAGGTTTTTCACTGGGGATGGTCATGCCATCCAAGCAGCTGCAATGATTTAGCACTTGTTAGGCGCTAGACCCTGGAATTGCGCTGACTGGGCTTTTTGAGGTTGCAAAGAACAGATACCTCTGAGTTTACCCCAAGTAATGGGAGTTCACTGTGGAAGGAAGGCTGACCGGAATCTCCACCACTCAGCCACGTGTCTCCGAAAAGCCTTCCGGAAAGGCCACCCAGCCAGGCCTCACGAAAACTGGATTGAAGTTCAGGAACTGGAAGGTCATTCAGGATACAGCTCAGTGGCTGGGTTTTCTTGCTGCCCCCTGAGCAGCAGGCATCGGCAATCCCTACTAGCAGGCTTAGCCGCCAAGGTGATTCAGCTCCTCTCTCTCACGCTCTCTCTCTCTCTCTCTTTTTCTTTGATTGTCTCTTGGCTTCTGATCCTGCTACCAACTGCTCAGCTCCCTGTTGATCTCACATTTTAACTCCTTTAGTGAAAGAATCTAATTGGCCGTACTGGGCACTAACCAGATGCTAGAGTTGGACACAGTGTTTGTACCAGGCCTCCATTTGGTTGCTGGACACCCTGTAGATCAGTAGACCTTGGTCAGGTACTTCTGGGCTAGTCACCTAGCCATACAGCTAGTCACCTGGGCCATACTGTTGGGGTCACATGGTACCAAGCTTGGTCACCGTTGCTTAAGAAACTTCCCAGGGTTCGTCCTTGCTTTCTTTCCACAGGATTTGTGCCCCCAGAAGAACTGTATTAATGGTAGCCTCTTGGAAATTAACAAAGCTCTGTCTACTACAAGACTCAAAGGTGAATTAGATACAACTCTTGGTCTCCATGCACTCACCATCTATAAGAGAGGGAGACATGCACACGGGTCGTCACAGTATAGAGCGACAATTGCTCATGTATACATAGAGCTACGTATGAGGTGCTCATGTCTGATCTTCCCATGCATGGCCAGTCAAACCCTGGGAAGATTAGGAAAACATACTCACGCATTGGACCTATTCTTGAGCAATTCAATGAGACTCTCTTGGGCAGTGGGGCCCAGAAGTTGGTATTTCTTTAAAAATGTTTCCTAAGTTGTTCTAAGTACACCTGGGGTCGAGATATCAATTCACTTTATTTTTTCCCATTATTATAATCATTTTATGATTCTTTCTGAGAGCAAAACTAAGAGATTTACCTATTTTGAGAGTCCTAGAACCTCCTACGACTCAGACACTTCCAAAATATTAAATTTCTTTTGGAATACTACTGATTATCTTGAAATTGTGACATAAAGGAAAATGTAAAATTGAATTTAGAGTTAAAGCAAATATTTCTAGTTTGGGAAGAATATTTATTTGCATGATTACAACATTCAGATGGCTGCAGAAAAGGGGAAAAGGTCCAATGTTGTCAGAATCTCCGAGTACAAAGCCCAACACTTAAATGTACTGTAATTAGTATTGACAAAAATCTCTTCAGACTCAGGCCTTGACAGACAATAAAAAAAAAATTTCTTCTAAAGTGACTGCGATGAAGAAGGCATTCGATGTCTTAGGGACAAGAGGATGGCCTGATGTAACAATCTCAAAACCCCCAGCTGCTGAAAGTAGGGACCCCTCCATAGCTCTGTCTTCTCCCTTTTCTTTCTTTTTTTAAAAAAATATTTATTTATTTATTTGAGTGAGAGAGAGAGCATGAGCAGGGAGAGGAGCAGAGGGGGAAGGAGACAAGCACACTCCCTGATGAGCAGGGAGCCTCATCTGGGGGCTCGATCCCAGGAATCTGAGATCACGACCAGAGCCAAAATCAAGAGTTGGATGCTTAACAGACTGATCCACTCAGGGGCCGCCCCCCCCCCCCAGTCTTCTCCTTTTTTTAGGAAACAAAGCTAAGTTTGATATGAAGCTGTTCCTCAGCAAAGCCCAGAAGAGAACAATCTGCAGCCCCACTTTTGCTCTGAGTAGGTCAATTGTCCCCTGATAAAGTAAAAAAATGACACACTGCTAAGAATCCTTACACTGGCCCTAGATCTCAGCCTTTCATCTGGAAAAACCTGCCTGAGAATCAGAAAAGAGAAGCAAGTATTGTTCAAGCATCTCATCTCCTCTTTGAGAAGAAAGGTTCGAAACCCTCCTAATTTCCCATTGAAGTATCATCATCTTCACTGGAATCTGGTGTAGATCTCTAACTGAAAGATGTTTCAATGATGGATGCTCTCTGTAGTGCAGGATCTTACAGTCCCGGGGAAGAGAAAACACAAACCAAATGATAAAAAGTAATATAGGGTATCGTGAGGCTGTGGGCCACGACTATTACCATATTTGGAACTCAAACTAGACCTTTCTTGGGGAAAGGAAGCGTCTGTGTTGGGGGGGTGGCGGCGAGGGGAGCATTCCAGGCTAGGTGGAAGGGGTCTCTGGAGACTCCGTGCTCAGCCCTGCAGCCCTTAGGGGCGGTGGAGCAGCGGGTCAGCCTTTGGCCATTCACAGAACATCCTGAGGGAGCTCCCAGTGGGGCTGTGCAGCTGCTTTGCCTATAAGGGCCAGGCCCCAGGTCCCAGGACTCCCTCATAACATGGGTCATGACGGCTGAAACAGAATCCATCACTCGAGCAGGGCAATTTCCTTTTCAAAGTCACCACTTTATTGGGGAGGGATTTGTTTCATGGGAGATTGCCCTTTTGCAGTCATTTTCACCAATGATACTATTACTCATAAAGGAAAGATAAATTTGCTATACTTTAGACCACTTACAAGAAGAGAAAAGAAAAAAAGAAAAGGGGGAAAACGGACAGTAATGGCCTCTTTGCCAAGTAGTAGTAAAAAACAAATTCTTTGGAGTAAATTGTTTCTCATCAGTAATCGACTCTGACATTGACATGGTAGATTTATCAATGATTTCTAGGAGTCTTTTATAAGGATCTGATTAACTAATTATCCATTAATTTTATTCTTGGTTCTTGAGATTACTTTCTGACACTCCTGTTTTCCAGAACTAAAACTTGAATAGGTAAGAGGGTCATGGCAGACTTTGTTACTATGCAGATGCTCTAATGGCTTAGATCTGGGATTGGCAAACTTTTTTTGTAAAGAGCAAGCATTTTCCGTAAAGATAGTAAATATTTTTGGCTTTGTAGTCCCCAGTACAGTTTCCGTTGCCACGCTCAAGTCTACCCTTATATTACAAAAGCGGACACTGACAATATGTAAATGACTGTGCAGAGTTGTGTATGCCCATAAACATTTTATAGACACTGAAATTTGAATTTTTGTATGATTTTCACCTGTCATGAAATACTACTCATTTGATTCATTCCTCCCAACGGTTTAAGAATATAAAAGTCATTCTTAGCTCATAGATCATCCAAAAGCAGGCAGTAGGCAGGATTTCACCTACAGGCTCTAGTTGGCTGGTTCCAGCTTTGGCTAAAGTTGTAACTTGAACATGAATCAGCTTTACAGTTATGAAACACTGAAGCTGAAAGGGCCCTGAGGCTTCTAGTCCAATCTCCTCTTTTGAGCAGAAAACTGAGGCAGGGAGTGAGTAAGTGACTTAGCCAAGACCACTCTTTGAGTGAGCGACATACCCCTACCCTCCGAGAAAGTATGAGATCAAATTATTTCACCTGTGTGTGTGTGTGTTCTTGGGTGTGCATGGCAATAGCGGGGGTGGGGGGTGGGGTGGGGGTGGTGGCCGTGGAGGGTATGTTGTATCACCTTTCTCTCAAACTGTGATTTAGTATATTTCACCGAGGCAAGAAATGAGTCAAAATATGGAGAAATCAGTTGGAATCTTTATTGGCGGCAGAGGTTGATGTCAGGCTGAATGGGGACAGAACTTTGAAAAGAGGTCTATTGCTGCCTTTTAGAGCATAGTGGAGTTCCCAGGCAAAGCGGAACACTAAATAGATTTTTTTTTTATCTCCTTAAGAGGCCATTTTATTCCTGTGATTGGCTTTCAGACAGCAGCTACCCAGGATCTCATCACAAAGGCACAGAGATATGTTGTGTGTGTGTGAGAGAGAGAGAGAGAGAGAAAGCTTTGAGAGGGGAATAGAGATACCTGCATCCTAATTCTTGTGTAGGGCCACCTAGTGCCTGCCGCAGAGCTTCCGGAGTCTTCTAAAGAGTAGAAAGCATGGGTGATAGTTAAAGATACTGCCATAGAAGAGTTGACTCTGGGGCAAAAACTTCGTATTTGGACCTTTAACCCAAAGTATTCGAAGGGACCTTGTTGCCATGTATTAATTATATCATACGGACTTTAATCCAGATTGAATTCAATCTTTTCTCCTACCGAAAATAGATGAACTCTTTGGCCATTTCCAACTCTGGCAACAAAACATTATGGACAGCCTCTCTTCCCTACCGTTGTTGACTCCCACATTTTCTCAGTGTGGGAAAGTGAAATAATTAACTAATGAATCCCCGTAAGTGTTTATGGGTTTATGAGAAGCAAGTAGTAAATGCAAGTGTGAATTCTGTGGTCTTTAGATGTTTCAAGCAACTACCCACATATCCCTCAAGGGTCAGTAGCAGGGCTGAGACTAGGGGGAGGTGACTGGGGCTTCTCAATCTGTGTGGTGGGCAGCATATTTGCCTCACCGGGGTACCCACCCCCGATTAGCAGAAATGTCAAGGTGAGAGCCCCAAATCCTGAAGCTACTAATTAGAAGGAAGTTATGCCAATGATCAGGCAATTCAAGTTGAACCTCTGCCCTGGATGAGCTGTGGGAAACTTCTAGCATCCCTAGCCCTGCCTGTTTTTCTCTTCTTACTCCTTCTGTCCCTCACTGGACACTATGTGAATAGATGAGATAATAAGCTAGATTTTCTGAGTTCATAAATTACTCCCTGGGAATAATTTATATTGCACGTATACTTTCTGGCCACCGGGGTACTATTTGATAAATTACTGCCCTCCTGCTGTGCTCTAAGTGGAACCCTGGTGACCTGAAAGAGTTAATGCCTCCCTCCAAGTAATTCACTTACTCCTGGGGCATAATTTACACTCCAAGAGGATCTGGCCTGCCATATGTGAGGCGCTTGGAGTTCCTTGAGAGAAAGTCAGCTCTAGAAATGTAAAGAATTAATATTATGAAAAGCACATTTACAGACCCCTTCTCAAGGAATCCATCATGCAGCTTCCCAGAACAATCCTGTAGGCTAAGTCGTGGTTATTCTATCCAGAGTCATTCTCTAGCCAATGAAAGATCAGCCCATAATATACCCGGCATGAGGTTAGGAAATAGCATATTTGTAGAGTGACTTCACTATTTGAAAAATAATGGGTGAAAAATTGGGAAGTGCATTTTAGAAATATGAGTAAAAACAAAAGGTAAAAGTAAGGTAAATGTAATAAAATATCTGCTTTACAATGTTGAATGGTAGGAATATGACCTAAATAGAGTGGATTAATGTTTTATACAGACACGGGAGCACTAGTTTATCAGAATGTGTCCTCTGTCTTAAAATGGCCACCCGAGGAGACTATCTGCATATTCTAATATGCAGCTGTTGCTTAAAAACACTTTAATGATAGGAGAATGTGTTTCTTCATTCATCTAACAAAGAGCTGTGCAGGCACCTTGCTTCATAAGGACTTGTGTGGGCAGTTGTCAAGGGACATAAAAAGGCATGAGGTAACACCCCTATATTCAGTGGTGGCAGTTATCTGGATTTTGAGGATAGGTTTAATTCTGGGCAAAGGCCAAGCCATCTGAAATAAATTCTAGTGAAAGAGGTGGGTTAAAATTGAGAGAAGGTCATTTGGAGACTGAAATTTTATATGGCTTGGGGGTACATTGCAACGAGGGCCTCAATTCTTCACCTTCATTCTCTGTGCCCATGCTCTTTGTCATGGGACTTTGCAAATGCTTTTACTAACCAGGTAGTGCCCATCTCCGTATCCCCTAAATCTGAGCTGACACTGTGACTTATTCTGGCCAGCAGAATGCGACGACAGTGAGCATCTCCCACTTTTGAGCTTAGGGCCCCAAAGGCCGACATGTTCTCACTCTCAGATTGTGCCATCACCGTGAGAACATGCTTGAGCTAGACTGATGAAGGATGAGAGACTCGTGGAACAGAGTAGTGCTGCTCCATTCATCACAGCCAAGGTCAGCTCCGATCTGTTGAGAGTTAGCTCACACCTCCACCCCCAGACGTGTAAGTGAGTTTAGTAAAGATCAGCAGAGCTGCCTCACTGACCACTCCAGATAGAGGAGCAATAAATGCTTCTTGTTTTATGCTCCTGGGATTTTGTGGTTGTTACACAGCATTGTTATGGCGATCGATAACTAATACAGCTTGTAAACTGATTCCAAAAGAGGAACTCCCAATGCCGAACAGCAGTAGAATTCCTGGAACAAGTAAATGGTGTCTCCAGGGAACTGCTAGGAGGTGGTGACATCAATGTGTGGGTATCCATGCCCGTGTTTATTGGGTATCCTTCCTCTGTTCCTAGTGTACCTAGTACCACACACAAATGCTTGTATGCAATTTGTCCTTCATTAGATCAAATGTTCTGCAAGGGCAGGAATCTTTTATTTTTTTATTTTTGCATCCCTAGTACCTAAGTACTAATACCTAACACATAAATGGTATTAAGTGCTGGGAAAATAGGAAGAATTCCATTAGAAGTTATAACTTGCATTGTATGCTTTTAGTAACTTGGGTCTATTCACATGTGTTTGGTGTGTAGTATGTAATCTTAAAAATTAATGCAGTAACTTGATGAAATGATACATGCACATGTTATATCTTTCAAAAGGTGCAAAGGTAATTTCAGTGATAAGCGATTCTTTTCTCACATGCCGTCTTCAAGCCCTCCAATCCAGTAAGGCAATTACTGGATTCTTATCAATGCTTCCAGAGAATGTGCCCTTATTAAAATAAAGCTTTTGTCTAGGAAAGAAAGAGGATTTTTCAACCATTGTATTTTTAAAAGTCTGCGCATTTTATGGTCTCCTTTCTTTTGGATGGTTGGGCCTACTGGATGTAGCCCTTCGGTTCTTTGCTCGAATGCTGGGAAAGCCATCTCCCGTGGAGTTTGTTCCTTTTTGATTCAGCAACTTTCCCTCTGTCTTAAGGTTTGAACACTGCTGCAATTAACACAGCTGTTTGTGTTTACTTCTTAGCTTATAGACTTCTTCTATCACATGAGATGTCAGCCCAGCTCCAAGAGCCTGGTAATTACTTTGGAACCAGGCAGCAGGGGGAGCAGATAAACTCAAAACATCGAGTTCCCTGGGTGACAGAGAGCCAGGAGCTCTGAAGCCCTAAAAAACAAAACAAAAACAACAAAAAAACTTTTAATAGTGAGTGGGTACAATTTTAATAAAAACTCTTAAAGGAATCTACAGACCAGTATGTTGGTTCTGCTTTAGAACAATGCAAAGATTTGTAAACTCTGGCAAAACCATGTTGGCATAATCACATTGGCTGGAATAAAACTGGCATTGTATCTTTCAAGGCATGTTTGGGGGATTCTACGAAGTGGTTTAAACCAAAGCCACAAAAATGAGAAAAAATTTATTTTCAGATGAATTTTAGTAGACTGCCGGTTCCTAGCATTTATGTGCTATAAAGATGCATACTTTAAAAAAAAATCTTGAAAAAAAATATCTTGACAATTAAGTGGTTTAAAAATATTCTTCCCCATGATTCATGGAATTTCAGGTTCAACTAATTTTAACAAGTACAAAATATATCTTAGGTCCCTTAATTCTATGTTTGTATGTGTATTTTCTCATCTAGTGAAATGAATTATTCATTAAATATTATGTTACCATGATCAAAACAAAAAAACAATTAAGTAAAATGATGAATTTGTTTTAGATCCACCTTTTCTGGTTTGGGTAATCTTGGTTTGCATGATACAGTTGCTCCTAATCTCTCTGCGGAGGAAGCCTTTTGTATGTTTTACATCAGATTTAGTGTGATTCATTTACATTCATGTGATGGCCACTCTCAGAGTAGAGAAATTACTGCAATGTGGCATGCCTGGGATGTTAGTTTTTGCTTTATGATGGACGGGCTGTTTCATCAAAACATTGTTTCAAACAGATGTGTTCTGGTGTTTACCGAGGGGAGAATTTAAGCCAGACTGATTAATTAGCAGTTAGGCATGACGTTTCCCGGCTCCTATCTGGGTAGTCTGGGGATTATGAAGCTGTCAGTGGGTTATACTCAGGTGATGAAAAAAATGACAAACAGCAAACAAAACCTCAGATCACAACGCGAGCGTGTAAAATATGGTGTCCTGACACCCTATGTGGTTTTTATTGGGACCTGAGTTTTCTGGAGTGGGCTTGATAGGGCTAGCACGGGGGTCAGCAGATTTTTCTGTAAAGGGCCAGGTAGTAAATATTTTAGGCTTTGGGGCCCATATAGCCCATCACAATGATGCAGTTCTGCATTAAACGTTAAGCATTAAAATAATCACAAATAGCATGTAAACAAATGAGCATGGCTGTGTTACAATAAAATTTTGCTGGGGACGCTGAAATTCGACTTTCACAAAATTTTCCCATGTCAGGAAATATTATTGTTTTTTTCAGTTTTTTCCCCAGCCACTTAAAAATGCAAAAAAACAAAACAAAAAAAAATGCAAAAAACCTCTTTGCCCACTATTTATTTGGCCCGTGGACCATAGTTTGCTATCCCTTGGACTAAAGCAAAGCGTCTCGAGTCAGTTTTAGTCTTGTTCATTCATTTGTCCTTCCTTCTTCCCTTCCATCCTTCCTTCCACAAGACTAATTCTTTTTAAATCTTCATTTCTATATATTTGTAAAATGAGGGATAATAGTAGCTCCACTAACTCTTCACTAACTCACTCCACAGGTTTTTGTGATGGCTGTGCAAATCAAGAACAAGGATCTAGGATCGTCTAACGCCCCATTCAGTTTGAGGGACTTTGGACTCTGACTCCCTCCACTCAATCTCAGGAATGTTGGCAGGATTAAATGAGGTAATGGACGTGAAAGTATTTTGAAGAATAGGAAGTGCCATGCTGATATAAGATATTGACTACATTATTATTTGTATCAGGAATACATTTGGTGGGGTTCCTGGGTGGCTCAGTCAGTTAAGCATCTGCCTTCAGCTCAGGTCGTAATTCCAGGGTCCTAGGATCGAGTCCTGAGTCGGGCTCCCTCCTCAGCGGGGAGCTTGCTTCTCCTTCTCCCTCTGCTCCTTTCCCCCCCTCCAGCTTGTGCTCTCTGTCTGTCTTTGTCTCTCTCTCTCTCTCTCAAATAAATGAATAAAATCTTAAAAAAGGAAATGCATTTAGTTACAAGTAGCTGAGAACTGAAGTAACAATGGCTTAAACTATAAAGAAATTTATTGTTCACTTACCTTATGTACAAGGTCCCAAGATTTCTGCAGTGGCTCCATGATGTCATTCAAGACCTGATGTTTGCTCTCTGCATCCTGCTGTTATCCACGTATTGGCGATACCTCCTTTCACAGTGCAAGATGGATGTCACAACTCCAAGTCATGTCCTCACGTGGTGGTGTCCCAAATGAGAAGAAAGGGGTGGGGGAAATGGAGAGAAAAGGGCTCTTCTTGCAGCCCTCTCTCATTTTATCAGGAAGGAAACTCTCTCCTAGCACACCCCCAGCAGCCTCTCTTCACATCTCCTCGAGTTCAACTGGTTCACATGTCCGTCCTCGCCACATCATTGGCAAAGTGCAAGAGGACTGATGTGCCTGGCGTGTAAACGAACTATGAGTCAGCTTTTGCAACTGGATATAATGCTGCCTAAACAGTGAGGATTCTGCTAGCAAAGAAGATGAGAGAGAGCAACTGCTGGGGTCTGCCACATGATTTTCCTTTCCTCTGACCCGTGAGTGGCTGGCATCAGGTTGGGGAGTAGCTGATGAGCTAATACCCTAAGGACATAGAGGGATCAATCCTCCAGATGCCAGGCAAGCTGTCCGTGTAGGCACGGACAAAGACCATGGTGGTTAGTGGGCGGGGTCAGGCTATGAGTTGAGACTGCATGAGGGTAGAATCTCTACGTCGACCTGCACCAACCTGAGAAGGAAGCAGAAGAAGGGAGGAACCCGGTGGTCATCTCCATGTGGCTCCTGGAATATACTAGAGGGAACCAGCTTAATGCCCATATTTTATTCTACTTTATGAGAAAATGCTCCACAGTCATTTTTCTGAGAAATCATTTCTTGGTGAAATCTGGTACTGGAGGTATCCTTGTAGGTGGGTCTCATTTTCAGGAAACTCAGATTAAAAATCTGGACTCACAAAACAACAATAAGGGGTTAAAATTTTTCAAGTTTAAAATATTCTTCATTGTATAGAAGAAAATACTTTGGTATCCTTTAAATGATTTCACTGATGGAAGTATGACTTCCACATAATTTGTGTGTGTGTGTGTGTGTGTGTGTATGCACACAGACACACGTATATATCTATTGCATTTCATTGAGCTAGGTAGATCTAGAAATTGATTAATTGAAAAAGCATGAGTAAAATAGCCCTTTAGAATGAAAGGTACGCTAACGTGAGCTAAATTAAGCATCTCAGGGTTTCAGGGTACCAAGTAAATGATGTTTTCCAAGAAATTAAAAATACCTACAGCACGGGGCACCTGGGTGGCTCAGTGGGTTAAAGCCTCTGCCTTTGGCTCAGGCCATGATCTCAGGGTCCTGGGATCGAGCCCCGCCTCGGGCTCTCTGCTCAGCAGGGAGCCTGCTTCCCCCTGCCCCCCGCCTGCCTCTCTGCCTACTTGTGATCTCTCTCTCTCTCTCTCTGTCAAATAAATAAATAAAATCTTAAAAAATTAAAAAAATACCTACAGCAAAAAGAAAGCCTCATTGAAAGTATACACTCTGTTCAGAGGTCAAATATCATTACTGTGCAGGTTCCCACATTATGTGGGAGGACGAACCAAAGGTGCCTCAAATCTCTAAGATTCTTTCATTGTGTGAATACCATTTAACCTTGAAGGTTTCTGCTTTGCTTAAATACTGCAATTCTGTGGTTACCGTAGAAATGTCTTTATAATCAAGTTCCAAGCTCATAGCCCACTATCCACACATTCACTTCTCCATTCATCTATTTGTTCATATATGTGTGTCTATCTATCATCTACCTATCTACCTACCTATCTACCTACCTATCTATCCAGCTATCCAGCTATCTATCTATCTATCTATCTATCTATCTATCTATCATGTATCTATCTGAATCTATCATAGCTCACACATTTTTCCTGCTCTCATGGAACTTACAGCCTTGATGAGGAGATCAGCGTTAAACATCTGCTTATACTGATGGACGTATAAATACACCCAGATTAGTGCTCTGAAGAAAGGGCATGGTGCTGTGAAAGGACCATGCAGGAAGCCGCCACCCTTGACTGGGGCTCAGGGAAGCCTTCTTTGAGGTAGCAATGCTTGATCTAAGAACCAACCTGTGATTAGGAGTTAATTAGGAGAACGGGGTAAAGTGGGATGGAAAGAGCATTTCTAACAGAGGCATGGTCTGTGTTCACTGTGTCCGTCAGTCTATCCATCCATCCATCCATCCATCCATCCATCCATCCATCCTTCCTGTTTGATGACGGGACTGTACTAAGCAGTCATGGAGGTGCAAACCAGAAGAAGCTCTCTGTTTTCTGAGTCTGTAAGTCCATTTAGGGAGACCAGAGAAGTATGTTTAAAAAAAAATCCTCAGAAAATGTTAGGTTATTTTAAGAAACAATAGGTGTGAGGCAATTTTAACACTTACTCTTGCTGGGATGGAATCTGCCTAAGTGAACACCCAGACACAGCCTTCCTGGGTGTCAACCCCAGTCTGGGTTTTTTTGCCCATGGAGAGGGTGCAGAGGACAAGACCCACTGCCAGCAGCCCAGCTACACTTCCGTGGAAACTGAAGTAAATCATGCATTAACAGAGGAATTGATCTAATTTTACAATGAATTCCTTTTTTTTCTAGTGCTTTTATAATCGACCACAACCCAAAATTCAATATTTAAAAAAAAAAATGAGAATTACATTGGTATCTGTTGTACATGAAGAGATTTCACCATTTCACTGCGACCTCCTAGAATACGGTGCTCATACCGCAATCCGGTAGTTTGCGGGCTCGCGTCGAGTGATGAACAAATTAGCCATTTACAGCTGTTGTAAATGTTCCGCTGGGTTCACAGAATCTTGGTGTTAAATTTATACCTGGAATGAGCTTAGAGATTCAGTATAATTCTCATTTTATGGGAGAAGAAATTGAAAACCAGATAGGTTAAGTGATTTTTTTTTTTCCCAAGGCAATTAAAAATTTATGCCCAACTCACTCCACAGGCTTTTGTGATGGCTGTGCAAGTCGAGAACAATCCACATCTAGGATCTGCTAACTTAGCTCACAGGGTGAGGGGCGTTGGAGTCTGACTGTGCACTCAACTCCTTGCTATTTGTTACCCTTGTAACCTTGGAAAGCGTGTTTAACTTCCCAAAGTATCCCTTTCTTCCTCCATAAAAAGGGTTAATACTTGTGCCCACCTTATTGCATTGTTGAAAAGGTTCAAATGCACAAGAAGAGTCAGACCTGCAATAAGTGCTTAGTAAATGCTTTGCCACATGTCTTGCTTTGGCCAACAGAAAGAGGACAGACGTGCCCCTGTGTCAGTTCCAGGTGAAACTTCAAGAGGCATGGCAAGTGTCCTCTGCTTTCTTGTGCCCCTGGGCTTGACCATGAGAAAACCGTGTCTTGGGCAGTTCATCGTCCCACAGAAAGGAGATGGATGGAACAAATGTGAAATATGATGACGAAGGTCACCATGAACATTCTTGTGCAGGTCTTTCTATGGGTGTATGCATGTATTTGTTTTAAGTATATATACCTAGGAGTGAAATTAACTAAAAGCAGCCAAACCATTTTCCAGAGTGGCTGTACCATTTTACACTGGCAGTGATCGAGAGTTCCCATTCATCGGCATCCTCACCAACACTTGCTACTGTCAGTCTTAAATCAAATCCATTTTGCTGGTGTGTGATTGTTGGTAGCCTACTGAGTTGCAAAAGAGTTTCGTGCTTGTTTGAGAACTTCTAATACTAACTTTTAGTCCTCTGTTTTGTCCTCAAGGATGGAGCACAAGAAATTAGACGAAGCCCAGACCCAGACTTGCCACTTAGCCTTGCTCATCAACGCTACCAACTGAGAACTGGCCAAACCAAGTACCATGTACTCCAGCAACACCCAGCCAATGAGGTAGTTGGAGAACCTTCTAGGCGGCCACACTGCTTAGATGCCAAAGCTCCTTCTCCTGTGTGGGAAACGTCTGTGAGTGTGATGTAGAGGTATTGGAGGTCTCTTCTACACGTTATGTGTATTCAATGAACAGCAAACATACTTCAGGGGGACTAATATCACACTGTACTTGTGCAGCTCACAGAGGAGTGAACTTAGGACTTTGCCAGGGATGGAGCCCAGGATGTGAACCTCTTCCATCCTCCTCTCCCTCTGTGCTCCTTCTACTTCTGCTTTCTGTTTCCTCTTCCTCCCTTTCTTCCCTCTTTCTCTCCTTTTTCTCCCTCCTCACTCTCCCTTTTCTCCTTGCCCTGCTTGCTTTTCTCCTTCATCAACTAACCAAGCACTGAACAAAACATCTGGGCACAAATTTGAAATCACCAGAAAAGCTCAAACTCCTGAAACATCATGTATATGCCCCTGTCCCTTCTGAATTTAATATAGGCCTTATTTATTTCATATATAATTTTAATGTGTGTATTATCAAGTTCTATGTTGTCCTGTTATCATTACCTCATGTAGGTATTTTCATATTTCTAGATCACGTTCATAATTGTGATTCTGAATGTCAGAATGTCCATTGTTTGGACACCAGCCTGCTGAGCCATTTCTTCTAATAGCTATCCATTCTTCCAGCATATGGATGCAGCAGATTTATTTGACTAATCCTCTTTTTTTAAAAAAGATTTATTTATTTTAGAGAGAGAGCACCTGTATGTGTGTGAGCAGGGCGGGGCGGGGGGGGGGTAGGCGGGTACAGAGGGTAAGAATCTCAAGCAGATTCCCCGCTGGGCGCAGAGCCCTATGCGGGGCTTGATATCACGACCTCGAAATCATGACTGGAGTGGAAATCAAGAGTCGATGCCCAACCGACTGAGCCACCCAGGCGCCCCTTGACCAGTCCTCTTTTATTGGACGTTTCTGCTCTTTCTAGTTTGGAACATTAATAATAATGCTATTAAGAAAATATCCTTTTACATAAATCTTTATGTGCATTTCTGCTTATTTCCTTAGGATTCATTTCTAGATATAGAATTATAGAGTCAAAGGTAATGAAATTTTAAATGTTTTTTCTACACATAACCACTGTTCCAGAAAGACCTGATTAACTTTGTTCATAAAAGTCATGTATGAGAATGCCTATTTCATGCATGGCAAATGAAAACATAAAAAAACTTGGGATTAAACAAATCTTTGTTGTTTTTTTTTTAATTACAAAACTTGCAGGATTTTATAGGCAGTGGGAGACGCTGCTGAGTTGGGATGAGGGTATAGTCAACGACAGTAGGTGAGATTTTTCAGCATGTCTTCCCCAATAGCACTCAGTTGCTGGATTCTTCTCCCTTCCTTCCTCCTCTCTTAGTGGTCACTAGTGCTGTTCTCCAGATCTTTCTGATTCTTTGACTTCCAGGCACAGGGGAGGATTTTACTTCCTGGCCTCCTTGTCATTGGGTGAGTAGTGGTTGGACCCACATGATTAGTTCTGGGTGAGAAGATGTATATGGAGGTGACGTGTGTAATTGCTGTTGTGAGACTGTGCTCTCTTCTCCTCTCCCACGTGCCTGGTTACACAGATCAAGATGGGCTGGAATTAGAAAGATGCCTTTTGTTGGCCATTGAGATTTGGGTAGCGTTTGCTGCCACAGCATAAACTAGCCTACATGGAATGTGGCATCTTCTCTTCCCTCCTGACGTTTATGAGAAGTCACTCGTATTCATCCTGTAGGCACAAGGTCTTTGCCATGAGCCTCGTGGTTGGTAGTCAACAGAAATGATTTGAATCTCGTGTTATGTAATTGTCATAATACAATACATGCTCAATACAATTACCACTTAATTTTTTTAAACTATATTCGGTATCAAGTAAACAAAACATAAGTACCTTTGTCTATCCAGAGAGACTGATGGTTGCAGGGTGGGAAGGCAGCGGGAAGGGGAGAGATATTGGTGGCCGGTGAGAGATGGAGGTCTGGCCCGTTGGTGCTGTAGACACATCCATCTAGTGTATGGTTCAGCTTCCCAAGGTAGTACAAAAGGACTAAGCCCAAGAGCCTGTCAAAAAAGTTTTCTGCTCTGTGCACAGTGTGTGTGTGAAATCGTGAAGAAACCCCATGCCCAGTGGAAAATAATGCCCCCTTTTAAACAAGCCGAGCAGATCTTAATACAAGGCAGTGTGGTCTCGCTCTTGTGTTTACAGAGGATGCCTTTCATGCAGGCGTGATAAATGGAGGATTTAAACCATTGAGCTCCTTTACGCTAACAGGCCGTTTGTCTCGAATTTTCCAGGTTTCTAGGCTGTCTTCAAGGAGTACACCATTGACTGTGAAATTAGTTGTTGTGCGGACAGATACATTGTAAGTCTCTAAACTATCAGGCTGCAGGAACTTGTCATTCCGGTGCTTGACTGAAGTCCAGCTCTGGCCCAGCCCTCCCTTCTGTCCTGAGAGATTGTCGTGGGCAGTTTCCAGATCTCTTCTGTGTCCAGAGGCCAGCGCCTGTGCTCCTCCTCCTTGCTTTTCTTTAGGATGGATATTCACAACTACTATTTTCTAGTTCTTGTTGTTGTTATTATTATTGTTGTCGTTGTTATTATTTTGGTTTGTTTCTGTGATAGCAAGCCTCTAAATTTCCTTGAAGGAAAAAGTGGGTCTGAGAAGTGGATGGTTTCTCAAACTGTGCTCAAGGGCTCTTTCTTTAGTTTTCAGCCTTTTTAGGAGCTAAAACTCTTTGGTTGATGAAATGTGTATGTGTGCATGTGTGAGAGATCTACCACAACAGTAAGGAAAGAAAGAATATGTGTTACGCCTTTCTCTTTTAAATTAAAGTAAGTTGTGGTCTTTTTAGAGAATGTTTGAGAATGTCCCTGAAGCAATGTCCCAGGATAGCATCAACCAACCAGACATGGAGTTATTTCCTGGAGGCACTCAGGGATGAAACTTTTCTCCTTTCAGAATGCTTTCCTTCTAACCCGTGTCCCTAACAGCTTATTATCGACGTCACAATTCTCGGAGAGGTAGTTACTATGCAGATCCCCGAGTTACATCCCAGACCCGCTATGAGTCAGAGTCGTGGGGGCTAAGAGCCAGGAATCTGCATTTTTGTGGGCAGCCCAGCTATAGAACCCATCCTCCGAAGCAGACCTCCCACCACCTCCTGTCTGCCTCACCTGGAACAAAGCCACAGATCCGTCCGTCTCGGAGACAGGACTGGAGGGAGGGAGGATGTCTCCCAGCACCTTCTTCCAAAGCTCTCTTGTGTGGCTGGGCCTGAGTCTGCAAATGAGAAGGTCATGTAGGAAGGTCAGTGAACAAGACTCAGGAAATACACAAGGAGTGAGGCACTTAGATGTCAGGCCTCTTCTGCTCAGGGACCATGGAACCAAGCACCATTTACTTTTTTCACTCACTAGTCCTCAAATACTTATCAAGTGCTTACTTAAGAAATAAGCCAGGCGTGGTTCCTCAGCTTTATGTCAGATGTGAAAAATGAAACTGAGATTTTTAAAAAATATTTTATTTTTAAGTAATCTCTGCTCCCAACGCGGGGCTTGAACTCACACCCCCGAGATCAAGCGTTGTAAGCTCTACTGACTGAGCCTGCCAGGTGCCCCATGAAGCTGAGATTTATGTCCCAAATTATCCCCAAATAAGCAGTACCAGCAAAATAATTAGGAGACTTAAGACAATTCTCTCCCTTTCTCAGTGTGTGTGTGGTGCCTTTGTGTCACACACATGAGGGTTTGGGACTTTCGCTTCTGTTTTCCAAATATATGTATATAATTAATTCACTTTACTATTTCATTCATGCATTTGTTTATTCACTCAGTAAACATCCAACCCTGCCTTCATTCAGCTAATATCTACTGTAGGCCTGCTGCGCATCAGTCTAGGTGCTAGGGACATGGTGATGACCGAGACAAAGTTCTTGGCCTCGTGAGCTTTTATTTCAGGGTAGATGAGGCTCTTATGCGCTTATTACATAAATAAATATTTTGCAATTTATGTTTCTAATAGAGGTTGGCAGTTCGACAGAATGCAACTGGGAACACAGGAGCCCTGCCCTTGCTTTCCTCTCTCTTCCTGGCTTTAAAATGTTTTTTTTTCGGCAAAGATGACTTTCCAGACATTTCGGTACATGTTTGAAATATTTCTATACATAACTGGGGAAAATGAACTCTAAAACTGAATTCTGCAAGGGACTAAAGTCAAATGGGAAGTTGAGTTGTTTAGCTGTGGGCTTTGGTTCCTGCTCGGAAACCCCTTTCAAGGAAAACCTTCACCAGCAATACACTTCAAAGAGGTTTCCAGCACTGCCATGTTTAACATGTGTTAATTGGACCTAATTGCAAACAGCTGCCTTGTTTAGCCACTGTTTGGGTTGGCATTCACCCACTCCAGATCTAGGTTATCTTTTTTGTTATATTACATTCATATTGGGATCTTACTATATTTGATAGAATCTCAGAATGTGCCACCATCCAAAGGATTAGGAGATAATAAATAAAAACACCAAGACAGCATATTTGTCAAGCTCTGAGGTCACTGCCAAGTACACAAGTGCATAAGAGCAGATGCCCTATTTGATAGACTGTGTGGGGTCATGGTCCTCATTTAAACATATGGGAAAAATTCCAAAAGAAATAAAACCCGTGGTGTTTGCTGACTTTTGGACGTGGGTGGAAGCAATGAATGATCCTTTATCGCCTTTCTCTTCCACTCAACTATTGAATTTTAATGTCATGTTGTAGGAAGGAGGAAACAATACATATTTATTAGCTTATCAGGTGAAAGTGCTGCTGGATCTAGTTTAAAGAATATTGATATTTCTCAAGAAGCACTTGTGGGAGCAACTTACTGGTTAAATGTGAAGAGGTGGTTTTAAAAATATTTAACAAGGACTAAGGCATGCGCACCAACCAATTAGAAGGAACATTCACTATAGAAACTGGCATGACCATGCTCATGCATAGTTGTGTAGCAACCAAAGGATTCCTTTTCCAGCAAGTTACCACTGAGGGCAACTATAATGTGATCCTACCTACTGGGATTCCGTATAGACTGTGCAGCCTGGAGTTACCTTCTTGTAGGAGTGAGAGCGCTGGGGTATTTATACTCACTCCCATCTGACATTGGTTGAAGTCTGCTTCCTGGCCGTTAATTCTCTGGTACTTCTGTCCTGCCGTTCAAGCGGCAAAGTAGGCCCTGGAGGACTGGGGTTGCCGTTATGCAAAGAAGTGCTGGTGCTGGCAGTTGGAAGTCAGGCTGGTGAGTGTTGGAAGGGTCCGTGCCCAGGGATATGGGCGGGGCACCGGCAGCGTCTGCCATGGTGGTTGGGGAGCATTTGAGGCTGTTAGTGGGGCTGAGATGGGGATCATGAAACAGCTCCCCCTCCGTGTTGTGCACCTCAGTAGCAGTAACCTTCCTGAGATTGTTCGGAACAAACTGCTCAGAATATGACTTAAAAGTTAAATAGGATGAAGGAGATGGAGTATATAATAAAAATTGGTGACGATGAGAATAATGTAAGTAGTAAATATTTATCTGTTTTCTCTTTTTCATAGACATGGCCTCCCCATTTTCCAGATGAGGAAATGAGATTTGGAGATGTCGAGTAGCCTACTACCCAAGGACACGCAAGTGGGATGGTAGAGAACGGCTTTGATTTCCGGCCTTTCTGACTCCGTAAACGAAACTCCTCAAATGTGAATGGTTTAACACAAGCCCTTCCCTTTCCCTCTCGCTGCCTGATCCCTCCCTCCTTCCTTCTTTTCTCTTTCGGCACATATTTGAATGTGTACTATGTGTTATTCTAAGCACCACACAGCAGAGAATCAATTTTGGTCTTTTTTGATTTAGGGAGTCTCCCGTCCCTCCCTTCTCCATGTCTTCCCCTCACTTTCGTGGGGCCTGGCACAGGTAAAAATGAAGTCTCACACAGCACATCTAAATATTTAAAAGTTGTAAATCAAGTTGTGTGCGCACTGGAGACGTGGCCGGCCCTGGAGAGAACCTGCCCAGGAAGGCTCCAGAAGTGGGCTTGGGACCACTCAGGCAGGAAAGGGGCACAGCCAGGGGAGAGCCAGAAGCATGAGGTGCAGGGGGCCTCTTTCCTGGGAGAGGGAAGTGGTACTGCTCCTCTGGGTCCTCTTCTCTCTTCAGAGCTCATTTTCACATGCCTTTTTTTTTTTTTTGGCCTTCTGAGGATTTTGTTGTTGTTGTTGTTGGAAAATGTGGAATTCAAACACTCCACTCATTGAACAGAGAGAGAAGGTCAGTTGAGGTGACAGATGGTAGACGTTCCCGGAAAGAGGAAGAACAGGATTGAGGAGAAAGAGGCGAAGGGCCACGCTCTGGCCTGGACAGGCTTCTCCATGTTTGGCGGCTCTAGTCTACAGAAGGGGAGACGCGTGGCCTGGTGCTCTGTCTGGGGCACTTGGTGGGCTCATCCAGACTTCTGGATATGGATGAAATTTCAGTATCAGCTCTTTAGCCCTATCACTTCTCTAACCACAACAACCCAAAGTTCTGGACAAATTCCCAACACACGTGCGTGCACACACACGTACATCCCATGTTTCCCTCTACTGGGTCAGGTTATCCTGGGGGAGTCAGCCAGAAGAATATCTGACCTGAGCACATGTACGCATACTGCCTGTGTCCCCCTCTCTCCCTTGGGGAAGATTGGTGGCTTAATATTTACTAGAATTAGGACTAATGCCCATGCTAACATGTTCAGTAGGTGATAAAGCTCTTTATTAATTCAGTCAGTGCTAATTGCACGTCCGTCTAATGTTTGTGTTTCCCCTTCAGGTGATTACCATCTCCTGGGCACAGGTAACGGCCAACAGGTGTGACCCTTAGGGAATCAGCAGTAGATCCAAGATGGCGCTAGCGTATTTAATATGCAGACTTCAACATAGTGGCTGGTGAGAGGACTCCACTGTCACACCCAGGCTCATTGAGCAAGAGTGCTGTGAGTGCCACGAGCAAACCCAGCTGATGAACTTAGCAGGGTATTGCCACGCTGGGGACTCCCAGGATGAAGATCAAATGGAAACGGTAGCTGGATCTCAGGGGGCCTGTGACACCTGTGAGGATCTAACTAAGTGGAGCTCAGGCAGCAGAGGTCTGCCAAGAGAACACAGAGCAGACCCTACCAGCCACCGACTTCAGCATCCAGGTCTTCAGGGAGGACCCAGACGATGGTACGGGCACCTGCGCATATAAATCATGGGGGTCAAGGACCTCCCTCCCCGTTCATGCCACCACCGGGTAAAGTAAACTCTTCTTCGTTGGGCTGCCTTGGAGAGAAATGGGAAAGTGGGGAAGGAAAACTGCAAGATCAAAGTATCTAGGAGACTGTGTAAATTATTGGATTGGATGATGTTTAATTTTCCATCCCTGCATAGTATAGTGAAGGGCTCAGGAAAAAGAGTAGAGCAATTATAGAAAATAACGAAGCCATATTTTCTTTGTGTCCTTACATGTAGGGTAATTTTGAACTTGCTAAAATTGTCTTTGCCCTGCATCTGTTCACGGACGCCGGCATGCACGGGGCGCACACGTGTGTGCTTGTGCGTGCACACACACCTCCACACACAGCATTTCTACCAGTTTTGCCTGCCGCCACTTCTCCCCAAGAGTCTATACCCACGATAGCATTGATGAGAAACGTAGACTTCACTGCACATTTCCAGGAGAGATGGAGAAGATCTCATGGCATACTCTCCAGCAAACAGGTTTGTAATCCCCCTTCGATACTCAGCTTTGGATCTGAGATGCGCCTTTTTCAAATGTGAGTATTTGATATCTCTGAACCAGAATCTGTCTTACTATGATGATGTGTCATAGTATAATATAAAATAATAAATGTCCTAGCCATTCTCATAGCAATAACATAAAATAATGGTGTGTCTTACACTGGTACCTTCTTATATTTGATGAAATCCCTGTAGCTTTCTGCTTTGTTCTTCCTCATCTGGGCCCAGAGGCTCACTCACTGAGGCAGTTGCATAGAGTAGTTCAAAGCAGATTCTAGCATCAGACTGTTGCTCACTAGCTCCACCGTTCACTAGCCAAGTGACCTTGGAAAACTTACTGAACACTCTGGGCCTTTGTTTCTCCATCTGTGAAATGGGAATAATATTACCGATTCCTTCTTAGGGTTGTTGTATGAGTTAAATGAGTGATACCTATAGAGAGATTGGAATAGTGCCAGGTAGAGGTAAGCACTAGATAGTCTTACAGTTATCACTCTTAGTCCCCTCCCACACGGGCCCAGCCTCCTCTTAGCTCTTGCCTTTTTCTTCCTAACTTATTTTATGAATAGTAGTTCAGTGATCACTGTTTGCTCTCTGAACAACCTTAGAGATCTCACCTGTCCTCCCCAGCTGGCTTACTTAAATATTTCCTCCAAACAGATCTGTTTTCTTTTTCAAGGAATTCTGAGAGATAAAAAATGCTATATTTTAGTCACTATTTCTGAAGCATCTGTGGTAGATGCAAGAGATGGTGGGAGATGAGCCTGACTGGAGTGGAGAATGTTCATTGGGGAGCATTAGAGGATATGATGGGAAAGATAGGTTGGAGCCCGCTGGCCATTTACAGGATCAGTAGGCTGTTTCTTCAGCACATCTCCCCACATCCATTGTGTTTGACACCAGCCTCCACACTGTGGACGCCTAGTCACGCTGACCAGCCCATATAGGGGAGAGTGGGCTGCCACACTCTCTTCAAAGCACTCCATAGGGATGGCAGCTGCTTCTTCCCACAAATAAGGCCGGATCTACAAGACAAGTTGGTAGATGTGAACTGAGAGATTAATTGGGCTCAGGTCAAAAGTGGAGATTCAGAAACAAAATTTTATTTTATTTTTTAAAAGATTTTATTTATTTATTTGACAGAGAGAGAGAGAGAGCACAAGTACACAGAGCAGCAGGCAGACAGAGAGGGAGAAGCAGGCTCCCTGCTGAGCAAGGAGCCCAATGTGGGGCTCGATCCCAGGACCCCGAGATCATGACCTGAGCCGAAGGCAGACGCTTAACCCCACTGAGCCACCCAGGCGCCCCCAGAAACAAAATTTTAGCTACAGAAGCCTTCGATAAATATAGACAAAGACAAAGAGACACCCAGCACATCTGGGTCCAAGGCGTGCTCTAGGCCTGAAGGCTCTCGTAAGATTTCCCAGACCCCAGGGGGCAGAGTTGGAATGGTTGCAGCCCTGGTTTTCTTTTCAGTGAGGCAGGACAAGATAATCAGCTCTAGCAAATGGGAAATTTCCACAGTGTGGTGTTAGCACTTTCAGCTCCATAAATCAAACAGACTAAAAGCTGAGTGCGTCTTGGCACAGGGTGACCAACCGAGCTCCCCTGGTACGTTCTCTACCCTGTTAGTTCATCTTGCTGGTGACCTTGTCTAGAACAAATAGCTTCTTGCTGGTCATCTCTGGAGCAAAAGGATGTTGAATGGGGATTTAAAAAATATCTGGGGGGTTTCCTTCGAGGGGGAGAGTTAATGAGTCAATGCTTTATCTTACCATGAATGTTTATAAGCAAACCTAAATGTGCGTAGGGTCTTGAATCTCCTCCCACAACTATTTCCTATTTGTTCCCAGAAAAATTCCAATGCCAGATTTTGTCATAGCAACCAGAGGCAAATATCAAGACAGCAAGAAGGAGCAAACTCAGGAAAGGGTTTCCCTCCAATGTGGCTTGAGTCTCTGTAGGGCACCCAGTGTCTGCACGAAGCCCTTTCAGAATCGCAGTGCTGGCCCCACAGTTCCTCGGAGGGGAATCTAGTGGAGCCCAGCTTTGCCGACTTCCAGGACCCACCAGGAAAAGCACGTCTCTGTTTGCCGGGCCAGGTACGGAAAAACTGACTTGCTAGCTCCTCAGACTTTGTAACTTGTGTGTCGATCTTTATTTTTGTATGTCAAGTTTTGTATGTCAATCCAAATGTCACGCATTTCCTGTGAGGATTTTAATTAACAAGCGTATTGTTTATTTCCTAAACTGTCCCCTCAAATGCTTTCTGGAAGAAGGCAGGGTGTGTATGAATAAGCAAGCAGAATAAGACAGGAGAGGCTCCTCATACCTGCTCCCGGCGTTCCTCGGACCGCTCCTTCCTTCTTGGTTGCTGTCATGGCCGTGCTCTGAGGTCAGACTCTTTGCCCGTAGGTACAGTCATCTCTGGTTTTGCTACAACGCAGCCATCTTGCTGAAAGCACCTTTGAGTTTTGAATCCGTTACATCAGGTGTCAGTTCTGAGTAGTGGTATGTCGGCAGCAGCTTAAGAGCTGGCTCTCCGAAATAGAATCGCCTCGCTTTGTAGAGTGTGCAGATGTCTGCGGTGTAAATACGCCCCTCGTGGCCAATTTCAAGCTGCTCGAGTTCTCTTATGAACGGGGAACTGGAGAGAGATGCACACAGTTGACTCTGGGGAGCTGGCTGCCCCGCGGTGCTGATTCTGTGGGCCACACCAGGGGCTGTCAAGCTCGGTGCGACCACACTTTGGGCTGGGTAATTCTTGGTTGTTGGGGACTGGCCTGTGCACTGCAGGATGTTCAGCAGCCTCTCTGGCTTCTGCCTACTAGAGGATAAAAGGAGCCCCTTCCCGCCCCCAGTTAGGACAAAAATGTCTCCAGACATTGCCAAATGTACCCCGAGGGGCAAAATCGACCCCCAGCTCTGGGCCAGTCTGCGTAGATGGTGTTCAGAAGGTCCATTCAGCAGACCGTAGGCTCTTACCAACTGTCCTCCATGGACCATCCTTACCATGTTCCTGAAGAGGTCCTCTCTCGGCATTCTGGATGTGGTATTTTAAAAAATCAGAGTAGACTTCCTCGAGGAGTCTTAAGATAGTGATATCATGAAGAATTAAGGCACCAAGACAAAGCATGGCCACTAGGGGAGAATCAAGATGATTCCACGGACTGGATTCTGGAATAGAATAGATATTTATAATGGACAGCAGAGGTCCCCTACTCCAGGCTTTACCTGGTATGGATGAGAAATGAGACTCGGGTGAGGAGTGACTTGTCCAAAGGCACAAAGCAAGCCCAAAGTAGATGTGCTTGGGAGAGTCACTGGGTGATGTGGCAAATGCCTCAGTGACATAATGGGAATGGGGACTGATGCCAGATTGCAGCTATGAGTGTTGTGTAGGCTTTACAGTGTTACGTTTTCATGGCCATTTTTGACGTCTCCCTGTCCCAGGCCTCCCCCTGCCCCGAAATGTGTGATGATGAAAACCACATTATAATGAGGGACTTCTGTTTCAGGCAGAATGATTCCCATCCGCTTCAGAAGTGAGTAGTTGATTCAGATGTTCTATTCAGGAGGGTCAGGCTGCTTGTCATTAGAGAACAAACGTTGAAGATTGTCACTGATTTCTCTCTCCTTCCTTCCACATCTGCGCTGGGCCTTCTCATTGATGAAGTATCTTCACGCCATTTTCAAAGGGCTTTAAGGAAAGGACTTATGGAAGAAATGGACTTCCAGTAAAACAGTTAAGACCACGAGATTAACATGAGAAGAACTAAGAAAATCCCTCCTAGTTAGCATTGAAAATGTGTTTTCGATGCACAGAGGTGCCCAGTCAGAAAGGGAGTATTAGGGAGGTATGATTTTCATCAGCGGATTTCCTTGGCTTTGTAACTTACAGTGAAATTAGGGCAATCATAGACTAGTAAGTCAATATGCTCCAAGTGCCAATAAACTGAGCTTAATGAGAACAGCAAGTCTGCTTTTATTAGGAGATTGAATAAAAGTGAAAGGAGTGCTTTGAATCACAGATCTCTAAAAACACATCGACATTTGAAAAGAATTAAGATTTGGTGATTTTGTGTGGGATAATTCATCACTTCACTCCAGATTAGTTTTTTACAATATGATGTACTGGTTCTTGAGAAAATTTCCCATAACCAACGTTTACTGTCATCACCCCATGCATCTTACATTGGCCTTTGTTACACCCCCACTAGGTCCACGGTGATCATGCAAACCAACCCCATGGGGTTACCTGACACGGGTCCTCCAAGACTCCCTGGGCAACATGAGCCATTGGGATTTTTGCTTTTTCTTCCCAGAGGACAGTTCAGCCTCAGCATCTGAATCTAAAGGGGTCAATGATACAGGAGTGTTGGTGGTGGATAAAGGTAAGAGGGGGAGGGGTTGCAGGGGGCATTTGATAGGACTCTGAACGACATTCCCTGCTCAGGTCTGTTTAGGCCACACATCTCCACCGGGAAAGGCCTCATGGGTGATGGGAAATTTTTTCTTTCTTTGGCATGGATTGTGAATTGATTTAATCTTGTTACTTTTTAAGAAGCTATCTATTCAGCAACGAATGATTTTTTTTTTTAAAGATTTTATTTATTTATTTGACAGAGAGAGAGATCACAAGTAGGCAGAGAGGCAGGCAGAGAGGGGGAAGCAGGCTCCCTGCTGAGCAGAGAGCCCAACTCGGGGCTCAATCCCAGGGCCCTGAGATCATGACCTGAGTCGAAGGCAAAGGCTTTAACTCACCGAGCCACCCAGGCACCCCACGAATGATTTTTTTTTTAAGATTTCATTTATTTATATATTTGAGAGAGAGAGTGGGAGAGAGAGAGCTCACACAGAGGGAGAAGCAGGCTCCCCACAGAGCAGGGACCCTGACGGTGGGGCTTGATCCCAGGACCCTAGGATCATGACCTGAGCTGAAGACAGATGCTTAACTGACTGAGCCGCACAGACACCCCTAATGATTTTTGTTTTTAAAGCAGTTAACACTTCATTGTATAGCCTTTGGAAATATTTTATGCATACATTGTCAGGAACTTTTCAAAAGGCTCATTATACATCTTGCCAAATTACTGTCCAGAGGAACATGCCAATATACACTCCTACTTACTGTATAGGAACACCTTGATTATTGTAAATAAAAAGTCAATATGTTGAGCCATAGTATCTAATTTTTTATTAGAATTAACATAACTCTAATGAGGTTGGTTACTATTTTGCATATTGATTTTCTTATTAGGACTTTATATTTTTAGACCAGTTTTAGGTTCACAAAAAAAATTGACAGGAAGGTAGAGAGATTTTGCATGTACCCCCATCCCAAAATGTGTATAGCCTCCCCCATTACCAACATCTACTGTTAGAGTGGTACATTTGTTACAATTGCTGTACGTACAGTGGTACATTTGTTACAATTGCTGTACGTACATTGACACATTATCATCACCCAGGATCTGCAGTTTACAGCTCATTCTTGGTAGTATGTAATCTATAGATTTGGACAAATGTATAATGACATGTAACCATCATTCTGGTATTATACAGAGTGAAAAAGGTAGTAGAAATAGCTTTCAGTTCTAAGGAAATGTCCCATTAACCTTCATAAGCCCTAGGAGCGAGGGGGTGCAAAATTTAGGAAAAAATAGAGTAAAGAATTTGATCTATAGCATTTACCCTTGAGTCAACATCTAACACTTCCAGGGCTTAACATTACCCATGGTACAAGACTATAACCAAGAAATGTCAAAGCATGTACAATCCTGGTCATTGCAAACAGCAGTTCCAAATAGCTGTCTTGCTAGACTATTCCTTCTAAAGATTCATTGTGCCAACTTCTTTTCTTTGTCATATGATCCTTCTTGGCCCCGCAACACAGATGTGAAAAGTGAAGAGAGCATGCCTTTGGATTTCATTTCTAAAAGTGGAAAATATACAATTAATTCTAGGATTTTTAAAGTATTAATACTATTCCCCATATGTATCCATAGTCATATGTAGAAATAGATGTAAAGGATGGTGTGTACATGTACATGGCTTCTCACTATCAAGTGGTTAAAACTGATGGGCTTCAAGCTGGGTTTTGGGGGTTGACTGGACCCGTGGGCTAGGATCTGGTCCTCAGTTGTAGACTGAATGCCTTGCTTTAGTCCATTTGTTGAGAACTAAATCAGGTGTTGGGGGACACACTCACCCCATCTACACCTATAAACTAATTTTATTCATCAGAACAATTTACTGGACTGCGAGCCCCTTGGGGACAGAACTCATAACTTATTTTGTAACTTCAGTGCCTAGCATGGTGTCAGGCATGTAATACGTTCTTTTTAAAAAATTATCTTATAGCTTTATTGAAGTATAAGTGATGTAGAATCAGCCGCACATTTTTGAAGTTTTCCATTTCATGAGTTTGGGTATATGTACACACCCATGAAACCATCACCACACTCAAGATAATGAGTATGTCCATTGCTCATGATGCTTCCTTTGCAACTAATTCTTCTTCCCTTCCTCCCACTGTTCCCAGACAACCAAGTTTTCGTTTCCCATCACTCTAGATTAGTTTGCATTTTCTAGAATTTTATATATGTGGAATCATATAACATGTACTCTATTTTTTGTGGTCTGGCTATTTTCAATCAGCATAATCATTTTGAGATTCGTTGATGTTGTTCCATATATTAATAATTCGTTCATTTTCATTGCTGAATAGTATTCCATTGTATGAATCATAATTGGTACTTGGCAAATGTTTGTCACATTACATTGACTTGCAAATTTATTTTTAAAAATATAATTGGGAGAAGAGTGGATAATAGGGATACCACCATTTCTGTTGAATAGGTCTGCTTAGGAAGTCAAAATAGAAATCAGGAGATGAGTTGGCATGTTAGCGACTTTTATTGTCATCCAATATCTGTTCTCCCTTCTTTCATAGTGATGGAATGACAGATTTGGCTGGGCACAGAATTGTCTGGAATGAAGACTACATTTCCCAGCCTTCTGTGCAACTAAGTGTGGCCATATTACTAAGTTATGACCAAAATGATGTAAACAGAAGGGGTATGTGAAACTTGAAAAAGTCTTCTGAAAGGAAGGGGAATTTCCTTCTCCTCTTCTTCCTCCTTCCTGCTGTCTGGAACACAGTCATAATGTCTAGAGCTCTAGCAGCTGTTTTGGATCAGAAGGGATCTTGAAAATGGAAGCCACTCAAGGCAGAGCAATAAGTAGAAGAAGCTTGGATCTCTGAAATCGTAGAATGCTGTGCCTGCCCTGGGCTAACTACCTCCAGGCTGTGAGAGAGAAATACATTTTGATCCTGTTTAAGCTTTTAAAAGTCCCTTTTGTGTTTTACATTTTTTGCAGCCCAAACAGTCCTAACTGCTACAGTTAGTAAAGATAGAGTTTGAACAAGAGGGAGTTTGATGTTGCCAAAAGGTCATTCATGCCACACTAATGTGCCCATCTTCACTCTAAGGACTTTTCTAGGTAGAAACATGGCATCAGCTGTTGGACTCTCTCTTGGTGAGTTCTGGAAAAACACTGACAAACCATGGTGAACCATCCTCCTTTTCCCCACCATGCAACTCACTCCTATCAATATGTATCCATCCTTAACAGTTTACAACTTCTCAAAATTATAACTCATTTTACATTTATTTACTTTTCACTTGGTGGGTCTCTGGTGAGACATGAGGTTAGTCTAATCTCATTAAAATTTTTTTTACAAATCATACATATGGCGGCTTATTTGAGAATGCTTTCTATAGATGTCTAGTCTCATTTATCACGTATGAATTCTTGTTATGTTTAATTCCAAGTGATGGTTTGGGTTGTGACTCTTTTTTTTTTTTTTTAATATTTGAGATATTTCAAACATACAGAAAAGAGTGTATGTCCAGATGTCATCCATCTGGCAAACATGACTCTGAAGAACAATAGCTGTCACTGTATTTATTGACTTAGCGGTGGAAGCTTTTCTTCAAATGGCTCTGTATGCAGAACTCCATTACATAAAGCCTCTATCAGAGCTTCTCTGGTTGAAGTGGGAGTGGAGGGCTTGGAGCTCTACTGAGTAAACGTCCCTCTTGCCTGTCCCCTCCCTCCACCATGAGGGCCCCAAGATGTGCTCACAGAGCAGGAAGGACCTTCGAAGGTGGCTGAAAACCACAGATTTAGAATATGTTCAAGATCCAGGAAGCAAACTCAATGCTGTTTGGATATCTGTGCTCTTATTCTCCCACAGTTATAGTACGCTTTGTAATCTGGTTTCCCAGTCATAGAAGCGCAGAAGAAAAACTCAGAGAGGGAGACAGTTAGCCAGACATGACTGTGGCCAGCAGTGAGACCAATGATAGGAGGCAAGGATGTTTTAAAAAGACAAACGCAGGGCATTAAAAACCACCTTCAGAGATCATTCGGGGTAAATGTCATCTTCTTCCTAATATGTTTCAGTGGGTCACAGAGGCATGTTTTTATATGTTTATATATGCGTGTGTGTATTTCTATATATTTAGTGGCAGTGGGTGTAGAGTAGAATAGAGTATATCCTATGTACATATATATACACAGTATTTTGTTTGGTGTTTATGAAAATGACCCTGAGAAAAATAGCCTTCCTTATTTTTTTTTATTCTACATTTGTTTCATAGTAAAGACAGTAGTACTTATTGAGATAATTATTATGTGCCAGGTACATGAGTGTTTTATCTAGTCGACTTATTTAACCCTCACCACTATTTTATGAAGTAGGGACAGTCCCCAGAGACACAGAGAAGTTAGTTCCCTTACCCAGTGTCACACAGTGAGTCTCTGGTGGAGCTGGAATTCAAACCCAGGCAACTTGGCCCCAGGCCCATGCTTTTAATATATGCCCATATCTTAGGAAAATTTCCAGTATTTAAATAATAAAGTGCAAATATCTTGTAGCTAGAAAGTTTTTCAGTTGTCTGGAAAACCCATCTATCCAATATCTGGAAAACTTGTCCTCCAACAATCCCTGGTAAATGAAAGAGCAAATTAAATGGAAACAGGAGCGCAGGCCTCCTCACATCGTATCTCAAGTGCTCCCTCTGCCGTGGGGCTTCTCAGAGGCCCACAGAGAGCCTGACCAACCCGAGCAGGTCTGAGTCACCAGGAAATACCCCAGGGGTAGACTTGACAATGGAAACGAAATCCATGGACCCAACCACCTGCACTCTGGTTGCATTTCGTTTAGAGTATTGTCATCTTCCTAGTGGCTCAAGGGGTATTTTGAGGTTGACATGGAGACTGCTGTGTTTTTTAGAGGCATTTCCTTTCTGGCTTGTGTTTATACATTGTGGTGGAAGAATCAGAGGCTTCCAGCTCCAAAAGTGAATCCTGTTGCAAGTTATGAAAGCGCCAGGACGTGGGGGGCAGGTCAGCATGTGTCACGGCAGGCGCTGGCATTGGCCTGACTTCACATCCAGCCTCAGTTGCTGTTCTTTGTGCTCTGGGATGCAGGAATTGCCTTGGCTCTCCCTGTGGCTAAGTTTGTGGGGGTGGATTTACCCCACCTTCCTGGGATGAAATACCCATTCAGGGGGCGCTTCTGATTGTAAAAGTTCTATCCATTCCCAAGGAGACCCAGGAGTTGTTTTCTCGTAGGGCTGCTACCTTAGTCAGTGCAGGCTGCCGTAATAAGATGAGCCAGTGGCTTAAACAATAAACCTTTGCTTCTCACAGTTCTGCAGGTTGCAAGTCAGGTCAGAGCGGCAGCACCGTTGGGTTCTAGCAAGGGCCCTCTTCCTGGTTTACAGATGGCGGCCTGCTTACTGTATCCTTGCATGGCAGAGTGTTCATTTCTCTCCTGTTTCCTTTTAGAAGGGCACTAATCCCACCATGAAGGTTCCACCCTTATGACTTAATTACCTCTCAGAGACCTCCCTCCAAATACCGTCATGCCAACAATTAGCGCTTCAATATACGAATTTGGAGGGTATGCAAACATTCAGTCCATAACAGCTAGAGTGTTAATTTATGATACATTTTCCCCTTCGGTGTTATTTTCATGGTTGCTGTAAACAGGTGAGTCATGTGCAGCGTATCTCACACACACATACACGTGGTCCATCAGCCAAGCTTACAGCAATTCATTTTTGGGTGCCTGGGTGGCTCAGTCTGTTAAGCATCTGCCTCTGGCCCAGGTCATGATCTCAGGGTCCTGCTATGGAGCCCCACATCAGGCTCCCTGCTCAGTGGGGAGTCTGCTTCTCTCTCTCCCTCTACCCTTTTCCCCTGCTTGTGTACTCTCTCACTTTCTCTCTCTCTGTCAAATAAATACATAAATAGAATCTTCAAGAAAATAAATAAAGCAATTCCTTTTCTTTTTGTTTTGAGAAGATAAGTCAAAATAAAGCAACTAAAAATGCTCAGCACATTTACTTAACTGTTAGCAAAATCAGATTTCTGGTAATGTTAGTCACACCATATTGCTTCAAGCCAATCCCACTTAATCGCCCCTTCCCCACACTTGCTGCCTATTTATCTCACAAATCTCCTATTTATCTCACTAATCCCAGTTTCTATGTGGCCACTTTTGTGCTGTTTCTAAACACCGAACACACCTCTATTACAGAACATATCTCATGAAGTAGTTAATTACTTGTTGCATATCCACGGCACTTGTCCTGAGTTTCATGAAGGTAGGGTTCATAACTTATGCAGCACCATACTCATGTACAGGTGTGCAGAACTCTAAGATTCCTCAGGACCCTAGGCTTCCCACCTCCCCAGTATACGCACCTTATGTAATTCCCCCTCCTTGAATGTGAATGAGACCTATGAATATGAAGGATGTCAGTCCGCTGATTAGGTTACATTATATGGCTAAGGAAAAGGATTTTGCAGATATAATGAAGTTTCCAATTCAGTCGATTTTGGGTTAACCCTAATAGAGAGTATACTGGTGGGCCTGCCTTAATCAGGTGAAAAGGTCTTTAAACTGGCCTAGAGCTTCCCAAGGGAAAAGATTCCTCTGCTGGCTTTGAAGAAGCAAGCATCCATGTTTTAAGAACATGGGCCCACAAGGCAAGGACCTGTGGGTGGCCTCTAGGAGCGGAGAGCAGTTCATGGCCAACAGTTATCAAGAATACGGGGAGCTCAACCATAGAGCCACAAGGAAGTAAATTCTGCCAACAAGTCAAATGGACTTGGAAGTAGATTTTTCCTCAGTCAAGCCTCCGGATGGGAATGTAGCCCAGCTGACACCTTAATTGCAACCTCATGAGAGCCTGAGCAGAGACCCATTTTAGCCATGCACAGACTCCTGACCCATGGAAACTATGAGATAGTAAACGTATGTTGTTTTAAGCCACCGAAGTTGTGGTAATTTGTTACGCAACAATAGAAAACTAATACAGTAGGCATTTCTTAGATGTTTGTTGAATTTAATTTAATCAGGGGAATAGAACATTTAAAGCGAATCTCTGCTAAAGTTTTGGCTGATTTTAAGAATGGAGACATCTTAAAGAATTGCTGTCTTCTTATGGGTCTTCTGCCCATCCAATCAACTTTACACACGTCCAGGGTTTTCATACATACCAACTTCTGATCGTCTGGAAATAGGAAGTGAGATTCTCTGCAAGCATCGTTCGGCATTCTCGGGAGATAGAATGGCTAAAAATTGATGTTGAAATGAGACCACCATCATTTTTCAGTCTGCTCACTATGTACAGAGCTCAGGATGATTAGAAAATGTAAAACACATGTGAGTGGCTCAAACCCCTTTAGTTAAATCACATTTACATAGATCAGTTTTCCCAAAGGCCATAAGTGAGCTGAACTTAAGCAATTAAAAAAAAAACAAACCCCAAACTAGAACCTTTTGCTAAAGCCAAAAAACATGGATGAGTTAAACCATATCAGATGTAATGGTTTGTTTTGAGAAGTGTTTGGTCTGTTGTCTATATGCGTGCGTGTTTTTTTAAGGCAGATAGAAAAACAGACCTTGCAAGATCTTTGGCTGCCAAGGTAGAAACCCAGTATACAGGATTTAGTTCCACCAAAGTCATCGATACCTTCAGGATCACCAGTGACCCGGGTCAGGGACGTGCCACTGGCTCCCCGTTACATTCCAGAGACACTCTAGGGGCCGTGGCAACAGGGCGACTGTGACTGTGGCTGAAAACAAAATAGGACCCAACCTTGGCCTCGGCGTTCCAACCAGAGTAAGTTCCTAGGACCTTGACATACCACCTCAGGGGAATTCTCCTTGCTCTTCTGTCGAGTGGAGAACAAGAAGAAACTTTCTGGTCGCGGAGGGTCTTCTCTCCTATTGCCAACATTTCCAATTCCATTTGCCATTAGCTCAATGTAGCTTCCTATTTCTAAGAAAAGAGGCTGAAAGAGCCTTTTGAAGGCCTCACAGACAGTCTCAGAAGGCTTCATGGGCAGCAAACGACTCCTAGCAAACTACAATTTGATGAGTTAAGTGTAAACGGATCAGAGACATATGGATTACATTTTTGGGGAAATACACATGGGCTTACGATGTAAAGCGGGGCAGTGGGGCTGGGGCTGGGGTGGAGAAGAGAATGCTTGGAAAAATGTGGTTTGGGTCTTGCCAATTGCAAACCGTTTGAAACAAATAATCTGAGATGTTTTGCCCAACCTAGAGCGCGGTTGGATTCACCCTTTCCTTCTGTTTACGTGCCATTTTCAGACATGGCATACATGCCAAGGCTGGTTTGGGTCTTGGGTAGATTTAAAAAAAAATGCAGTTATTTTGAAAGATATTGCATGTGTAGTCTCTGAGTGTGAAGGATGGAGTGGTGTTGGCGAAGAGATGGGCATTTAGCTCTCTGCCTCTGGGTCAAACTATCCCTAAGCCGCTCTGGAGTGTTTTACTTGCAAAGATTCCAAGTCCAGGCTGAGCTGGTAGGGGAATATGGCAGCTTGAGAAAGGTGCTTAACCTCAGTCTCCCCACCTGTAAAGTGGGGATGATATCACCTACCCCAGGGCCCATGGGGATTGAGATGCTGTGCAGTGTGGTGTTAAGAGTGTGGAGGCATATTCCTGGATACCATCGCAGCTCTGATACTTGGGTGAACTTGGGCAAGTTCTTTGGCCTCTCTGTGCCTCGGTTTCTTCATCTGTATGATGGGGGAAATGTTAACATCCACCACATAGGGTTGCCTTGCGAATTAAAAGAGTTACTACATGTAAAGAACTTGGCACAGTGCCGGGCACATAATGAGTGTTGAGCACATGTTAAAATTGCTATTGTTGATTTCTCTTGTTCCATTAAGCCTTTGGATATTGTAGAAAATAAGTCAGCTTCACCTTGAGGCGGAGGACAAGGACAGCACCTTACTCCAACTGCAGGGGTCTCCTTCAGCTTACGTTCCTTTTCTTACTGCTTTTTTGTAGATGAATTTGTAGATGAATTCTCTACTGTTTTCACTCCCAGATAAGAAGCAGGTGAAGTTTTCTGTCTAAAATTAGGCTTGTTTTTTCCTCCATTCTGGGGAGGATCCTTTTCTCTCCGCTGCTTTACCACCATCTAGCCCCTAGAGTCACTTAATTCAAGAGCCCACCTAAGTCCCACTGGAGAGTGAGGGAATTCCGGGGCTGAAATGGAAGAAAATCAGGAGCCTAGTGTAGTCCTGGTTTAATGCATTGCTTCTTCTTGCACTTGAAGGTGAACTGGGGGAACATGAAAAAGATAATAGCGGTTTTGAGTGTGGAGCTTGGGGATTAGTAAGTGTAAAACTTTTCCAGATACTTCTAATGCATGGCAATGGCTGAGAACCATTCTAGCTGGAGCATAGAGTGGGCTTTGCAGGTGCTTCCCATGGCCAGTTCGGACCCTCACCCCTTTGAGCTTACTGGCCCTTCCTTTGGAGGCCGGGTGGGATTTCTGTCCTCCTGATCGCTGACCTTCATCCCGTGAGCAAGCTTTCCTCTGGGGCTCCGGCCTTGAGGTCTGCAGAGGCAGAGCCACGTGGTCTCTGAACCCCAGGATGGCTTTGGGTCAGAACTGCCACCCCAGGTGGTTGGTGCCCCCCTCCCCCAGCTCTGCTCTGAGGGTCTTGTGGGAATCCACACCTTCTCCTGCCACTCCCCTCTCGGTCAGCACAGTTTTGCCTCCTCTGTCTGCTTCACTGACCACTACCCTCTTTTGCTCTGTTGCCTGTAGTTTCTGAGGCTGCAGAGTGCCCATGAAGGAAAAAGGGATTTGGAGCTGGACCTGTGTTTAAGCCTCTTCCTAGCTGCTGACAACTTACTAAATCTCTCTGGGCCTCAGTTCCTCATTTGTCAAGTAGAATCATCGTACGTAGATGACTGTATGGCTGTGAAAGTTACAGGAGATGGAAGAGATGCGATGGTTATGCTGGTGGTGGCAAGGCAAGGCCATGGGGCGGGTGCTGGTGGTGGGGATGGGGTGGTGGTGGGGATGGGGACCATGACAGTGGTGCTGGTGGGGATGGGGATGGCAGCAGCAGTGTCGGTCGTCTGGGGACTGTAGAGGTGGTGGTGGTGAGCGTTTGGTGGTGATAGAAGTTCAATCAAGAAAGCAGAAGCTTGGAGGAAGTCCCAATGTTTTGCTCAGAGGAACCGCATGGGAAGCCCGGACAGAAGGATCTCTGTGTGCATTTGCTGAGGCAATGGGAACAGCTGCTTGTATCAGTTAGCATTTGGTGAGGAAAGCAGAGCTCCTCTGGGTGACATGGAATAAGGGATTTATTATAGAGATGAGGCTTCCCCAAGAGGAGACCTAGTGGAAAAGTCTATGCGAGGCTGTTGCCTCTGTGTCTGATGTTGGGCCTGAAGCTTCTACAGGTCAGCAGGGCCTGCTTGTGGCGTGGAAAGTTGGATGTGA
>CM052895.1:107921795-107967204 GCA_028534135.1 Potos flavus | reverse complement strand
CCCTTCTTTGTACTGCATCTGCATCTTTGGGGTAAATACCCAGTAGTGCAATTGCAGGATCATAGGGTAACTCTATTTTTAATTTCTTGAGGAATCTCCACACTGTTTTCCAAGGTGGCCTGCAGGACAACTGGATGCCTGTCATCACGGAGGCACGTGCGCCCCTGGCCCAGGACTCAGAGAAGCTGGAGGAGACCCAGCGGGCAGTGGCGATGCTGTGGGCCCAGCCAGTGCCCACCCCACCGAGGTGAGCCAGGGGGTCTGAGCCAGCGTGTGCCGGCCGCTACTCAGCCCGGTGCCCTAATCCGACCTCCGGAGCATAACGGTTGCTGCTTCACGCTGCCTTCCAGAGGCCACACAGGTTCTCTCATTGCCCACCTGAGTTCGGAGCCAGAGAGGGAAGGAGCACGGGGACATTGTTTGGTTCCTGTGACACAGGACACAATCACCACCACCGTGGGAGCTTCATGCAGCTTGGATGGAGTAAAAGCTTCAGAACCCAGGGTGGCGTGTGCGTGACACTCAGCTTTAACATCTCAAGCTCGGAGAGGCAAGGATAACGAGAGCCGCGCTGAGGGGGCCGCTGGACACTGGACCACAGAGCCCTTTACACACTCAGGCCATGGAATAGCCTGGCCATTTTGTCTCATCCCAAGAAGCTGGGCTCTTTTGACCCCGTAAGCACCAGGGCTTACGTCTCTTACATTGATCCTCAACTTTGCGATCAGGGTCTGCGTTAGGCCGGAAACACCTGTCCCTCTTTGGGATTCTGGTGTGCCTCTGCCTTCACTCTGGTGGTGAGCGGCCCTTTAGATGGCTCTTTTCGGGGCGCCTGGGTGGCTCAGTGGGTTAAAGCCTCTGCCTTCGGCTCAGGTCATGATCTCAGGGGCCTGGGATCGAGCCCCGCATAGGGCTCTCTGCCCAGCAGGGAGCCTGCTTCCCTCTCTCTCTCTCTGCCTGCCTCTCTGCCTATTCGTGATCTCTCTCTCTCTGTCAAATAAATAAGTAAAATCTTAAAACAAAATAAATGGCTCTTTTCGTGGTATTCAGCCCACTCGCTGTTTCTGACACCTGCTAAAGCCTCTAGCCAGACCTAAAGGTCTCTTTGGTGGCCAACCAGCACCCTCGAGTGCTTAGAGTTACAGTCTGGGGAAAGCTTCTAGCCTCTCCTAACACTCTGGCTTCTGAAAGCTTCATTGACCAACAAATATAATTATGATATCATTTTTATTCTTTAATTTGAGAATTGTCTGCATCGAAGATGCCTTTAGAATTTAACTCAACCATGTTCTCTCTCATTTTGTCTATCACTGCTCTAACCATGTCAAATCATGGATGGGTAGCTAGGAGTAGAAGGAGTTGGTTTTGAGTTTTATACTGTGAAATGCGTGGTTTGAGATTTGATAGTCAGAACTGTATTCACCTCTCCCTCTTTTTCCTATTTACTAGGCTACCTGGTGTGTAAACGTTTTCTCCACCTGCAAGCAATTTACACAAATTGTAAACTGTATAACTGTTGTAATCTCTGTACCTATGACCAGACACTGGAAAATGACCCGTTGTCATCAGATGTGAAGCCTCATAGAAGAGGTCCTCTCACTGGTGGCCTCCTGCCTGATACTTCTCAGATGGTAGACAAGTTGTCGTAAGTATTTGCACCTTGGTTTTCTTATCTGCAAAATAAGTGGGTTGCCTCAAAATGCATGCCATGCTCTTTGAGGCCCACAGGGTTGCCAGAGGACTCATTGGGACTTTGGGGGGTGGGGAAGAGCATGGGGTCTAGGCTCCCTTCATTCCTCATTTAACTAGCAAAGAATCACCTATATCTATTTTATATGTTTGATTTCTGTGATAGATTGGATCATTGGTCAGCCAATTCCCTCCCCTGTCTTCCTTGGAACAGACCACACTCTCCTCTCCTACAGATTTTGGGCTTGACGATGTGATTTACTTTGACCTGTGGAATGGGGGAGGATATGACATGAATAGAAGTTTTAAATGTGGTTGCCATATTTGTCTTGCCTTTTGCGCTCTTCCATTTGCCAGGAGAATGAGCCCAGAGGTAGCAGCTGGTCTAGAAAGAATGAGAGATGTGTGTAGCAGACCCAAACCCGACCCATAGCCTGAGGTCCACCTAGACCAGCTTATCTTCAACCTGCAGATCTGTAGGCTCGAGCCTACATTCTACATAAAAGCATTCTATTTTAGGGGGTGGTTTGTTACACTGGATTATTATAATCATAGCTAGTATAGCTTACAAATAAGTTTTAATCAATAATCAAATCCTTTGGTTTAAAAGAAGTTTCAAAAGCTCTGGCTTGGCTGATTTTTCAGCTCTCCCATACAGTTCTAACATCCTAAGTTTCTTTTTCTGTGTGTATGTCGGAGACAGTGACAGAGAGGGAGAAAGAAAGTTTTAGAAACAAAAGTCTCATGGAAAGAAAGAAAGAGAAACTACAAGTTTTTCTTTTGGGGGGAAAGGATGGTTATTAGAGAAGAGGGAGCAGAGAAGGGCAGATCCACAGTTAAAGCGTGTTTTATTTCTTTGAATCTTCAAGTAAGCAGATTTAACCCCTGTTAAATTAACCCCTGTTAAATAAAGTATTATTTTGCACTGTTTTGTCCATTTTTGTATTCCATTTGCACAACCTCTGAAATTTCAGGAAGAAGGTAAAAGAATAACATTGCACGTAGCCCTGGGTTGTGCTGTGTTTATTTCATGATGGACCATTCACTTGGGCTTAACCTCAAACTGACCTTTCTGACTCCAGACAAGACAGCAAAGCTTTGTTAACAGATTCAAAATCATACTTTAAAGGAACAGAAATAGCTTACTTCCTTGGCGAAAGATACTTTCCATTCTCATTATTTGTGGTCACAGGGAGATAATTTTTAGGAATTCTTAGACAACTTTACTACTGCGGTGCGTGCATCGATACCCTGGGGTCTCAGACCATTGGCACCCCACCCCAAACTCTGGATCTATGAGCTGCAGGGTGGAGGGAGGAAGAAGGTCTTAGGCTATTTTCAAGCCCATTTTGCTTCAGTCCTTTGCAACACAGTTGCATTTTAAAGTTTTGAGAACATGTCAAATGTAAATATAAAACCATCCTCCAAAGCCAAGAATAAGGGATATGTGGCTGCCCTTGGTTTGAATATATAATTAAAGGGTTACCATATCATGTTTGAGGGTAGGTAGCCTCTGCAAGGATGAACAACGTTTTGGATCAGATCATTGGGAGATGGTTCTAGTCCCCAGAGTCTTCTGGGGTTTGTGAGACCTGCACGAGGCAGGCTGGGCTTTGTCTGTGGCAGGGGCTGGGTTTGAGGCCATCTCTGCCATCAGCCCATGCTCAGGTTGTGTCTTACACCAATGGCCATCTGATTTGGGGTATCAAATGAGTCGCCTGCTTGTTTGTACTGGGGTGAACGCCTTTGAGGACGACAAGAACTGCTTAATATTTTATAGCCAGAATTTGGCACTGCCTATACAGAGGGAATTCTGCTGTTTTGCTCTGGGGAAACTGAGTCGATGACCTATAGTGCCATATACAGAGAAGATGGCTCTGGAAGATGATTTAATGTAGGTCGATTAATGAGTGTCTAGCAAAAAATGTGCCAATAGTTGTATTTATTGAGTGCCAGGAGATTTTATAATAAAGACCCTTTTCCGATAACCTCTAAAAAGAATAAAAGAATATATACCTACCCAGCTAATAGAAAGGAAAGATGGAATTTAAAAAGACAAAACCAATCCAGATAAAGGCAAGAAAAAAAGAGGAAAGGAACACAGAACAGTTTGTACAAATATTAAGGTTGGTATTTAAATACAAATAAGTCCACTACCACATTAAATGTTAGTGAACTAAATATTACAATTGACAGGTAAAGGTTGTCATACAGAATAAAAAATGAAACCCAAGTACATGCGACTTATAAGGTGATATACCTTAAAATAAGATGTCTCTAAATGGCCACAGTCCTTTCTGAAAGCAGCATGGTGGTAAGTACCAAGAATCATAAGTTTATTTATACCCTTTGATCTTTTAAGTCATAGTTAAGAGTTCAGAGTGTGGAGTGGGATAGACCTTAGTTTAAATCCCATCTCTCTGCCCTATTCAAGCTATGTGATCTTGGGCAAATAACAATCCTTTGCTTTTTCATCTGTAAAATGAGGGTAATTTGTACTTTTCTCATAGAGATGTTATGAGGAGTCAATGATTTTTTGGGTATAAAGTGCTTAGCACAGAGCCTGGCATATAGTAACTGCTCAGTAAACGTTAGCTATTATAGTCCCTGCTGCTGCTGCTGGTTTTATTAACTCTTGAAAGCAATTTTTATTAAAACTGCTGCCACTGCAGTTTTTAATATCAGAGAAATAATTATATCGAGGAAATCATAAGCTAAAGAAAAATGTGGAATGCATGAAGATGTTTATTGCATCCTGCCTATAGCAATAAGAAATTAGAAACAATCTGTCTCATTCATTCATTCATTCATTCATTCTTTCAATTCAACAGGTATTTACTGAAATCCTATTACAAGCCAGGCACTATTTCTCACTGTTTGGGATACATCAGTGAACAAGACAGACAAAGGTCCCTGCTTTTGTGATGGGGAAACTGTAGCTAAGCTGTGGGGCAATAACCCGATGGAATGTTCTGCAGCTATTAAAAAATAGCAATGAAGACAGGGAAAGTCATAGTACATAAAATCAAAAAGCAGGCGAGGAAAACATAGATGTCTTAAAATATGCATGGTGGAGAGACTAAAAAGGAGCATTCGAAAATGAAAATGCCTGGAAGAGTGATGGGATCATGTTCTTTGTTTTCAATAACATGCGAAATGGTTTTATGAAATTATGAAAAAAATATAAGTAATTGAAAAAACGGAATTGGCACAAAGAAAAGCTTCTTATGGTTTAGGAATCCAAGTGAGGCCTGTAGGCAGAAGAGGAAATTGCCTGTGTAACAGGGAAGGAAAAATTGCTCTTTCAGAAGAGAAATGACTGTTGCAGCTTCCCTGTGAGCAGGCAACAGGATTTCATGCCAGGGGAGGGCGGGTCTTAGTTAAGGAAACCTTATTAGGCAGACGAGTAAAAGAGGCCCCCAAGTCCCTAGAAAGGGCTGGTTCAGACTTAAACATGTACATATAATACAGTAACAGAAATTTCTGTTTTCCTTTGGCAGTTTGAGGGTGGAGGGAGAAACAGAGACCTGGAGCCTGAAAAGTGGGGAGACACGAGCAAGGAAAGATCCAGCTGGAGCGGGTGAGAGTGGCAGGGATAGAACAGCGACTTTAAGAACGCTGATGACTAATAATTCAATTTTAAACTGTTTTCTGTTGTTTTTCCCACACTTCAGTGAAAGCATGATTATGTGAGACGGTGATTCTCCATTCTTTTGGGGAAAGGATTGGGGGAGGGGGTAGTGTCTGAGGAGGAGAGCACATACAGGTGCGCAGAGGAGACCACAGATGCTGGAGGCAAGATGGTGAGTGCAGACTGAGGAGTCCCCTAGAAGGCGGAATTTAAGTGTGGATGGCTAGGAGACCTCAAGTCCCCCCACCGTGCCCTCCCTTGGGAATCTGGAGGAGGGCACTATATTCCCATGGGATGGGGATTCAGGCCATTTTGTCTGGATATTAAAAGAAGGCTGGTGCCATAGGACATTTAGAATTCACATACACAGCGTGATCGTAGGGGTCCTGACCAGAGGCTACCTTTTCCATATTGACCCTTCTTAAAGCCTCAAATTGCTTCATTGCCACCATTACCAATATGATCTTTCACAAAGGGTCACCCCTCTCCCTAAGGGTCCTGCTGCTTTCGATGCAGCAAGGTCTGGGATCAGTTCCACCTTTCCATGAAGGTCTTAGGGTGGATGAGTTTGGCAGATCATTTAGACACATGGGCGGAGGTTGGGCAGGTCTGGATGGATGGTGGGCTGAGGAGAGAAGGGAACAGCAAGCAGGCATGAAGAAGAGTGACTTTGGGGCACTGCGGCTGATGGGTTGTGGAGGTTGGTGGTGGACGTGGCGGAAAGGGGAGGTAGCATGAAATTTGCTAGGACAACAAGGGGACTGGTATCTCCACCCTGACTCCTGCTCCCAGAGAACACTGTGACAATGGTCCTTTTAAGTCCGGTGCTCAACTTAAAGGCTTCTAGAATAGCAACCTGATGTGGCCTTGGTGTACCCAGGTGGGGGCGGGTGGGGGCCATCTATCCCAGGTGCAGACCATAGGGGTCGAGGAGGGGAGTGCATTGTCTGCAGAGAATTTAAAAACAGTAACAAAACAAGCTGATTTTTATGATCATCACGTGCCAACAACTCACTGTGGCGATGAAATACCCCTCCCTGCCCGGACCGCTGGTTCAGCCCGGCCCTGTCCTCCGGCCCCTGCTACCGTGGGATGAACAACGGAGGCGGGGAATCCAGAAGCGGCACGTGCAAGAAAGAAACCCAAATTCCACAAACTGGTAAATAGGAAGTTTCTCAGGACTGAACTTGAAAAACACGAACCTGGCCAAGGGTGGGACAAGAAAATCCTTGGAAGGCGGCGGCTGAGCAGAGGTTAAGCAAACATCAGTGCCAAGCCGGTGGCGGGTTGGTAAATAGGCGGCTCACATCCTCCCCAGGCACTCAAGATTTGTGTCTTTTCAGAGAAAAGACCTCATCTCAGCTGTGGCGGGGAGAAAGGGGTAGCGCTTCTTTTGCGAAAGACCATGTTTCCAGCAAGATCTTGAGAGGATGTCCTCAGAAATGCTGGAGAAGGTGTCTTTGGCCATCCTGTAGACCCCAGGGCCTTCCACAGGGGTGGGAGGAAGCCCAGTTCCTTTCTTGGTCCTACTGTGTCTAGGAGATGGGGGTGGGGGGCAAACAGTGTACACTGACTCATCCTGGAGTGTGGTCCCCACCAGCAGCAGCAGCATCACCTGGAAACTGTTAGAAATGCAAATTCTTAGATCCCACCATGATGACTTACCAACCGACCTACTGACTAGAGTCAGAGACGTAGGGGCTGGGGCCAGCCGTCTGTATTTTAATAAGCCCTCTTGGTGATTCTGGTGCCCACCAAAGTTTGAGAACCACAGGCTGGGAGCTGACTGGGGTTTGGCTCCCTCGGGGCAGTGGTGGCAGCTCACCTCCCTGCCCTGTCCCCCATTCTGGGTGCCTGGGGCTCTGGGGCTGCAAGGGTGAGTGATATGACAGTTCTGGTGAAGAAAACACAGATTATCTTTTTTTCTTTTTTTTTAATTTGTGAACAGCATTAGCTACTAGGTCTGTGTTATGAAAGCTTCCAAGGAAAGACAATTTAATCATTCATGTCAGTGTCTCATTCTTTTTATATCTGGGAAATTTAATCCAATGGTCTAATCCAATCCTTATTGTTTGGGCAAGTTCTTCAGATTGTCTAACCTAAATCTCTTCTACTGTCCGTGCAAATCTAAGTTTGTGGTGCTTCGAATAGCAGCCATGGGAAACGGATAAACGAGGCTCTCTGGGCCTGCAGTCAGACTAAGGCTAGCCATTTGTCCCCAAGTCCAAGAAAGGTCCTGCGGTCTCTGGACCTAAGGAGTTAGGTTGGGATGTGGGGCTTTCCGTGAGATCCTGGCTGCACTGAATCTCGGGAGGTCCTGGACTGGGTGTGGTGGAAAGTCTGGATCGAGGGGGCATCGATGCTCATAGCCACTTTCAAGGATGTTCTTAAGCGTCACAGATAGCCTGGCTATTAACATGGCAGGTGGTGTGGAGAGACACAGCCCTGGTGGGAATTGCCAGGTCTGCCCCAGGAACAAGTAGGCAGGAGAGGCTCAAACTCTTATTTGGATTCGTTGAAACAGTGCATCTTTCTTGGGTCTTGAATATCCCTTGCTGTTGAGAGAGCCCAGGACTGAGTCTTGGTTCCACCTCGCCAGATCACTTAACATGGGTGCAACCTCAGACAAGTTATAGAACTTCTAGCCTTGGTTTCCTCGCTTAGAAAATGCACTTTGCCATGTTGTGATCAAGGGAACTGCTGGAAAGTATAAATAAGACAACATATAAAGCAGGTGGCACAGGGTGGGACAGTGAGTCTTTCTGAAGAAGGACAACTAGGGTTCTCTCCAGCTTGGTGAATGGTTGTAGAACTAAGTGTGAGGACTTTCCGGCTGGCTCATGTGGGAGCCAAGGTTAGTCAGAGATTTAGAGCTGCTGAGAGTGTACTGAAGCTGGCAATCCACTCCTCAGCCCCTTTGAAATAAGATCTACAAATGATTTATTCCTCTAGGTTTTAGGGAAAGGATGTGAGAGAGGAAATTGCATAGCCCAAGGCATTGATGGGTTGGGTTCTTGGGACCTCAGTGGTGGGGAAGGAGAGGGAAGAGGAGCAGAAGAGCTTGGGGCCACCTTGCCACACTGACTCCACAGGACAGGCATCTTTCCACCTCCTACCAGCCCCCTGCAACAGCCCTGTTTGGGCCTCTCCATGCCTGGTCTGTTTTCTGGACATTAGCATCCTTCCATAGCCAATGTGCTTTTATGGGGTCTGGGAGGCCGAAGACCTGGTGTCCACCTTGGTGTCTCTTTTGTACCTCACCATGGTAGAAGCCTGCTCCCCCCCCACCGCCCCGCACTGAAGTTACATGGGAGCCCCTTGGGAAGGCAGCTCTGGAAAGGCAGAATTGCCAAGTGAGCCTCTCTTTGGCTTCCAACTACTACCCACCCCCACGGATGATACTGCAGTACTTTCTGACTCCCCAAATTTGAGAATAAAATCAGGGTAAGACAATGTACAAAGTCTCTTTTTTCTCTCTATTCATATTTCCATGGAGAGTCATATTCCTGTGCTTGCCCTCACATCGGTCATTAACTATAGTTAACCACCTTTCCAGATTCCCCCCCGGAAGTCTTATCTCTCACCTGATGGATGGCATTTTTCACATTTAAACAAATTTTTAAAAATCACTTGCCAGAGTCACTTTGTGTGTGTCTTTAGTGAGAAGAGAACAACGGACCTGGGTCCAGTGGTGGTCTCTGGTCAGCTGTCTGGGCTCTTTCTACCAGCTGCACATTGGAACCTTAACAAAGTTACAAATGGCTACATTTCCTATGACTTTGGAGTTGCTTCAAACTGTGAGTTTAGGGGCGCCTGGGCTCAGTGGGTTAAGCCTCTGCCTTCGGCTCAGGTCATGATCTCAGGGTCCTGGGATCGAGCCCCGCATCGGGCTCTCTGCTCAGCGGGGAGCCTGCTTCCCCCTCTCTCTCTGCTTGCCTCTCTGCCTACTAGTGGTCTCTTTCTCTCTATCAAATAAATAAATAAAATCTTAAAAAAAAAACCAAACTGTGAGTTTAAATCAAATAAAGCTGGGGGCACCTGGGTGGCTCAGATGGTTAAGCGCCTGCCTTCAGCTCTCATCATGATCTCAGGGTCCTGGGTTGGAGCCCCATATCTGGCTCCCAGCTCAGCAGGGAGTCTGCTTTTGCCTCTGCCTCTGCCTCTCCCCCTGCTTGTGCTTTCTCTGTCAAATGAATAAATAAAATTAAAAAAAAAAAATCGAATGAAGCTGGTGTTCTGAATTGCCAAGGCCCTAACCTCCCTCTGTACCCCACATAACCACTCTGGTCTCCGTGAGCTAGAGCTGGGCGCTAAAAGCCATTTGACTGCGCTAACACAAACTAATCCAAATGAGTTTTAATTTGGTAAAGGATCAAATATGAAAGGGTTTTTTTGTTTTGTTTTGTTTTTTTGAATTTTTATTTGGGGGGGATTGTTTTTATCCCACATTTTGTGTACTTTGTATAGTCTACTGGCTATGATTTTTAAAATAAAAAAAATGTTTCATTGAGGTAGAGTCAACATGTAATATTAAGTTATTTTCAGGAGTACAACAGAGTGATTCAACAATTACGTATGTTACAAAATGCTCACCACGATAAGTGTATTACGGTATTATTGGCCACATTCCCAATGCTGTACTTTTCATTCCCATGACATTTATTTTCTAACTGGAAGTTTGTATCTCTTAACCCCCTTTACACATTTTGCTCATCTTCTCACTTCTCTCCCCTTTGGTAACCTATCAGTTTGTTCTCTATGAGTCTGTTTCTGTCTTTTTGTTTGGTTTGTTTTTTAGATTCTATATACAAGTGAAATCACACAGTACTTGTGTTTCTCTGTGTGGCTTATTTTACTTAGCATAATACTTCCAGGTCCATCCATGTTGTCACGAATGGCAAGATTTCATTCTTTTTTATGGTTGAATAATATTTCATTGTAAACATATGCCACATTTTCTTTATCTATTCATCTATCAGTGGACATTTGGGTTGCTTCCATAAACTGGTCATTGTAAATCACGCTGCGGTACACATAGGGGTACATATATCTTTACCCATTAGTGTTTTTGTTTTCCTCAGGTAAATACCCAGCAATGGAATTGTGTGGTACTTCTATTTTAAGTTTTTTGAGGACTATCCACACTGTTTCCCACCGTGGCTGCACCAGTTTACATTCCCACCAACAGTGAATGAGGTTTCCCTTTTCTCTGTATCCTCACGGACACTTTTTATTTCTTGTTTTTTTAATACTAGCCATTCTGACAGATGGGAGATGATAGCTCATTGTGGTTTTGATTTGCATTTCCCTGATGGTTAGGGACGTTGAACACCTTTTCATGTGTCTGTTGGCCATCTGTATGTCGTCTTTGGAAAAACATCTATTCAGGTCTTCTGCCCATTTTAATCAGGTTATTTTTCTGGTGTTGACTCCTGTGAGTTCTTTATTGGTTTCAGACACTGACCCCTTATCAGATGTGTCATTTGCAAATATCTTCTCCCATTCAGGTTGCCTTTTTTGTCTTGCTGATGACTTCGTTTGCTATGCAAAACTTTTGAGTTTGATGTAGATTTTTTTAAAAGAACTACAATGGCCAGTAGGAAAAGAATTCCAGCTGCACCTGAGGGTAGGATAAATGAAAGAAAATTATTTGAATGTAAACTTGAAGCATTCAGAAGATATTTATTAATAAATTAACATTAATTATTAATAATTAATAAATTATAATAAATTTATAAATACTAATAAATTTATTAGTAATAATAAATGTTGATTATTAATTATTTTAATTTCTAAAAATATGGAGGAGAAGTTTTTTGTGCCAGGTACAGTTGTAGGTACTGGATAACATAATGATGATATCAGGTCTTTTTTTTTAAATCTCTAGATCTTTCTACCTTCCTCACCATTAATACATATATATTGTGCAAGTTCAGTGATGCTTATAGAGTCTTGAACAGGTGTCATTACTTTAAATCAGTGGCTCCAGACTGGGGCGATTTAGCTCCCCAGAGGACATTTGGCAATGTCTAGAGAACCAGACTATAAGGCCACTGGCATCCACTGGGTAGAGGCCAGGGATAGCTCAAAATGGTTTCTAACGTATACTCTCGCCTCCACTCTAACAAAGAATTATCCACACTAAAATGTCCATGGTGCTGACGTTGAGATCCCCCACTGTAAATCACGGATTCTCCATCTTTGACAGCTAATGTATAATGAAAAATGTTACTGATATGAGTGTGTTGAATTTGGGCTCCCGGAGGCAGGAACATTCAAGATGTCGAACTCTGGCTTGTGTGTAAGTACCACACCAAACACTGTAATACCACCCTATCTTTGTAAATGGTACTCATGGTCATTTGCTGGAATTTTAAAAAGAGTAAAATAAGTCGATTCTGACTCTTTCACTGATTAGGCATAGGACCTGGGTTTGTCACTTAAGCGCCCTGGGGCTCAGTTTCCTCCTATAAAATGGAAAGTTTACAATACCTGACCTGTAAGATACTGTCTGGTTTTTACACTCTGGGCCTATAAAAGTGAATGAAACACTCAAATGTTGCCCTTCCTGTCCTCTGGGCACTGATAACCCAGGGCCCCTGGCCTGAGGATCCTTCCTATCAGGGCGACTTTTCTTTTCCCTCCTCTCATTACCTGATCAATTTCCGGGCCCATTTTTATAAAAATGATACAATCCAAAGGCCGTGGGGTTTCAAATAGCTCCCGGTAAGTTAGAATTCAATAAATACTTCATGGTTAAACCCAAAATAGCAACCTGGCTCCTCCCTACTATTAAACAGATTGAAAAAGTCTCCACAGTGGGAAGTGGTGGGAAAAGAGTATCCCAGCCATTGAAGACATATGTGGAGAGGGTGGTTTTATCCTGCTGGCTTTTTCAAAGAGACAGACTCCTAAAGCGTATTCAAGGGTGACCTGCCAAGATCAGCACTTTGTCTAGATAAATGCACGGCCTGGAGTCAGAGGTAAGGCATATGCATATGTTTGCATTTTGGGAAGGCGAGGCCATAGTTTCCCAGCCCTTGTTACGGCTGTGTAGAAATAAGCCTATTAATAAATCAGAACTCAGTAATAAGCACTGTGTAAATAAGTTTAATAACCCTCTGTGACTTGAATCCAAGTATCGGGACCGCAAACAGTTGGTTGAAACCGGTCCCTTCTGTAAAAGATAAAATTGGTGGAATAGAAATATCTTCTTGAGAAGTTAAAAGCCTTCTCATTGACAAGTAGCCACTGGAGACATTCATCTAAAAACCAACAAAATTGCCCATAGGAATCTGTTCTCCTGTGGATTTGCTAATACTTGGTTGGCCCTGGCACTTAATAATGATCAAAGGTGGACAGAGAAGTTCTGACCATTGACTAGACGAAGAGAGGAATTTGGAAATTACTGGCTGGGGCCTGCTCCCATGGTTTCTTGGCCACGCGGGAGCCCATTCTCCCATTCCCCTGCCTATCAGATTGTTCTGGTCAGCTTTCCCCCAATCTGGCCCATTCTGCAGAACTTTAAGGCAAAGCTGGCACTTGGAAACCCCAGTTTTATGAATGTCTCAGTTACAGATTTCTGGTCTTAATTATGGGGTTGGAGAAGTGATGTGTGCTTTCTAAGATTAGCTTTTACACCAGCTACTGTAACTGGCTGGGCTCTTGCAGAAGCAGCCTGGCAGCTGGAGAGAAATGGCTTTATGTGATGGGGCAAAGAGTCATCCGCGTGCTTTGGGGGAAGCCTTTCACAGAAATCCTTTTTACTCTGTGGTTTATGTGTGCTGGCTGAGGATTTTGACTTGGAAAGAAAAAAGGTAAATAAATGATAGTAGTGGGTCAGTTATATTTTTTAAAAGTTTGGAGGGTAATGATTTCAGGACCATTCCGAGAAGCGTTACAGCATAGGATCTGTTTCAACCAGATGTTTCCTTCATGCAGCACACATGACTGAGTACCGGTGGCTATGGCTGGGCTGTGTATAGGTGATACGGTGGGGAACCACCCAGTCTAAGTCCCAGCCCGCAGGGGTCTTGCAGTCTAGTCTTTGCCCACTTGTTTTCACCTCACTGAAATGACTGCCATGTGGTTTTTTGTTTGGCCACTTGGATCATCTCTCTTTTGCCACAATAATGTAACAAACCACCCCGAGGCTCAGTGACGGAAAACAAGCGGTGTTGATTAAGCCTATGAGTTTGCAGGACAGCAGGTTAGGCTGGGCTTGTCTGGGAAGTTCTTCTGGTCTTGCTTGGGTTCACTAACAAGATCGGATCGAGGGCTGGCTGATGTAGGACGGACTCAGCTGTGAGGCTCTTCTGGTCTCCGTGGAGATGACGCACACGGCGAGTCTGACATTTGATTGGCTGTTGGCTGGGTGTCATTGGGTCATGTGCTTCTCCTCGCCCAATGGGCTAGCCTGGGCGTGTTCTCCCGGCAACCACAGCTGAGCCTGCGATGGCGGGCCTTCTTTTTAAGCCTCCGCTTGTGTCAGTCAGGTCCGCCGGGTAGTTGCCGCAAGTCAGGAACTGGGCGTGAAGGCGTGGGGGAAGTGTGTGCCACCTCTTGATCCGTGGAGCTGGGCCTTTTCTTTTACAGTGAGTAATGGGCAAATATTAAGAATATCTGAAAGGGGGATGAAAGTTGAAAGTGACACTGGAGTTAAACAATGTAAAAGTCCCTTCAAAGAAAGACTCTTAGTGTCTAATTGCTTGTTTATTTTCTGCTTTTATTGAAATACTAGTGTCAGTAGGTGGATGGAAATGCTGTAGTGTGGAGGTGAACCTCCCCGCCTCCCCCGCTCAGTTCAGGCCCTAGGTGGGCCCAGTGGCTTTGGTCTTTTCTGGGACTTCTTGCATACCTAATGTCCTACAGCTACCCTGTAAATGTGTGTTTTTCTCTCTCAGGAAGACCCGGTGAGTAAGTGTGAATAAGGTGAACTCGCGATCATGTCCTCCAAATACAGGAAAAACACTTTTTCAGTAGGCTCCACCCCCAAATGTGGGGCTTGAGAACTCCGGATCCTGAGATGAAAACCTGAGATGAAATCAGGAGTTGGTGGTTTAACCCACGGAGACACCAAGTCGCCCCAGGAAAAACACTTTTATTTTTTAATTTTTAAAAATTTATATATTTTTATTATTTTTATTTATTTTAATTATTATTCTTTTAAAATTTTATTTATTTATTTGACAGACAGAGAGAGCACAAGCAGGGGGAGTGGGAGAGGGAGAAGCAGGCTTCCCAATGAACAGGGAGCCGGATGGGGGACTCTATTCCAGGACCCTGCGATCATGACCTGAGCCAAGGCAGACGCTTAACGGAGTGAGCCACCCAGGCGCCCAAATTTATTTATTTTTAAAGATTTTATTTATTTGAGAGAGAGCCAGAGAGAGCACAAGCAGGGAGAAGGGCAGAAGGAGAAGCAGATCCCTCTGAGCGGTGAGCCTAACCTGGGGCTCATACCAGGACCCTGGAATCATGACCTGAGCTGAAGGCAGACTTAACCAACGGCCAATCAGGCGCCCTGGAGAAACACTTTTAAATACATATTTTACCACTAGCACTAGGAAGATAGATATATATGTCTCTATATCCACATCTATACTTAAGCCTAGCAAATGAGCTGTGCCCGAAGGTTCATTAGTGTGTTTATATTTCAAACAAGTTACTTTTCAAGGTTGAGGTTCATGCTCAGCTAAACCTTTCTGGAGTTGGTATTTGTAGCTGAGATAAAACATTTTTTCCTTTTTTTTTTTCCCAGACTTCAGCAACAAAATCGTTTTCTATGATTCTTAACCTGGACTGCACATTAGAATCACCTAGGGACCTTAAAAAAAAAAAAGAATCCTAATGCTAGGATCTCTGAGGTTAGGACATAGGTATCAGGATTTTACAAAACTCCCAGGTGATTCTAATGTATAAGCAAGGTTAAGAATCACTGCAGTGAGCTTGGTTTGTGACATCCCCTATGTGGGGCGTTTTCTTTGTTGGGCTTGTAGCTTTCACAGTGTTTCTGCTAGTGCCTCTGCGCTGGAAGAAACACCCCATCCCTGATTGCTAATCTTCCCTGTGGCTGTGGTTTTCCCAGGAAGCCACTACAACGCAAAACAAATTCCCTGCAACTGTTCTTTGCATTCTCTCCTTCGGTTTCTGCTGCCCACCTACTGGCTTTCATGTTGGTCTCTGCTTACTCATTCCCCAGGGATGAAGTTGTGCAGAGCGATGCCCTCCCTGTTCCGGGGAAGGCCGGCACACCGGGTGCCATGACTTGGTACTGAGGAGCTGGCATTCAGGTCCCTTTCAGGCAGGCTTTACAGCAAAGGCCACCTTTCCGGGGTGCTGTGAGGAATACACAGGGTAACCCTTGTGGAACCAGTAGATTGCATGAGCTGGACTTAGTAGGGAGAAGTGGAAACTTCTATTACTTTTGTTCGCCATTGCTTTTCAGATGGGTTCTTTTGGCCTTTCCTTTCCTGTCACTGAAAGAGTCCGTAGATGTTTGCTCGCTTTCGGGTATTTTAGCGTTGCTTTCGGGTATTAAAAAATTACGATGCTAATCAAAATTTCAAGTTTTCATCCAACCCCAGGCCTGATCCAGTCTTGGGAACTTGTGCGGGGAAGGTGGAATGAGCTTTGTTCTGTGATTTCTCTTTCTTGTTGTTTATTCCTCTTTTGTCTCTATTTTTGCTGCTGCTAGTGCTTTGTAGTTTTAGTCTGATACTAGTGCATTTGTATTCTGGGGTTGATGTATGCTGGCTTTCTCTCTCTTGGGGTGCTTTGTTTTAGGACCCTTTTTCCTAAAATGGTGTCAGGTACTGCCTATTGCGTTGCTCCCTGACTTGCGGGCTCACCTTCCTACTGACCGTTGACTGTTCCCTTCCCTTGAGCTTCTTGCTGCTGGGATCACTTTGCCTTTGGAGTTGAATCTTTTTAAGGTGGCTCATGCGGAGTTGTCCTCCATGATGTCCACAGCTCCTGGGAGATGGTTTCTATTTTCCGCTCACCCAACTCTGGAAGGGCAGGCTGTGCTCAAACCTTTTCATGCTCTGCTCTGGTTGCAGTGCTAAGAGCTCTGAGTTACTGCAGGTTCACACGCACCATGCTGAAGGGCAAAATGTTAATCTCTTTCAGGCGGATACACCTACCCCTAAGGCCTGAGTGGAGGTGGGAATGGCTCTCTGCAACACCCAACTGAAATGAACAGGATTCTCTAAATACAAGGTCATAACTCTTTTTCCAGAAATCCTTGCTCCCCAATCTTAGTTCACTTATTTTTAGTTCCTTGTTGTGGCTACAGATAAGTGATGGACTATACAGATCATAGAACCAGCTTTTTCCCCTCTGGTTAAATTGTGAAACAATCCCAAACTTTCAAAAAACCCTGGAAGGTCACTATAAAGAACTTCCCGCACCCTGAACCTTTGAGAGTAAATTTCCAACCTGTATCCTTTCATCCTAGAATATTTTAGAGGGTGTTTCCTACCAAGAAAAGGGACATTTTCCTATGTAACCACAATATAACCAATAGAATCAGGAAATTCACATTGGTACCTTGTTATCATCTAACCTCACACCTTGTTCAAGGTTTGCCAGTTTTCCTAATAATGTCCTTACAGCAACAGGATCTGGTTCAGAATCCCGAACTGGATTTAGTTGTTCTCTCTTAGGCCTCCTCCAGTCTGGAACACACTTGGATTATTATCACCTTGACATTTTGAAATTTACAGACCAATTATTTTGTAGCACATTCCTCAATTTAGATTTGTCTCATGTTTCCTCATGATTAGGTTCAGATTATGCGTTTTTTAGCAGACATACCACAGCAGTCAGGTTATGTTCTTTTCATTGCCTCTTATCAAGTGGTACAGATGCTATGCCTGTCGTTATGCTATGCCTGTCGTTACCTTTGATCACTTAATTATGTTGGTATCTTCTAGGCCCTACCCCTATAAAGTTACTCTCTTCCTCTGTGTAACTGATACATATTTTGTGGGAAGGTATTTTGAAGCTGTGTAAACATCTGATTCCTCATCACACATTCAATTGATTCATCTATTTACATCTATACAGACTTGTTTCGCATTACATTGAATGGATTTTGATTCTTATATATTTTGATGCTCAGATTGTCTCTGGTTTGGCCATTGGGATCCTACTCAGGCTGGATTCTGTATTCCTTTCCCAAAACCTTGTCATTCTCGGAGTGCTTCCTGGCTTTCTGGCACAGTAAGATATTGTCGAGTCACCTTGACTTTCTTGCTCCAGCCCAGGAATCAGCTATTTCTCCAAGGAGCCCTGGGCTCTTTTGGTAGAAAATGTTATTTTAGAAGCCAAGGTCTGAGTGCTAAATATGCTCGTTCATGGGGGGATTGCTGCTCCCAGACCTTCTCCACAGCCAGAGCTCTGTGTGTGTGCACATGTTGGTGTATACATACATTACATCTCCCTCCTTTGAAAACCATGCGTTCACACAGGTGTCTCCAATTGTAATCCAACACCAGCGCTCAGGCTTGCCTTCCCCCTTTCTGTATTTATAACTCTCCCAACAGTGCGGGAACCTCGCTTTCATTATATGTGTATTTATTCATTTGATTAATTTATTTGTATCCAACCAATCTCCCCTATCTGCTGCCATCCACTCCCCCAATCCTCCTCACTCTGTTGAAACTCTGAAACCCTACTCTGAGCCACTGTGGCTTCCCCCACCCCAGAATTGCTACCTTGCTTTCCCCCAGCTAATAGCTTTAGGACTGAATTGTGCAGGAAGGGAACAGGAGCTTAACGGCTGCTGAACCAGTTTTGAGTCACCAGTTAGCAAGTCTCACATAGAGCACGGGGGTTCTGTCTGGGGTTCATAGATGCCCAGAGGGTGCATGTAAAAAATTCAGGAGTCTGTCAATTTTGAGAAATCACATCTTTATTTCCTAACTTATAACTGCATTTTGCCGTTTCCCTCCAGTATGAAGGTAGGCAGCACACCACAGTAGTATCAGCAGTGACTGTGACTTGTCAACAAAAATTATACATATGTATGTTTTTTTTTTTTAAGATTTTATTTATTTATTTGACAGCGAGAAAGAGATCACAAGTATGCAGAGAGGCAGACAGAGAGAGAAGGGGAAGCAGGCTCCCCTCTGAGCAGAGAGCCCAATGCGGGGCTCGATCCCAGGACCCTGAGATCATGACCTGAGCTGAAGGCAGAGGCTTAACCCACTGAGCCACCCAGGCGCCCCCATATGTATGTTTTTTTAAGTAGGCTCCACACGCAGCATGGAGCCCAACATGGGGTTTGAACTCATGACCCCGAGATCAACACCTGAGCTGAGCTCAAGAGTTGGACACTTAACCGACTGAGCCACCCAGGTGCCCCTACACATATTTCCATGTAACAGTTGTTGCAGAAACTGTTAGTGCTCATCACTCATTTAAGATGATGGTAGTTATGAGCTGCTCCTTTAGCTCTTATTCTAAAATAAGTCTGCATTATCACAAAATTATTTTTAGGTTATTTTGATAGTTCTTTCAGCATATTTAGTGTCCTTTATAATCCTTAGAGATTTTATTTTGTACCTTAAGAATAATTATCCTGAGGAGTCCACAGTCTTCACCAAATTGCCAAAGGAGTCCAGGGGATCAAAAATGTTAAAATCTCCCCTTTAGTTCTTCTCTTTTATTTTTTTTATTTTTTTTTAGTTCTTCTCTTTTAAATATGAAAGTATGTTCCCCTATTTTAAAACTTGGGGTCTGAACTCGATGGGAAAATCACCCTCTAAGAAGCTGTGGCATGCATCGAAATTGCTCTCCCTGGTAGGTTGAGGGTCACTTCTGGGGTAATAACTGCCTGGCATGCCTGGCCTCTCTGCCTCTGGGGTGAGCATATCCTCCTGAAGCCAGAGGACACCCCCAGTCAGGGAGATGCAGAAAGTCATTGCCAGGTAAACCTGTCTGCTGGTGACCTTTGGGGAGGACTGAAGGGATATGGTTGAACCACCAGTTTGTCTGCCAGCGGTATTCCCGTCCCTCTGGGGCTCAGCTCCTTTGTCTGTAAAACGGGAAGGCACAGTCTCCAATAAATATGAAGAATGTGCTTGGCCCTGGAGACGGACAGCAGGAACTGCAGGAATGGAAGAGCCCTCTGCTTTGCATCTTCTCAGGTGGCGGGGTTGAGGGTGTTGCCCTGAGCGTCCCCTCTCTCCTCACCCCCTCTTTCCTGAGGCGCCAGAGGAAGGGGGAGAGGAGGAAGACCACAGAACTCTAACAGCCTGGCTGGTGGCCAGTCCATTTGGGGGTGAGTCTGTTCCTCCTCCCCCTCCCCTGCCTCTGGGCCCCAGAAAGTCTATTCTGCAAATGAGCTGTCCCATCTCTGCTCGCTCTCCCCCAGATTGAGTTTCTAGACCTTCACGACGCTCAGGTTACGGCTTGGCCTGGTTCAGGATATCACTTTCTGTGACATCCTCTCTATAAAGCCTCTTCGGCACTCTCTCCCCAGAGGTTCTTGACCCACATACTCAAAGCAGTTGGCTCTCTCTGGCAGAAAAGCAACATAAAGTGAGTCGGGGAAGCGGGGGGTATAGCAGAGGACCTGTAAGGGCTGCTATTTCTAGTTCTGTTTCTACTATTGGGACTCCATGGCATTAGCAAATATGTCAGAACATAGGCAGCCAAGCGGGTGTTGCCCTTCCAAGTGGCCACATGGGGAGTACCGTTGCTTACAACGTGAATGTTGCTTTTTTGTCCCCCCAGAATTATTTTGCAGAGCTGGTTTATGAACCAGAAAAGAGAACTGTACATATTGCATAATCTTCCCATCTTTTCAGCAGAGAGAGGTACTATTACTTTATTTACCATGCTTTAGTTCAAGTGGCTTTTGGTTATTTCCAAAAGTCTAATTCATCTACAAAGGCTGAAGATAATAGGTATCATCCACAGAGTTCTTACTATGTTCTAAGCACTGTGCGACATGAATTTTCTCATGAAATCTTACGAAATAGTTGCATTTATTGTTTTCTTCCATTTTTACAGATGGATAAATTGAGGTATAAAAAAGTTAAGGCTTGTTCAAAGTCACACGGCTTGTAGAAGTTGAATCTGAGATTTGAACTCAGCAGTAAGACCAGCATCTAGACTCTACTGATGAACTTCTTTCTTTATTTTTTCTGAGAGAGAGAGGGAGGTGGGGAGGAGCAGAGAAAGAGAATCTCAAGCCGGCTCCACACCCAGTGTGGAGCCTGACATGGGGCTCAATCTCACGACCCTCTGATCATGACCTGAGCCGAAATCAAGAGTCAGATGCTTAACTGACTGAGTCACCCAGGCATCTTGATGAACTTCTTATTAATTAATTACTTCATCCATTCCCTAATATGTGTCAGACACTGTTCTAGGCACTGAGGATTCATTGCTGGACAAGACAGACAAAAATTCCTGCCCTCTTGGAGCTTAAATTCTAGTAAAGGAGACAGAACTAAAGAATATCATACTAGATAAGTAGATTATATAGTATGTTAGAATTTTATTTAGGAAAACTGGGAAAGGGGGATTGGATGCCTAGATGAAAGTTGAAATTATAAAGTGATTGGTCTGCATAAGCCATTTGAACAAAGATTTGAAGGAGTAGGAGTGAACAGTGTTATCTGGAGGAAACTATTTCAGACAGAGGAAAAGCCAGTGCAAAGTCCTTGAGGCAGGAGCATGCCTGGTGTGTTTGAGAAACAATTGGGTACACCTCCAATTTTGAAGGGACTTCTAGACCATTGAGAAGACATTGGCTTTTACCCTGAGAAGAGCAGGAGAAAAGTTGCAGGATTTTGAGCACAGGTATGACATGATCAGACTTCTATTTGAACAGGATCATCGTTATGGAGGAGAACTATACCACAGAGAGGGCAGTTATCTGTTATTGCAGACAGATGTAACCAGACACTGTCGCAGGTGAGATAGTGGTGGTTCAGACCAGACCCAGAGGGCGTCTGTGCATTCAGCAGTCACCTTAGAAGTTGCTACCAAGTGTGTTAATTTTTCTTCAAATTGGGCAAAGCCTGAGTAATTTGGAGGGCCTGGCCAAGTCTCTCTTTAACAACAGATTTAGAAGCAGCAGAGTAATGTTTTTGGTAGAGAAAACAGTCACCAGCGTGGCTGCTCACCATGCTTGCAGTGGAACCTTGGAACAGGAGTTCTGTGACAGGAGACTCTGGACTCAGATGAGCCTAAAAAAGGCCAAGCGAGGACCCAAGACAGGCTTCCAGTTTTGAACTGGGAAGGTGGAAGAAAATGCAAAATAGAGGGAGAAATATGCAAAAACTTGTGAGGGTTTGTGGGGTGGGGAGTGGGTTTTTGACTCCAGAGGAAACTGGTGTCCATGTGCCCACAGCAGATGCGGGCCCGGGTCAGGTGCGTGGCACAAGCGGAGCATGGCCAGATACTGGTGGCCAAAAGTCTGGTATAGTCATGGAGGTGGAGCAGCAGAGGAGTCCTCATGTTTGGACGTGGGACAGGGCTTGGGGTCCCAGGTTTGGAGAGACAGAGGGGATCCACCAGTAGTACATCAGGGCCATGATTGTTGAACTCACTAGTCTGGCCTCTTGTCTGGTTTTCAGGAGGCTTCCTTTGGCCGTGGGCTAACCAACCATTGGCATGAATAATGGCTGTGTGGAGATACAGCAGATAGTGTTGCAACTCTATACCAACCCAGCCTACATGCGGAGGTTTTCGGACTTTCTTAGGATGAGTTCTGGTTCTTGTTAGCAGATCAGGAGGTTTTAATGAATAACATGGCGTTTTAGGTTATCTGTCAGTTGCCTTTATCCACACTATCTCTTTCCTGTTGGCATGGAGGGAGGAAAGGTCATCATAATTGTTGGGCTCTGTAAATGCCAAATGTGGAATTGTGGAGACTCCAAGATCACTTAGCTATTGGAAGAGCAACAGCTTTCACAGGGCTCAATCTGAAGTTCCTTCTTGGACAGGGGGCTGGAAGGAGGAGAAAACATGATGCCATAAACTATCAGAGGACGGCAGGCTTCGTTCTTTTTCGTGCAAAAGGATCTGACTCATTGCATGTAAACCACACATCAAACTTAGAATAATGGGAACAGACATGAAGAAGAAAAAGGGGACACTGATGCACAAAAGGGTAGGACCCCAACCTATGGTCCTGGAAAAACGGGCATGTCTGTTACATGGGGGTGTCGTTCATGCTGGTAATGAGGGTGGTGTGCTATGCTCTTCCTTACAGACCCAGGGGAGTGGGACCCCCACTCTACCTGTGATGTTGCTCTCTCTTCACTTACTGGTGGGAAGGCGTGGGCACTAGGGAGAACCTCCCTCCCGAGCTCTCAGTGTTTTCTTGGAGAGCCGTGAATACCACTTTCTGGTTTTGCTGATTCTAGCTCCTCTGGGAGCATCAAGAGACACAATCGTGGTCCTGGATGTTCGAGCTGGAGGGAAACTTGGTGAGCATCTCCTCCAAATCTGTAATGATGAGAGCCTAGAGTCAGAGACCCAATGGCTTGTCTAAGGTTTTGCAGCTCCCTGGTCCCAGAACATGTCCTTGGGCTCAAGTGTAGTATTTTTAAAACTCCTCTTGGTTTTCCTTTTAGCAGATATCGAGCATATATGAGATGCTAGGTGCTTTGCTAGGCATACTGGTGAACAAGGCAAAGTCTCTGCCCTCATGGAACTAACAATCTGGTGGGGGAGACAAGTCATTAATCAAATAAACCCATAAATAAAATTACAGATGGTGATAAGAGCCATGAGGGAGGTAAAGAGGGGTAAGAGACAGGAAATAGTTGAGGGTTTTGGGGTGACTCCTTTTTTTTTAGAGGGACATTCGTAAAGGCCATGACCTCCCCTGTGTTCCCCAGGTAGATAAAGGACTTCACCAGCTGCCCAGCTGGTGGCTCAGCCTCTAAACCCAGCAGTCCTCCTTGATGCCTCTCTTCACTCACCTCCCATGTCCATCGCATCGGCGACTCAACTTAGACCAATTGTCCCCAAACTGTCCCTTCTTTCCACCTCATCTGCAGTCGACTACTCCTAGCTCGAGCCACTGTCCTCTCACTTGGACAACTGCAGTGGCCTGATGCTCCTCTTGCCCCCTACAATTCATTCTCCATACTGCAGCTGGATAGAGATCTTTTAAAACCTAAATCAGATCTTGTCATTCACCCAGGTAACTCTCCCTCCTCCATGCCAATGGTACCTTGTCACATCTCCAGTGAAGTCCAGGTTCCTGACTGCTCCTGCCTCATTTTCCCACTCTCTTCCTTCCTCTCTCTGCTCCAGCTACATTGGCCTTCTTGCTCTTTCTTGTGTGCTCCAAGCCTGTCTAAATTATAGTTTTTGGAAAATAACAAAGGCAGTCCCTTTCTAATGCCTCATTCTGCCATATGTAACTGGCTATTAAGTAGGGCGGCTACCTGGCTTGGGCCAGTACTAGCACCCCCTGCTACTCTCAGCGTTGTCCCAGTTTGGGCAATAAAATGATATGGTTATCCTGTCATTAAGGATTTGGGGGGTAGTCCTGTCCATGGCTTTCTCCCTTCCGCCTTCCCTCTTTCCCTTTCTGAAACACATGTAGAGTAGCTACTAGGTACCAGAAATGTACTAAGTACTGGAAGGTGGAGGTACTTGAAAATAAGCCTTGGTTATACCCTTAAGGAACTTTCAAACATCTGCACAAACAATGAAAAATAAAGCAAGATCACAATGATGCGACCTAGACATTTTCACATTTGATGTTTGTTATTCTGTAGAGAAAATGGCTGGCTATTTGCTTAAACATTTTACAATTTACCCAGATGTTTGGCACCACCTAGACACAGCCTGATTTCCCTCTCCCTACCAGTCCCTCTCAGCCCCCCTCTCTGTCCTCCTTCGTTTGTTCCCATTACTCAAGATTTGGCAGGTTTCACGCATGCACCATTGCCAGAACTTCACATGGAACATGATTAAGACCAAGGCCTTGGGTCTTTCCTGCCTTCTGACAATTCACTACATAATTTTCTTGTTCTTTCTCTGTTCCTTCCAGACCCAAGTAAGCCAGGCGGGATCTAAATTAGCTTCTTGCTGGCCCTTGTATTCTTGCCAAGAGTGTTTTTTGATTGCTTGGCCTCCCAGTTCCATGGATTCCGGCTCTTTCATGGTGCCCTTGGGGAAGCACACGGAGGCTTCCCGGCCTCTGGAGTGCTGTTTGTCTGCGGGGCGAAGAAGCCCACCCTCCACATAGGAGCTGAGAGAGGCTCCATGGGTGGTTCTGAGAGAGGTGGGGGTTAGGGGTTCGGCACCGGGAACAGGGAACCTATTCCTTCTGGAAAAGTGTTCTCCGGTGGTCATCTGCCCCTCCTCCTGGCTTGGCTCGCTGTAGAGTTGGTGACTGTTTACGTGGGATGGCATAAGAGGACCCCGATCTTACTCCTCCCACAGTGGCTCCTCTTCTATCCACACTGGACTCTTAGAACCCCACCTCCAGTCTTAACCTCCTATGGATATTCTTGATAAGAGAGAACCTGTTAGCTAGCAACTGCTTATCAGCAAATGAACCGCATAACCCCATCTTCCATCATCTCTAGAGATGTAGACCTCAGAAGACCAATATGTTTTTGATGAGTCCGAAGAAAGTTGAAGGCGAATTCAGGATTATTGGGCTCCCTTGGGCGTGGGGAGTGCCTCTGGGCTGAGATGGGGCAATTGAGGATAGGAAAGAGGGTCCTGGAGGAGATGCTGCGGGAGTGGGGAGGGAGTGGTGGAGGCGTTTTGAGGACCAGCTGCCTAGGGCATGATAGTGGTGAACCCTGGGACCCTGCTGTTTGCTCCTCCCATGGCCTTGAATGGGGTGGTGGTGCTGTGGGCAGGGAATTCATTCTTGCCTTTGTCTCTCAAGAGGCTGAGGAAGTGGGGCATGGTGGAGATGGTCTACATTCTGTGCTTGGGAGAAGTCTGCCAGGCTGAAGAGGGATGGAGAAGCAGGGTGTGGCAGAATGTGCATCTGGCATCAGGACAGTGGGCACACGTAGGGACACAAACCCTTTACCATATAGAGAATTTCCCATCTTTTCTCAAGGGCAGCAGGGCCATATTTATATAAAAGCCAGAGCTTAAATCCATGCCCTCTTAAGAGAATTTGTAACCTAGGGAGACAGATGACTTTTACCATGACCAGAAGAGATGTGACTTGATCCCAGGTACAGGAGGTCCTTCATCATAAGGTGTTATTGGACCCAGATGTTACATGTCTGATCGAGGCTGTCTGGGTGAGACTTACCACCAAAATCTGTGTTCTACTTGGGCAGGAAAAGGCCCTTGGGAGGAAGGAGTTGGGACTGATAGAGGCAGTCCTCTCAGACCAGGCTAGGGCTGCCTTGGGCTGTTCCCAGAGAAGGATGGTGTGAGTCGTGGCCCTGCAAAAGTGGGAGGGACTTGGCTTTTCCCAACTAGGGCAGGTGATCTGTGGGGAGGAGGGAAGGAGCTATAGGTTCAGCGTTTCTTTGCTGGAGGAAGGAAACAACCAGGGAATAATAAACCATATAAATGGAAAACATGTTTCCTAAAACAAGGCTGTATGTCAGCTATAGACAGGGCTCCTGAGACAAATTCTTTTGTGAGGATGAAGCTCCACAAGGATACACACGTATATCATTCACACACATGAATTGTTCAATGCCTATATATGTACATATGTCCACACATACACATCCTTATACATAGAAATGTATACACATCAACCTCACATTGTAGGTAAACATGAACATATACTCAGATATACACGTATAAACATACCACATAATGGCATTGATTTGCCACGTATGTATGTATATACATACTCAGATCTATAATACAGAGACACACACGATAAGCCAACTCCCAGTTATCTATCATTATCCACTTTTATCCAGCATGTTTTTCATCTGAGAATGGCTTCTTTCTTTTATCAAGTATAATTCTGCAGTCATCACTTGTTCGGGGGTTTATGGAATATAATTATATTGTAATTGTGACTCCCCCCTCCCCCAACACAAATGCTAAAGATTAATTGCAAAACAAAAGAACAACAAAATTCCTAACCTAAATGCCAACTTGTATTATTTATTCTAAAGTCAGATAAAAATGAAATTTGTAGAAATGTGTCATTTGAATTTATTTGCATCTTTTTGATTATTGGTACCTGCTATAGACTGTTTGTGCCTCCTACCCAAAATTCGTATGTCTTACAGATTTTCATATATCTGCCAAGTATCTTAACCCCCAATGCAATGGTAATAGGAGGTGGGACATTTGGTAGGTGATTAGGTCATGAGGGTGGAGCCTTCCTGAATGGATTGATTGCCTTTATGAAAGAGCCTTCAAGAATTCCCTTGCCCCTGAGGACACAGTGAGGGGATGGCTGTCTATGAACTGGGAATCTGCCAGGGCCTTGATCTTAGACTTCCTAGCCTCCAGAATTGTAAGAGATAAATTTCTGTTGTTCATAATCTACCCAGTCTATGGTATTAATAAGTTGGATGGGTTTCATTGGTGCTTTATAGTCTTTCTTTCCTTTTTATCCCCCTTCTTTCTGGCAAGATGAACTGACTTGTACAAGTTGGGAGCATCTTTGACATGATAGGCAGAGCCAGGTGTGGGGCATGACTCATAATCCTTACACCTGCTCTTGTGTGTGTGTGTGCTCGCGCTCATGTGCTCACACACACACACACACACACACCCCATACACTTGTGTTTAAATGTCAGGTCTTTAGCCCTTGAAAATCTATAATGAAATTGAGGACAACTTTGTCCTGCCGAGTGTTTCAAGCCTCTAGTGACAGAGTGCTGTCCTCAATGATGGACTGTATTATTATAAAGTCCTTGAATTTGGAGTTGGTGCTTGACACTGGTACTTAATTTTTAATGCCAAAAAAAGGCCTCCTCTTGGGGTGTGTGTTCAATTACTGTAGACTGTTGGGGACATTAATAAGTGGAAACTCTCTGATGTAACTTCTAGAAAGAAATCTGTATTTAGGCAGTCTCTCAGGCCTCCTGAAACTAATAAACAATTCAAGCTTAGAACTAAGCTCTTAGGGTGTGGGGTTTTCCTGGTAATTGAATGTTCAGAAAAGGAACTTTTTAGGTCTCAACCATTTGGTTGAAAAGCTTGATCAAATGTGTTAAGACCCTTCTAATAAATTCCATGACCATAATTGGATCTTTTTTTCATGATTGAGAATTCTACAGGGAGACTAGTGCATTTGATAAATAAGAGAGGAAGCTATTGAAGAAAGTTCAGGAGATTCTTCCTACACCTGGGACTTTTCCCTGTCTTCCTAAATTCCTGACATTCTTTTGTTTTCTTGTTACTGTGATGACAGTTAGTACTCTGGAGACTTCTACCATCACTGCCGCATACCAGCACCTGAGACCTTTCTGTGGGCCTGGCCCTGTGCTGAGAGCACCCCAGGAAGCCTGGCCACAGCCTATTTCCCAGCTAGAGATGCTGGAGCTCAGGGAGTTTGAGTAACTTGCTCCAGGCCTTGCAGCTGGAAGGCTGGAGGGTGGGATTCCATTCAGGGCTGACACCTGAACATATACTCTCAATCACTGGGGCTTTTGCCTCTTTCCCTAAAAGGGACCAAATTGAGGTTTTGGCAAATTAGGTTAATAGTGGCTTTAATGTATGTGTGTGTTTGTATTTGTTTCTAGAGCCATTAAGAATAAGCCCAAATTGGGGCACCTGGGTAGCTCAGTCAGTTAAGCGGCTGCCTTCGGCTCAGGTCATGATCTCCAGGTCCTGGGATCAAGCCCCACGTTGGGCTCCCAGCTCAGTGGGGAGTCTGCTTCTCTCTCTGCCTCTGCCTCTCCCCCTGCTCATGCTCTCTCTCTCAGTTGAATAAATGAAATCTTTAAAAAAAAAAAAAAAGCCCAGATGTTTTACTGAACTTTTTTTTTGCCCCATTTTGCAGTGAACATACTTGGATAGACTGGTGATTTTCTACTCCCCACTTCCCCAATTTTTTGCTCTCTTAGAGACCCCTTCAGCTTTACTTGATTGCTTTTCTCTTTCCAGTAACCTGAAATTTGAGTCCACGACTTCTGCAATGCCTATAGTCTTTTTGCTTACAGGTGAATTTTGGCGACTTAAGGGCTACCAAAAAGATACTTAAAGTTTTTGTCAATTTCTTTGGGACTAGCAGGAGAATTTAAAAACTGGAATTTCCCTCTCTTAGTGGCTCCTTTCTGGAGGAAATCTAATCTCTGGGGATCCTTGCCAAGAATAAATGCAGAGGACGTATTGCTTGCAGACCATTGTCCTTGGGTTCAGACAGCCTCCTCCTGTCTCGTGGCCCTAGGGTATAAATAGAGAGAGACACAAAGGAGACTGGCAGAGATCTTGCTGACAGCCCTTCCAAACTTCCAGAGAAGATGACTCGTTGCCTATAGAAAAGTCTATCTCATGGTTGACAGCTCTTCTGTCTCCTGTAGATGAAGATTCCTTTCTAGAGCAGTGGCCTCTCTGGATTCCCCTGGTATCTTTGTGTCTGTCTGCCAGTCTATTCCCTTGGTAAGCATTTATTAGGAACTGGGAATGAGAAAATGAGCAAGGTCTAGCTCTTACCCCTGGGAGCTTACTTGGGGAGACACATGCATAGCTAGATGACAACATGACAATGTATCCATGGAGAGTATGGATGAAGGCCTTGGGAACACAGGAGAGGAGCCATCGGTTCTACCTGGGTGAGTCTAGGGGGACCTCCCAGAGAGGTGACATTTGAGCTGGGTCCTGAGGGATAAGAAGGAGCTTCTCAGGTAGAAGGACCAGCATGGGCAAGAGACCAGATTTGCCAACCTGGCTATTGTATTTGGAAAAGGGTGACCTGGTACATTTAACTGACTCATTCTGCCATCCATTTCCATGAAATTCATCACTATGTTCTTGGATGAGGAGAGAGGTGAGAAAAACAGGGAATTCCCTCCCCTGTGTAGCTTGGCAGCATTGCCCTGTTCTTTTGCTGAACACATTGAATTTGCTTCTTCCATCTGGACCTTCCAGGCTGGAGTCTTGAATATTTGTGCACCTCTTCTAGCTGCGTGGCTTTTTTTTCGTTTTAAACTGTTTTGAGGGATTGAAAAGACATTTACTTCCCTTCATCAAAAGCCTTTGCAGCCACTGGCGGTTGAGTGTTTCCTCCTTTCCAGCCTCCCCCGGAGACGCACGTGGAAGCGGGAGATGGGCCGGAAGTGTGCGTAATGCAGCAGGCAGAGGCCGAGACTGCCGGCCCTGAGCCAGTTCTGACTCCCTCAGTGGCTCTGTCCCTCCAGGCACATTAGGCCCTATATCCTGTGGGGGCTTTTCCTTGGCTGGGGCTCTGCTCCCCAGTGAAGATGTTCCTCATCCTCCTTGGAAATGGCCATTTTCTGGGCCTTGGTCCTTCCATGGGACCACCAGCCCTTGCCATGCCTCCTCCATCCACTCTGCGTTGTTTGCGGTCATGTTCTCTCTGTCCCTTGGGATCCCAGTTTGGCATCTGTGTGTGAGTGGGGGAAGGTGGGATTGTTCTGGATTGGGGCGACAGGACAGGAAAGAGAATAGGGAGACTTACACTATAATGAGTTGGGTTAACTGCCAGTGTTCATGCAAAAGAAAATTAAATATTGCCTGATTTTGGAATGGCTTTCTTAATTGAACTTTTATTGACTTACTGTTTGGTCAGGAATCCTGTTGTGAAATGTCAGGGTTTTAAAGAGTGCTGGGTTCCCATTCGTTCTGCCACATCCTTGTGCGGCAATAAAACCAGGACATGAAACTCCGGCATGGGAGTTGGGAAGAGCTAGGAGTGTGCTTCAACCCAGCGAGATCTCCATCCCAGACAAGGTGCTTTATTTTGGGCACATCTTTGGCCCAGCCTCGTTCTGCTCGGGCATTCTTTATCGAGCTGTTTTGCCAGCTCTGGGACAGTTGCACGCAGCAACAGCCTTAGCTGCCATTCTTCCACAAACATGACCTCACGCCATCCAGGTGGCCTCCTTAGTGGGAGCCAACGTGGAGCTCCTGTGGGGCAGCTCCCAGTGGCAGCAGACACAGACCGTCGGGGGAGGAGTGAACTTGGAGACCATCTGTCCTGACCCTCAGGAGCCCACACTCTGCAGTAGCTTTTCCAATGGCAGAAATAGGACTGGACCCCTGGACTCACCCGTTCCTAGCCCCGTGGCTTTTCCCCCCTCCTGAGCCGCTACCCTGTGTGTGAGTGCTCTCTGAACAACCGGTCAGATCAGATGGATTCTAACCAGTCACTGCTCAGGCTTCCAGGGCGGTGCTTCTTAACCCCGGTTACACTTGGAATCAGCTGGGAGCATTTAAAAATACCCACACCCAGGTCTCACCCACCAATGGGATATGAAGCTTTGAGTGTGCCCACCCGCACATGAGTTCCCTTAACAACTTTCCCCAGCTGATTCTAAAAACGCAGAGAGGATTAAGAACGCCTGTTCTATGGAGAAGGAAAGCAAGTTTTGCCTAAGGATCTTTAATTTGCTGACTGGACAACAGTTTGCTAACACAAACCTAATGTCTCTTATTGCCCTGAGAAAATTTCTCTCCAGGAGCAGGTAAAGCCTAGAGCAGTTGTTTTGTTTTGTTTTTTTTCCCCCTCATCCCAGATTTGCAAGTGATCCAGGTATGCCCCTGACTGATTCAGAAGGGGATACTGGGCTTGGAAACTGGAACAATTATTGAGGATGGAGCGTCCTTCCCTCCACCAGGGACTTGGAGGATCCTCAGTAGGACCAGGGACCCCATCTTCCCCTGTCTGCTCTACCCCACCATAGAAATCTGAGAGTAAATTTGTTTTGCATTAGAGATAATTAATGTCAGATCTTGGATCAGTTTGTTACAGTAATAAGGCAGCTGGTTGTAATACAAATACCCCAGTATTTCTCAGAACCTGTTTTTTCAAAAGGCCGACAAAGGTATTTAAAGGATACTGCCTGGGGGCGCCCGGGTGGCTCAGTGGATTAAAGCCTTTGCCTTTGGCTCAGGTCATGATCTCAGAGTCCTGGGATCCAGACCCCGCCCTCTCCCGCCCCCCCCCCCCCATCGGGCTCTCAGCAGGGAGCCTGCTTCCCCCTCTCTCTCTGCCTGCCCCTCTGCCTACTTGTGATCTCTCTCTCTCTCTCTCTCTCTCTCTCTGTGTCAAATAAATAAATAAATAAATAAATAAATCTTAAAAAAAAAAAAATAAAGAATACTGCCTAAAGCCATCTAAATTGTCCCTGCTTTCCCTCTTTCTTCCTCTTCTGAAGAATGTGGGGGACTAGGGGACGGGGTCACTGCAATCGCATGCTGGGCCTGTTGCTTGTGCTGGCGTGAGAGCCAGTTGTACCCATCTCGTCCCCTTGCCACATTCAGTGGCTTCACATTGGTAGCTCGAAGTTGGCCATGGCAGGAGTATTTACATCATGGAATTAGGCAAATACAACAAATTAGGGAATCCCTCCCCCTCCCAGGGCAGATTATTAAACATTAACCAGCATATATTCTCTGGAGAGTTCCCAAGTAGAGATGTGAGTGTTGTTACTGGGGATTATATTTTTAATTATTCTCCAAAGAAGATTCTAGAAGCTGGTATTAATATCAAGCTTTCATAATATATCTAAATGGCATTTCGGATTTCTCGTGCCCCAAATGAAACATCCAGATTTCTATCTCCCACCACCCAAAATGTGTCCCTTTCATAATCTCTCCCAGCTCAGGAAATGGGAACCCCATCATTGCACGTCTTCTCTCTCAGCCACTGCTTTCCTTGCAGTTCTTCGAATGTTGAATAGGTCAATATGGTTCCCCCTCAGGGCCTTCGCACATGGTGTTGCTTCCATCTGGAACCTCCTTGCCACGAATATCCAATGGCTCATTCCCTCACCACGTATCTTTCAGAACTCTGCCCAAATGTCATATTCCAAGGGGCCTTTCCTGATCACGTATCAGAACATCCTACCCACCACCGATGGTCTCTTTTTTTTCCATAGCATTATTATTATTTTTTTTTTTTTTAAGATTTTATTTATTTATTTGACACACAGAGAGGGACAGTGAGAGAGGGAACCCAAGCAGGGGAAGCGGGAGAGGGAGAAGCAGGCTTCTCGCCAAGCAGGCAGCCTGATGTGGGGCTCGATCCCAGGACCCTGGGATCATGACCTGAGCTGAAGGCAGACGCTTAATAACTGAGCCACCCAGGCGCCCCTCCATAGCATTATTCTTGCCTGACCTGTATTTGTTGACTATTTCATTGTCTGGCCAGCCCTAGCAAGTAATCTCCAAGCAAGTAGGGCTTTGCTGTGTTGTTTGTGGCTACATCCTCAGTACCTAGAAGAGTGTTTGGTATCCAGCAGGCAATCAATATTCATCAAATGAATGAGTAGATGTTTGTGAGGATATGTGCACAGTGAGGGTGTGTGTGTGTAAAGGCTGTGTCAATGGTGGACCCTAGGAGATGGTCCATATTGGACCACTTTGGACAGCTGTTGTTACTAGATGGGATGGGAACTCAGAAGTTCCTTAATTCAGCTCTTCATTTTGCAGATGAGGTCCTTGAACTCATGCAAGGGCAGATAACTTGCTCCAGGGACCGTTAGTGATGGGAATGCATTTTTATTTTACAAACAAAATATTTTCAAAAGCAGAATACCCCGATAATCTCAGTCAGCAGTTTGCGGAATATTGCTTCTTCCCATGTGTTAAGGTTTTTTTCTTCATCTCTGAGCAGCCTAGGAGAAGAGTTTGCAAAGAGACTTTCATCCCCTTTGGGTAGGATAATGCTTTCCAGAGCACTCGTAGAGAAGGCTCAGAGCCACTCCTCTACCACTGTCAACACGGGGTCCCTCCACATAAGCCGAGTCAGGGCCAAGAAGCACCTTGAACTTATTGTTTTGGGCCTTTGGCAAGAAAGCCGATAGCTGGTGCTGTTAGGAGTTGGTGATGAAGACTGGTTTTGAGCTAACACAGCATGGCTGGAGCCTCAGAGCTTTTTAATCCACAAGTCTCATTTCTGCAAGCTTTCACTTCTTATCTGTGCCAAGTCCCCCTCCTGGGACTCATGCCCTGGGGTGGGGTGGTGGTAGTGGGGGAGATCTTTCTGGCCCTTCCTATGAAAAAATGTGCTGTTGATTTCTTTGGAGCGTTCACTGTATAGAGAATTTGACTAGCGTCATCTGAAGTTTCTGAAGGTATGTTTGTGAATTTATTGCTTAATAAAACTCACTATAAGAAAATGGCGCTGGTGGGGAGACATTTGGATTGATTTTCAAACAATCAGGATTTGAGAAGAATTTGAAATGAGGTCATGCTGATGCTGAACAAACACCAAGAGTCCTTTTCAACAAAGCTTGCAGTTCTTTTTATGTGAATTATTTCTCTGAATGATCTAAGGATACATTTGGTTCGCCGAAAGCTCTTTGCCCTTGGAGTAAAATTTAGCTACAGACTTGCATGTTCAGATTTGGGTACTTGTGTGAAGAATTTTTCTTAAAAATGGATGCAGAGTCCCCTCAGTGACGGGCTCCGTTTGTTGGTATGTATGTTACAAATCTTCTCCCTGAATGTTGTACCATTGGACTTTTCAAGGCTACGATTTATGTTGGGATAAGTAAGCTCTCGGTGTTGGTACCAAAACTCCAGGGCTCTGTCTGCGGAAGTGTGGAAAGGTTTTCTGGACTCCTTCTGTTCTCACAGCTGTGGTAAGGGTGAGACCTTCTTAAGTCTTACTCGTTGCAGTGTCTATACTGGTATCCCTGCCTACAGAATTTCCTGTCAGGATTTTACCCTCCATGAAGCTGGGAACCTGTGTAGGGGTTATTTCCTTAATAGGCTCCTGTTTCTTCTGTTATAGGCGCTATAACTTATTTCTCACAGAGGCTGGACTGCTTTCCAGCCTGGAAATCCTTGCAGATCACGTGGTCTGTGTTCCTCACACTGCAATTGAAGCTCTTCAGAGCGTTTCTGGACCACTATTGCCTGGGTTTCAACCTCGGCACTGTCGGCTGTGAGACCTGGGCCAAGTTACGTATCTTCTCCTTGCCTCAATTTCTCATCTGTAGAAAGGGAATAACAATAATACTGACCTCACAGGGTTTTGTAGGGATTAAGTAAGCTAATGTAGATAGTATTTACAGCCCAATACATAGGAAGCGCTTGATATATATCATTGTTATTTTAATGATAACTTGCGTACGTTTAACCAGATTCTCCTGGTCATCAGTGGCTCTTTCCATTCCATTGGCTACTCCAGGTTAACTACGAGTCTGTCCAAATCCTCTCTGGGGTCGGATCGGCCACACGTGTCTTTGCGATGTCCTTCACTTCATAAATGCTATGTATGGTGTTTTCCTTTAGTGTCCTTCCTTTCTTTTCATACCTCCAGAACTTTCTGGCTCACTCGTTTATCAGCCTGGAAGCACTGGCGTCGCTTCTCTCACCACCCTCCTTCCTACGCTAAAGAATTGGTGATTTTTGTTTCCAATTAGACAATTAGCAATTGTTTCCAATTAGACAACTAGATAATTATGCTAATTGCCATAAAATGGCAAGCTGGAAAGCAGTTTCACTGGAGAATGCTCCTTGACAAGCCCTGAGAGTGTTATGTCAGGAAAGGTGACGCTGCATCTGCTTCATAAACTGTTCTGTCATGATTCTGTCATGCATGGCCATAGGTAGGAGCAGCATGCTTTATGGACCCTGGGAGCAGGTGGGGACACCTAGACAGGCAGTTGGTGAGTGTTAGAGCCAGTGCAAGAAGCAAAGGACAGAGTCTCAACAGAAGTAGGAATTTGAACATGTAAATGGAAGCCACAGAGAGCCTTCCCTTGAAACAGGTGCCGGGGTTCACAGCCTGCGGGGCAGGGGAGGGCAGGTGGTCAGGGAGGGTGTGGGGCACTTGAACAGTTTCTGAGAGACTTTGTCGGCTCAAGCTGCTTGCCTGGGGCCAGGTGTGTATTTACTTGCTCTGGCAGTGCCCCAACAAAACCTGCGGCCTGGTGCCCAACGATTCTAGAACTGCTGCTGGGTCTCGGCCGACCCATGTAAAGGAGAGTGGTCCATGGTTAGAAGCAAGTGTATCCCTTGCCTTTGGAGATGTGTCTTTTTTTTTTTTTTTGGAGACGTGTCTTGAAAGAAGTTGCTGTGGCCGATGTTGAAGAGGTTACTGCCTATGTTATCCTCTAGGATTTTGATGGATTCCTCTCTCACATTGAGGTCTTTCATCCATTTTGAGTTTATCTTTGTGTATGGTGTAAGAGAATGGCCAAGTTTCATTCTTCTATACATAACTGTCCAATTTTCCCAGCATCATTTATTGAAGAGACTGTCTTTTTTCTACTAGATATTTTTTCCTGCTTTGTTGAAGATTATTTGATCATAGAGTTGAGGCTCCTTATCTGGATACTATTGACAAAGGGCTGATGCCCAGGATCTGTAAAGAACTTAAACTCAACACCCAAAAAACATAATCAAGTCAAAAAATGGGCAGAAGACATGAACAGACACTTCTCCAATGAAGACATACAAATGGCTAACAGACACATGAAAAAATGTTCACCATCATTAGCCATCAGGGAAATTCAAATCAAAACCACATTGAGATACCACCTTACACCAGTTGGAATGGCAAAGATTAATAAGGCAGGAAACAACAAATGTTGGAGAGGATGTGGAGAAAGGGGAACCCTCTTACATTGTTGGTGGAAATGCAAGTTGATGCAGCCACTTTGCAAAACAGGGTAGAGATTCCTCAAGAAATTAAAAATAGAGCTACCCTATGACGTGGCAATTTCATTACGGGGTATTTAGCCCAAAAATACAGATGTAGTGAAAAGAAGGGCCATATGTAGCCCAATGTTCATAGTAGCAATGTCCACAATAACCAAACTGTGGAAAGAGCCGAGATGTCCTTCAACAGATGAATGGATAAAGATGTGGTCCATATATACAATGAAATATTACTCAGCCATCAGAAAGGATGAATACCCAACTTTTGCATCAACATGGATGGGTTTGGAGGAGATTATGCTGAGTGAAATAAGTCAAGCAGAGAAAGTCAATTATATGGTTTCACTTACTTGTGGAACATAAGGAATAACATGGAGGACATTAGGAGAATGAAAGGAAAAGTGAAGAGGGGGAAGTCGGAGGGGGAGATGAACCGTGAGAGACTGTGGACTCTGAGAAACAAACAGGATTTTAGAGGGGAGAGGGGTAAGGGATGGGTGAACGTGGTAGTGGGTATTAAGGAGGGCACATATTGCATAGAGCACTGGGTGTTATACGTAAACAATGAATCTTGGAACACTACATCAAAAACTAACGATGTATTATATGGTGACTAACATAACAATAAAAATTAAAAAAAAAAAAAGCAAGTATAGCTGCTCAGTAAAAGTCCCGCCCTGCATTGACTCCCCAGCAGGTAAGAACTCAGTGAGTCGCTGCTTCTCGTTTCCCTGGAGCCCTTTGTGGGGTTCTCTCTCTGGCCCTTTGGTGTTAGCCTCCTCAGTCTGTCATGCAGGCTCCTCCTCCTTTTCCTTTTAAACGCTGATGTTCCTCAGAATTCTTGGGATCCTTCACTTCTCATTCATCTTCTTCTCCCTGCATAATCTTATATATGTCTATATTTTCTCCTGTTTCTTAGAAATTCTATTTAAAAATAGTTTTGAAAGGTTTAAGATGCGTAAACCCACCTCCTACACAGCTTTATCCTGTGTCCATTTTCACTTTGTAGCAGACAATACTTTTTAATTCTTTTGGCAGTTTTTTTTCTTTTTTTGTAGTTGTCCCCTTATTTCTATAATATTTTATATCACTAACTCTTCATTTATCAATTTCAGACAATGCTTGAAATTAACAAATTTCTTCCAGTGTTGATGAGGATTTAGCTTTCTTGCATCTCCTACACTTCCCTCCCTTATCCTCCTAAGGTAGTTATAGTTCTTGTTAAACCAGTGATCAGCATTTACAATATTACTATATTAATATTCATTTTAGATCAAGGTAGAAGACTATTGATATTTACTTCCTAGTATCACTTTTATTTCTACTAGTGTCAATTACTTCTCCTAATTCTCACTTGTCGATTTTTGAATATAGCTATTCATTTCTTCTTTTGTTCCTGAATGCCATATTCTATCTGTCACAAACCTATCATTTTTTTTCTAAATGCTCACGTATATCTGGTTACATTTCAATTCTCCTTTCCTTTTTCCTGGACACCTTCCACCATAGCCCTCCCTCCTGCTACTCTGGTCACATTCCTTGTTCTCTGGGTCCACTGGGTCCTCCCATGTTTGGCAGAGAAATCCTCTAAAACTTCCAAAGAAAGAATGCATGGGAATTCAATTTTTTTTTTTTTGAGTGCTTGCTTATCATCATCTGAGATTGTTTCTAATTTACCCTCACACTTGATTTAAAGTTTGGATGGGTCTAGAATTCTAGATTTGAAGCCATTTTCTCTCAGAATTTTGAAGACATTCCTTCATGATCTTTTAGATTCTTGTGTTGCAATTGATAAGCCTAATGCCATTCTATTTTTTTTTCTTCATTGTTTTTCTTTTCTAAAAAATGGGCAAAATCTTATATGTTTTATGAAAATATAAAATAAATATTAAATGTATAGCTTGATAGATTTTTCAGATATATCTACCTGTGTAACACTACCCAGATCACCAACCGAGAGGGTTCCTTGGTACCCCTTTCCTGTCAATACCACCTCACCCCCACCCTAGAGATGACTGCTTATTTGACTTCTCTCACACAGATTAGCTGTAGTAGCTCTTGAACTTCATATATGGACTCTTTTGTGTCTGGCTGCTTTTGCTCAATAAAATATCAGAGATATAGCCGTGTGGTTGTTCATATTAGCTATTGGTTTATTTTTAGAGTATGTGGTATTCCACAACTTCTACCCCTTCCCCTGTTGTTGGACTTTCTGGTTGTTTTCAGAGTTTGGCTGCTCTGAATAAAGCTCTTAAGAACATTCTGTGCATGTCTTTTTGAGGACACACACTTTTATTTCTCTTGAGTAAATACCTGGAAATGGATTTGCTGGATACAGGGGTTATAGATTCTATCAGCCGGTTCAACTGTGTTCCAAAATAGATGAACCACTTTTCCCAGTTATGAGACTGCCAGTTGCTCCATGTCTTCCCTGACACGTGGAAATTATCAGCCTTTTAAACTTCAGTCATCCTTGTGGATGAGTAGTGCTAGCTCATTGAAGCTGTCTGTCATTTGCATTTTCCTAATGAGTAATCACACATTAAATATTTTTCATGCATTTACGAGCCAATTAGATACTTTTTTTTGGCAAAATGTCTATTCAATTATTTTGCCCATTTAAAAAAATTGGCTTGTTTATCTTTATTGATTTGAAGGAGTTCTCTCCGTATTCTGGATACAAGTCATTTTTCAGATATATGTATTCAGATTCTCTTCTCATAGGCTATGACTTGCTTGTTTAGTTTGTTAATGGTTTTAGTTTTATAAAAGTCTAGTTTATTTTTTACAAAAGTCTAGTTTTGGTTTTACAAAAGTCTAGTTTATTCATTTTTTAATAGTTGGCATGTTTTTTGTCCTGTTTAGGAAATCTTTGCCTACCTCAATGACATAAAGATACTCTCCTTGTGATTCTTCTGGATTCTGTATTGTTTTAATTTCACATTTAGGTCTATGATCTACCTTCTGATATCATTATGATTCCTATTCCTTTGTATATGGACTATGATTATGTCCCTGGGAGATTTTCATTTTATGTTTATAACCTAAATGTTTTGAAATTTTACTGTTACATGCTTTGATGTAGGCCTGTATTTGGTCCCTGTGTATGTATTTGGAGGGCCCTTTCAGACTGGGAATTTGTTCTTCAGTTCTGGGACATTTTCAGGGTATGATTTCCTTATAATTTCCTTTATCCTCTCATTCCGTTCTCTTTCTAGAGTTCCTATTAGTCAGCAGGTGGACCTCCAGGATTGATTATCTAAGTTTTTTTTTTTTTTAAGATTTTATTTATTTATTTGACAGAGAGAGAGAGAGATCACAAGTACGCAGAGAGGCAGGCAGAGAGAGAGGGGGAAGCAGGCTCCCCACCGAGCAGAGAGCCCGACGCGGGGCTCGATCCCTGGATCCTGAGATCATGACCTGAGCTGAAGGCAGAGGCTTAACGCACTGAGCCACCCAGGCACCCCTGATTATCTAAGTCTTTAGCCTTTTCTTCCTCATTTTCTTTCTCTCTGACTTTTGACACACTCTAGATTTCTTCATCATTGTCTTCCTTTTCTTCTAGTTGTTTTACTTATCCCTTTTTATTTCCAACAGCATTTTCTTAAGTGGTTTTTGGAAGGTTAGTCAGCCTCTTTGCAAATGCTTTAGGTTGAGCCCTGTCATTTGTGAAATCAGTTTGCCTTTCTCCAACCACTTTGTGTTGTTCAGTGCTATCCACTTTCTTGTGCACTGTGCTGTTGTATGTCTGTATCTTCTTCAATACCCCAATAGCATGCTAGTGTGTTCTTGGGAATGAGAGACATCTACACTTGCCATGACTCTACATTCTCCCCCATTGTTTCTTTTCCCTTCTATTTATTCCCCAATATATTTTTTCAGTGTATAGCCATCTCTTGAGTTCCAGATACTCAAATTCCTGTGGGAAAAACTCCACCTAAAAGTCAGTACTCTCGTGACAACACTCATCACCTCTAGCTAACCTGATCTTCCTTCTGAGCTCTCAGTCTTGGTGAATGACACTGACATTTATCTAGTCCATGCAGGAAAACAGTCATTCTTAATTTCTCCCACTTCTTTACTCTTACATTGCACTGGCCCCCAGACAGTTCTGTTGATTCTTTTAATGTCTCTTATCTGTCCTCAACCAGCACTCTTGCTGCTATGTATAGTTGAGGCCCATGTTATTATTCACCTATTATGCAGTAACCTCTTCTTTGGTTTCTCTGCTTCTCATCTCAACCAACTCCTAATTCATTCCTCATATTGCTGCCACACTGCCTTTTCTGACATTGGGGTTTGAACTCTATGAGGGTGAGAACTTTTGTCTATGTTCACCAATATATCTCCAACTCTCTGAACAGTGCCTTGCTCTTAGCAGGCACTCAATAAGAATTTTTGATTGAATAGGTGAGCAAATCTGATTTTGTCACTCTCTTGCCATGGATCTTCAATGCCATGCCCGGCTGCTCATCACCCGTGTGAGAAAATTTGTCATGATATGATCCAGCACTGGTCTAGTACTAAGTTCCCACTTCTTCCCAAATCACCCTTTTTTCTCCTTGTTAACACTGAATAGCTTGTCCCAGAGAGCATCCTGCTCTCTCAGGTCTCCGACTTTTTGCACTGTCTGGGACGCCTCCTGTTCCTTTGCCTGTGTGGCGAGTTGAATTTAATTTTTAAAGTTTCATCACAAGAATTACCTCACTGACAGAGACTCTTTTGGACACTCAAGGCAACCTTATGCTTTTCTTTCTTTATGACTTCATCATACATTGTGTACCTCCTGTGGGAAACTTCAGTCCTGTGTTCCATTCTACTTCTGGGCATTCAGGAATGTTAGCCTTCCCTGTTTCTCTGAAATTATGTATGGCCAGGTGACTCTAGCCAATATATGAATGGAATTATGCTGAGGTATATTTAAGAGTTGGAGTATGATTCTCCATCTCCTCCATCTGTCGAGACTGCCAGCTATAGTCCAAAGAGTGGAGCCTCTGTTAGCCTGTGTATCTGAATGAGGGTGAAGTAGAGCACAGCCTCGCCTCCCCCCCATTTGCTCATGATGGACACAGAATATAAGCAAGAAATAAACCTTTATTGTTTTAAGCCACTGAGATGTTGCGGTTGTTTGTTGCTGCAGCATAACTTAATCTATCCTGACTACTCTATTTTTTATCATAGTCATTACCTTATCTTTTAACAACATCAGTTTACCATTTCTTTGAGGACTACTATATCATTGCATGCTTTTTATGAGTGGGTACTTAAAACATTTGTTAGCTAGCGCCAGGCGAGAAGACTTCATATTTTTTTGAGCATCTACAGTGTTCTTGGCATTGTGCTAAGGATTTCACCCAATGTAATTTCATTTAATCTTTACAACAATCCTGTGAGGTAGAAATGACCGTTACAGTTTTCCTGGAAGGAAAAGAGGCTCAGAGGGGTTTAGGCGACTTGCTCGTGGTCCGGCCTCTGGGGAGAGGCAGAACCAGCAATCAGACCTAAATGGATCTGATTCTGAAGCCCAATCCTTTCCATCGCGTGTAAACCTAGGAGTGACAGATGAAGAAAGCTCTGCCTGCTGGGAGGTTCCTTTCAAAGCAGACATTCCTGTCATGAGCCTTGTAAAGGATAAATAAACAAGCACTGAACATGTAAGTAAATAAACAAAATTGGAAACATGTTTTTAGCAACTAAAGGGAAATGGGGAATTCTTCAGATAACTTTACAGGTCTTGAGGAAAAGCCAGTCACATACTGCGCATTCATCAAAAATTCTATCCACAGTCCAGAGTGGAAGTCAGCCCAGAGCGCTGCTTGCTTGGCTGGTTGGTAGGGCTGACTTCTGGACCAGTTTCCCTGGTGGCCCCTGTGAACATGTACTGATGATCAGTGATGAGGCAAGGTCACATGGCCCAGCCTCTGGCCTTGGTATGGCATTCTCAGAAACACATTCCCTCAGAATGAATCAGCTGGATGTTCGGGCAGCTGTTAGGTGATGCATTGAAGTAGATGGATGGTGGAATGAAGACTTGCTCAAAGCCTCATGGAAGTATGGGTGACATCATGGCCCATTGAAGGAATTGCCACAACTACGGGGGCTGGGCCCAGGCCAGAGATAGCTTTCAAGAAGGAGGCAATAGCAGCCAGAGAAGCAAAGGGGCTGAATGCCAGTAATTGCCACGTGGAGGGTTTTCCCATGTGCATAGGAACACCATGGAAATGAACCTCAAAGTTGGACTTGGACCCAGAACATTCTCATTTTCTTTAAGCTGTTATGCCTGACTCTGTATTGATTTTAATTTGTATTATTTGTGCTTTCTTGCTACTCTGAATTTTGATAGTACATGACATTCACGCGGTGTTTCTCATGTACTACTGTATGTAATATAATAAACAAGTATCTGGGGAAGTTGAATGTCGTTTGTACAACCCGTTCACATGTTTTTTTAAAGTCAAAGAGCAGAGCTTATACGCCTTTATGAGAGTATCTAGCATGAGGCTTCACACATTTGTAGCTCTGTTGGCTGTCTAGTTTGTGTTACCTCTTTGAGGAAATAGCTGCTGGTTACCAGCAGTATCTGATTTTGAGAGTATTAAGGGCTCAGAATACTTAAGTATCCTTTACCAATCAGATAAACCTTGGGACATTTACAGGGAAGGGTAAATATTTTAGGATTGGTTAGTTTGAATAGTTTTGGTGGGCTCTGGGCTATAGGAGCGGTCTCTAGTTGTCTAGTATCTGGCCCTGGGGTGATGGAGGGCAGGGCGGGGAAATTGGCTTGGTGTGTGTGAGTTAGAGGGTGGAGGGGGTTGGGCACAAGGGCTCTGGATCGGTTGGTTTACATATGAAAACCATCAGAGGCAAGTTGTTTGTTATCTCTAGGAACTAGCTGACCCTGGAGGGGCAGTCTCTCTGGGCTAGCCAGGTCCTCAACGTCAAAGCATTATAAAATATAGTGAAAAACCATGAATAACATGACCTTATTTCTTTTGGGACTGGACTACAGGAAATTCTGAGAGGCCTTTTTTAAAAAAAAATTTTTAATTTAATTTAATTTAATTTATTTGACAGAGAGAGATCCCAAGTAGACAGAGAGGCAGGCAGAGAAAGTGGAGGAAGCAGGCTCCCTGCTGAGCAGAGAGCCTGATGCGGGGCTCCATCCCAGGACCCTGAGATCATGACCTGAGCCGAAGGCAGAGGCTTTAACCCACTGAGCCACCCAGGCGCCCCTCTGAGAGGCCTTTCATCCATACCAGGCCTGCACTTACTCTCCTTAGCAGCGTGACAGATGGAGGTGATCGTCCCCATTTTATAGATGAAGAAACTGAAACAGTTTGCCCCGGGGCCATACAGCTGGCCACCAATGGAGTCGGGGATTTATGCTCAAATTCTGCTCAAATTCTTCCCTGGAGGTTTATTGCATTTCACAGAGGAATTGCTTTTGTTCCATGTGTCACTTGAGGCAGCCCAGTAATTAGGCCTAAGCAAAGGGAAGAAGTTCTTGTCTGGACTAGTGCTCATTGTCCCTGAATTTCCTTTATTCAGCTTCAGTGTCAGCTGGAAGAGTTTTTTTTTTTTTTTTTCCCTCTCCTTAAACTAAGCTTCTTATTTGGACATACATCAAGATCCAAGGTGAGGTCTAGAAACCCAGGGGTACCACAGATCTAACATGTTCATAGCTGCTTGGGGCAGCCCAAAGGGCTGCAGACAGGCTTGGGAGGTGGCCGGGCTGCACCCACTGAAGTGGGCCCATAGCTGGATCCTCAAACCAAACCCAGTGGAGAGAGGTCCGGGATGGGGAGTTAGCTCCGTTGTGAGGTGTTTGGCCCAAGGGAGAGTGAGTGTAGATTGAGTCTCTGTGCTGCTTTCCTTCCCCGCAAGGGCAGTCCCCTGCTCTTGCTGGGCATTGGTGACACACTGGTGACTGAAAACTTCAGCATCTGTCTGTCTTAGAACAATGTGTGAATGCGAGATTGTTGCAGGATAACCTTTGCTTAAATGACTGCCCAGAGGATCCCTTTTGATTCCAAATAGAATGCCCCCGGGTGCATTACAAGGACCAGCCGGGGACGCTGCGCTTTAGGAGCTGGAGAGCTCATTGTCTGGAGTGGAGTAGATTTCAGGTGTGGGGGCTTTGGAGTGACACTCTCGACCTTCAGTTCTTGGCACTACCAGTTCCTAACTGTGTGGCCTTGGGCAAACGACTTAATAAGAGCTAACGCTTTGCAGCTTTTGTCCAGGGCCAGGTACTGTTTCTAAGCTCTTTGTGTAGAGTATCGTTTAGTCCTCAGTCACCCAGTGAGGAAGGTACACATCTTGTCCCCATTTTGCCAGTAAGGAAACTGAGGCACATAACGGAGGTTATGTGACGTGCCAAGGTCAGACACCTCCATAAATGGCAGAACCAGGATTCAGATCCTTGCAGTCTGGCTCCTGAGTCCATGGTCTGAACCAAGATGCTCCACTATTGCACTTGAACTTGCAGAACTTTTGTTTCCTTATCCACAAAACGTGTGCTCTCGTGATCCCTGCTGTGTGAGGTTGCTGCGGGATTAATTGAGATCTATGTAGAAAGAGTTTGGCACATACTAAGTGCTCAGTAAATGTTTGCTCTTATTACTATTCATTGTAAGCCAGTGTGTCTTCCTCCCCTCCCCTCCCCTCCCCAACTGTCTTTCCCTGTGTCCCCTCTTTGTGGCCATTGGAGATAGGTACGACTAGAGGTGTTATGTTCCTAGATAAATTTAGAAAAGAAAAAATCTCTGATGGGGGCCACGCACCACCTTTTAAACCTATGTGGTGCATCCATGTTTTAAAACCAATACAAGTCTGCCCTCTGCAAACAGTTTCACTAGCCAAACCCTCTGCCCAGCCCGAAGACTTGCAGATGATAGGATAAATCCAGAATGCTGCCTAGAGGAGCCTTGGCTTGACTCGGTGTGCCTGGACCTGGGATGGTGTTGAGACTTGGAGGAGGAGTGCCTTCTCTTTAGGCAGGGCCTCTGCCCATCCTCCGCCCCTCCCCACCTCCAGGTTCCCTCTAAGTTCAGATGACCTTAGTCCAGTAGGGAGGAGGGGGCCCAAGACTTCCTCTGGGAGGGTTCTGTGTAGCCACAGGAAGGGTGGGGAATTGAGCCAGTTACCCTGGTTAGTTTTCCAGCATTGTTCCAGTGATCTAAGGAGACACCATATTTCTTTTTTTTTAACATTATTTTTTATTTTTTCAGTGTTCCAAGATTCATTGTTCATGCACCACACCCAGTGCTCCATGCAATATGTGCCCTCCTCAATACCCACCACGCTCACCCAACCCCCCTTCCCCCTCCCCTCCAAAACCCTCAGTTTGTTTCTCAGAG
>CM052895.1:107835893-107916119 GCA_028534135.1 Potos flavus | reverse complement strand
CCTCCCCTCCTCCACACCCAACATGGAGCCCAACATGGGGCTTGAATTCACAGATTGTGAGATCAAGACCTGAGGTGATATTAAGAGTCAGGCCCTTAACTGACTGAGCCACCCAGAAACCCTAGGAATGGTAACTCTCTATTGATAGTATGTGTTGATAGATACATCGATATTATTTGTATGGTAGATATGTATATATTTATATCTTTACTGGATGTTGGAGAACTTGAGTCTTGAGTACTCAGAGTCCAAAGAAAGTCTTTGGATAAGCCCTACTTCTTATTAAAACAGCAAAGATGAAATTAGGTAACAGTCATAGTATCCACTGATTGATTATCCAACTATTAAATAGATATAGGTTATTCATTTATTCATTTGGCCAATGAAGCAAGAAATATAGAAGCCATTCAATGAGATAAATATCTGAAATTAGACCATCCTTGAACATCTGCAATTCAGAACTGGTCTGGCTTTGGGTTCTGAGGATACTGGGAGATGGTAAGGGATGGATCTGCTTCCTATTACCCCCTTTGGGTTGACCTGGACAAAATGAATCCCAAATTCAAGGATTTCTTAGGGTCCTCCGGATCAAGCATGATATAGTTGAAATGGCAAACCTAGAGCTCTGCAGACAACTTTGGGCTGGATTTTGAGCCTCTATTCTATTATCCCTAAATGTGAAGGTTTAACTGGGAGACTACTAATGTCTATTAAATTGATGTAGACAGAATTCCAGGGATTTGGCTCAAATGGTCTTCAGAATGCTGTGTGAATATGTAGATCAGCTCTTTATTTTACTAAAGAGGAATCTGCTCCTATGTTTGACAACATATTTTGGGTTCCTTCCTTCCTTCCTTCCTTCCTTCCTTCCTTCCTTCCTTCCTTCCTTCCTTCCTTTTCTTTCTTTTTTTCTTTAAAGATTTTATTTATGTATTTGACAGAGACACAGTGAAAGAGGGAACACAAACAAGGGGAGTGGTAGAGGGAGTAGTAGGCTTCCCACCGAGTAGGAAGCCCGACGCAGGGCTCAATCCCAGGACCCTGGGATCATGACTTGAGCTGAAGGCAGACACTTAACGACTGAGCCACCCAGGTGCCCCATATTTTGGGTTTCTTTGTCTGGAATCTTTACTTCTCAGACATAATCAACAGGCTTTTATTGAATCACCCACTCTGTTTAAAGATAAGTGGTAGATGCTATAAGAGACCCACAAAAGTTTAAGGCATCTTCCTTACAACCCCCTTAGCCATTGAAGCTTTCAGGCTAGGATAGGTAGATATTATTTTAAAGTTCAAAACAAATAAAAAATCTCACCCAACAAATTAGTATATAAAAATGGCAAATTAAGAGTTGAAGCTAGAAGATCTGTAAACATTTGTAGGAAGTAAAGATTTCTGGCTAGAATGTTTAAGAAGGTTTTAAGGGGGAGATGAGCATTTGGCTGGGCTTTGAACATTGGAAAGAATTTCAAAGGTAGCAAATATATCCCAGGTAGGAACTGTGTAGGAGGAAATGTTAGGAGATAGAGGCTAAAACAGCTTAGTTTGGGACACCTGGGTGGCTCAATCAGTTGGGCGTCCAATCTTGATCTTAGCTCAGGTCTTGATCTCAGGATCATGAATTCAAGCCCTGTGTTGTGTTCCATGCTGGGGATGGAGCCTACTTTAAAATAAATGAATAAATAGATAGCTTGGTTCTGGCAGAAGGCTTAGGGAACAGTGGTTGATGAGGCTGGGGTGGCCATCCGCAGGCTGCTGGTATAGTGTGGAATGCTGGGCAAAGGAGAATGGGTTAAATTTCTTAAAAAAATGAAACTCATCAAATGTTACTTGTTACCTTTTTAAAAACAAAATGGCAATATGATTAATGGAAGGGATTCCAGTTTGTATAGTCCTGCTCACTAATGAGACGATACCCATTTCCCTTGGATTGGAGGATATGCATGTGGACCACCAGACCCGGCCACTGAGAATGGGGTGGATTAGCTTGAATTCTTTGGGCTCTGAGTTCATGCATGCTGGAGTTTGGGGGCTGGGTATATTTTCCTTTAGAGAGAGGATCACTTTGAGCCTCCTCCACTCAACTTGTTTATAAAAATCCTGGAGAATTATTTTCCAGACCATGGGTGGGGAAGCCAGTATGTTTAGTAGTGATCCTATAAACAAATGAAGATGCCTTTTTGCAATCGGAGCAGACAGGGAGGGAAATTAATTTTTGTGATTTGAGGGAACTACTGGCTTCTGGAATGGCTGAGGCAGAAACTGTTTTTTCCTATGCTGACTTTTTCTCCTGAGGAGAAAATTACTTATTTTTACTGGCAACGCTTAAAATCTCATTTTGAACTCAGTGCAAGTGTCTAGAAATTGACACAGTGTGACTATGCGATTCTCATGGGAGTTCAGCTCCGTTCCCCTTGAGTGAAGTACAAGAGGGAGGAGAGAAAAAGGAATGACAGCCTTTGTTTATCCAGAGCATGTATCATGATTTCATATCAGAATTGCAATTTGCAGAAATCTTTGTGATACTGAATCAAGTTTTTCATTAATATGATCAATTTGAAGAACTAGAGGCTAGTTATAAGTCTATATAACAAGCTCATATATCTTAAAAATTACTATTTCCTTTTATTAATCTTTAGAACAACTGGCACATTTGGTTTGGAAATTAGAATGAGTTAATGTAGAGAGTGAGGCCCACAGTGGGGTGACGATCCAATCAGTAATCTTTTATGAAGACAGTAATGTTGAGATCTTGACCAGAGGACAAATCTCCAATGCTGTCCTGTTAGGCAGTGCTGAGTATTATGGGCCAAGCAGTCCCTGGCAGAATTGACTTTGTATCTCTTCCTGGTACCTGAAATTAGTCATGCCCAGAAAATAAGGGTTTAAATGACCGTGTCGGATCTGGAACACTTAACACATGACTGGCCAAGCAGAGTGGAAGAGAAATCCAAGAACAGGTGGAAGAAGAAGACCTGAGGACAGAATGGCTGAGGGGCCTGAGCAGCTGTCCCCTGAGCACTGGAGACAAAAGAGGATGGACAGGGTCAGAGAAGAGCGCTGTGGGCCACCAGGCACACCTGTGAAAATTCCCATGCAATTCTGCCCCTTACAGAAAGTGCCCCTAATCTACAGTCCCTCTTGCATTATTAATCCACTTCCAAGGTGGCTCACTCCCATGGCTGGCAAGGCGGGGCTCCTTGGCTCCTCTCCATTTGGCCTTTCTGTCTGTGGGCTTCCTCACAGGACTGTTGAGTGTCCCCATGATAGGGCAGCTTGCTTTAGTGAAGATTTCAGCCGTTGTTTCTTCTAGCCTAGATGCCATCTCAAGGAATAACATGATGAAAATCTTAACATTTTTCCATTTTCTTGTTCAAAATAGATAAAGATCTTGAATATGTGGGAGAATAAACTATTTAGGTGGATTAATAGGTTCTGGCTTACCAGATACAATCTGGAAAGGGGCACAGGAACCAGTGAAGACACTTGCTGCAAAAAACCCAACAAATTGAAAAAAAAAAAACAACAAAAAACTAAAAACCAGCAATTTCTGGCCATCATTTAGGTATGTTGGAAACCGAACAGCATTGTCTTACCATTGTGGGAGAGAAAGATGGGTTCACCCCTGATAGATGTTGTGTTGTATTTGAACACAGGCACTGAACCCCGAGAAAGAAAAGCTACAGCCAGAATAGAAGGCTATGGGGAGATGAAATCTAAGCATGAACGTCGGGGAGAGTAAGGAGATGGAAGGGGGCAGGGAGAGGCAGGGGCTGTGCTTATGAAAACCAGTGAAAAGGCCAGTATTACTTAGCCCACAAAAGTGAAGGCTGAGAGGATACAATCATGAAGAGTTCACAAGTTCTGAATTTCTAAAGAAATATTTCTTGAAAGGCAAACTTAACATAATATATAAAAAAAAAGTCCCACTTCGTATTGGGTGATGTACTTTTGTTTCTCACTACTTAAGAATTGAGGCAAGCTCCGAAAATTCAAATTTATAAGGGTTCTCTGTGGAGGTAACAGAGACTTAAATTTTTTTTTTTTTTAGTTTTGATCTGACTTTTTGAGTTCACATCAAAGAGGACAACTGTGTCCTTCCATAAGATGCTTCTTGGGATCTCTGTCACAACTAGTATCCTGATCCAGAAGAGCGGCTCTTTTGTTTTTATAGAAGAATTTGTATGTTTGAAGCATCTTCTAATCTTCCAGGTTTGATTTTATAGGAGAAGCCACAGATGATGCTAGCATTTGGGGTAGAGATAAGAGCTGGTACTGTGACAGCCATTGGTAGTTCATACTTCTTACTAAAAGTGGATTGAGGGGAACCAGCCCTAGAGGTTGGCAGAGATCCCAGGGAATACTGTGGGCTCACAATTACTGCTGATTATCCAGTGACATTGGCCACCAAGTTTGAACTCTGTGCAGATGGAATCAACATCAAGACATAAAGTAAGAAAGAAAAAAAAAAGCATCCTATTAAATAAGCCCCTCTTGGACACCCATCATTTCCATAAACTAATATAACAATGAATAAGAATGAGATTCTCTTATGTATTTAATATGCAGCATCTGGAAAATCCAAAGACTGTTTTATCTTGGCTTTTTAACTCCCTTCTCAAAAAATAATATATAACATCTTTTAGTTATCTGATTAAAGGATCTAGGTACATTCCAATCCAACAGGCACATTTCCCTAAATTACTTTATAAATGATAGAAACATCTGACCTTGAATGCCCCAGGACCTTATGAATACAGATGAACTGATGTTTAAATGGAGTCTCCAAGCCTTAAGAGGGCAGGCACTGTGTCTGTCTAGTTCATCATCATGTCCTAGTACCTATTTTAGTGGCTGACCCATATTAGATGCACACAACAGTTGGATTACTTAGTAAGTAATGCAAGAATGATTTGGGGTTTTCTTTTAATTTATAGTTCTATGTATTAAGTACAGCGATTGGGCTTTTATACCTTAATTTGTCAACACCTGTCTAATGGTTATTTAGCTCTGAGATTATTCAGCATGGTTTCGTTTGTTCCTTAAAAAAACTCAAGTAGGTAATTTTGGTGGAAATGAGCATCTGGGGAGGTGGAATTGGACTCTTAATTGGAGGCCCTAAGAACATTCATGCTTGAATTCTTCTGGGGTGAGAGAGTATCACCCTCCAGATCTTAAGAGTTCTTAAAAGGGAGGTGTAGTATTTCAGAAACAACCCTTTCAAGCCTTAATGCCTTTCATCAAAGGCTTTTAAAGCACTTTGCCTTTAACCGGGTCCATGTCTACCTCCTGCCTAGCTTACACACATGCCTCCCTTTGAGGTCAGTAGAGGCTAATAGTGCTGAGAAAACAAGGAAATCTATGCAGTGGAGGTTGCAACCTAGCTGTATTTCAGTCTTGCATGCGAGTGTGCACCTGAGACTTCAAATAATTCAGCGTAGGCCAATATGAAATCAAGCATGAGGTCCAAAGAAAATGAGCTGCTGGATGAAGGGAATTTAGATCTCACAATTAGAGCTGTCTCTGAATGGAATACTTTGCCATGGGAGGTAGTGAGGTCCTTGTCAATGGAGATATCAGTGCTGCGGTGGGAGAAGTGAGCAGGACCTACACTCAAGATGGAGGGACCAGCTTCATGGACAATAAGAACACCCACCCCTCCATGTCTGTGAGTATATCAAATCTGCCTCTCCTGCCTAGAACGAGCCATCATAAATCCTCAATTTACTTGGATGTTCACCCACCCACATTTCCCCCTTAATACTCAAGTTCAGTAAGAGAGAAGCAAATGACTCCATCCTTGATAAAAGTCTATTTGGAATCAGAAATGAATTTAAAAAGCTTCTGGGTAGGTTTTGGGCTAGGCCATGTTCATCACTGCTGTTCCAAGTGAGACCCTGAGCCCAGAAGAAATCTAAATCAACAGTGATTTAGTTGGGTTTCCTATCCTATGCTTGTCAAGGCGGGACAAGGCACTAGTCGATTTTATCACAGTTATTCAAGTCTTTAATTGTCAGGGTTGACTTTTCTTAGGGATCTGTGTCTGAATGTGTTTGCTTAGTCTAGTGAGTGGCTCTCAAACTTTAGTGTGCATCAGAATTACCCCTAAGGGCTTGTTTAAGGGCAGATTTCTGGGCCCCACCCTCAGATTTTCTGACTCAGTAGGTCTGGGTTGTGGCCAGAGAATTTGCATTTTTAGCGACTTTCCAGATGTATTAGTTTTCTAATGCTGCGGTAACAAATTATTAGGACTTCAGAGGCTTAAAGCAACACAATTTTTTTACTCCACAGTTCTACAGGACAGAAGTCCAAAATCAAGGTGTTGGCAGGGTTTGGGGAGGCTCTAAGGGAAGACTCTGTTACCTTGCATTTTCTAGCTTCTAGAGGCTGCTTGCATTCCTTTACCCATGACTCTCTTCCATATTCAAAGCCAGCAATGACTGGTTGAGTCTCACCATGTTCTCTCTCTGGTTCTTAACTCCTCTGCTTCCCTTTTCACCATTTAATTGTCCTTTTGATTACATTGGCCTCACATGGATAATTCTTTATTTTGAAGTGAAATGGTAGGCAGCCTTAGCTTCACCTGAAACTTATTTCTTCTTTGCTGTGAAACATATATTCATAGGTCTCAGGGATTAAGATACGGACATCTTTGTTGGGGGGGGGCGCTTTATTCTTCCCATACCATACCAGGTAATCAATGCTGTGGGCCAGGGGACCACACTTTGAGAACCTTTTGTTTAGTGACTTGAGGGACTGATTAGAGGCTGCATAGTTATGAGGAAGACAGTTTGACAATAAAATTGGGCAGGAAAATGCATGTCTTATGGAAAATTAGCATTTTGTGTGGTTTAAGGTTTATCAAACTTTTAAGCACGGTGCAACTTTGTAAAATATTGATCCGAAGATTCTTGTGGACATTCAGACAGAAGGACGAAACAGAGGCCTATTTCCTTTGACTCTAGCACTCTCCCCTGCACCTATTAGTCTAATTCACCCCTTGTACCTGTATTGTCTTTGCTGTTGTCATGATTGTTACCTGCCACATTGTTCCCCTTCTCTTACCTAGTGAGATCCTGTTCTTTAAGGCTCAGTCTGGAGCCTCCCTCTGATTTGGTGCCTTCCCCAACTGCTCTAGCTGAAACTTATCATTGCTAGTTTATCAGATGCCCTCACACATGAAATCATTTGTTCCTGTAACAGTGCTGTGAGGTGGAGGAGCTCTCCATTTCACTGACGGACAGAACAGGCAACAACATGTTTTTAGTGAGCTGCTCAAGTTCACCCAGCACTTGCAGGTCTTGGGACTCAGTCTCTGCAATAGACTGAATATTCATGTCTCCCCAAATTCACAGGTTGAAAGCCAGCGCCCAGGGTGGAGCCCTCATGATTTGGATTAGCGCACTTATATAAGACATGCTAAAGCTCCGTGGCTCCTCTCTTCATGTGAAGACACAGCAAGAAGATAGCCATCCATGAACCAGAAATTTTGCCCCAGACACCAAATCTGTTGGATCCTTGATCTTGGACTTCCAGCTTCCAGAGCTGTGAGGAATAAATGATTGTTGTGAACCACCAACCTGTAGTATTTCTGTTATGGCAGCCCGAACAGATGAAGTCCCTGAAGCTGTGACTCCAAAGGTGAAGTTGTCCAGCACAATGAAGAAGGATGGGCATTTTTCTGGAAACTTACAGCTAGTGAATTCCAGGTTGACTGACCGTGTCTCAGCCTTAGGTAAGTTTCTGAGGCCAGGACTTCCTCTGTAAACTCCTTTCCAGTCAGTCTACATTAAAGGGAAATTCTTTCGTTATGCTGCTCTTTACTGGGTAGCATTTTTTTTTTTTAATTCTTGTAAATGGAGATAGAGTCCCTTGCTTGTGAATTTAACTTGTCAAATATAAATGCTGTCATGATAATTATTAATGTGCAGTTGAAATGAGCTGCTATCATTCACATCTTCATTGCTAGGGTTTCAAAGAAAGAGACTATTGGAGTGATGGGAATCACAAATTCAGAACAAGGTTTGTCAAAATCAAGCACTAACAGTGTGTTTTCTGCAGTTTGTAAATTCCGTGTACCATGATGTAGATGGTCATTATTTTTTTCTTTCACTTAAAAAGTAATCTTGATCAGGGGCCTCTGAGTGGCTCAGTCGTTTAGGTGCCTGCCTTTGGCTCAAGTCATGATCCCAGGGTCCTGGGATCAAGCCCCACATTGGGCTTCTTGCTCAGCAGGGAGCCTTCTCCCTCTCCTTCTGCCTGCTGCTCCCCCTGCTTGTGTGTTCCTTCTGTCTTTCTCTCTCTCTGTCAAATAATGAAGTCGTTAAAAAAAATAATCTTGATCATTAGGCCCATGATTCTGATATAGGTGAAAAGCAAGTCATTAGACTTGCTCCATGGGAAAGGAGAGGAAAGAGGAGGGCCAAGCACCTATAAAAAATTATAGCCCTAGGTAGTGATTTTGTACAGACTAATTCAGCATCAGTCTTTTTTTTTTTTAGCAAGTATATATTTTATTCTTGGATGGGTGAGTGGGAAGGAAAAAATGGTGGTTGTACATGGGATTAAAACACAGACCCTAATGACTCCTTTTGGTTTTTTTCCACCTCTGCTCTTCCCTAGAAACTCCCTGATCCCTCTGCCTTCATTTCCTTTAGGATGTGGATGAATTGGCTGGGACTGAAGTTTACCTGCTGTTTTGGAAACTTGTCGGGTCAGTTCCCCTGAGTGGTTATGGACAGTGCCCACCCAGCAGGTGTGTCCCTGAAGTGCATTTGTAATCAGAAAGGGAATTCCTCCTTGTTGCAAATGAAATGTGATTGCTTATCAGGTGAGTGAGCACCCACCTGCTAAGCTTATTGACGTTTGGCTGTTGGAAGTATTTTGGGATGTAAGGGAACATTCCACTGTAAACCCAGAGAGTAAAGTTCACTGTAATGTGACTAATACTGTGACACAAGATTCATCTGCTTCACATTCTTGCGTTGTGCATTGAGGATTCAGAAGAAATGTTAAATTAATTGATTAAAATATCAAAATGCAACAGACGTTCTTAATGTGCTCCATCATGTCAGAACTTGTGAAACTGACATGGTGAATTTCCTCCTGAGTAACTCCTAGAAGCATCCACAAAATGGACTTCTAAATTTTCTGGTTTCCAAATAAAAATATTTCTAGAAGAGATCCAGTTTCAAGATCAATGGGTAATAGTGACTTTGATGCTGCTGATGAAGAAATAATAGTAATTAATATTGTGAAATGTTATTTACATGTGTTACTACACTTAGTCCTCAGAACAGCCCAATGAGGTAGGTGCTATAATAATCCTTATTTTACTGGTGAGGAAATTGGAGCTTAGAAAGCTTAGCAAACTTGCCCAAGGTGACACAGCTAGTGAGTTCCAGAAATGAGATTCAAACCAATCTTTCTGACTCTAGAAACTGTGCTTTATTTACTGTCTCCTTATATTTCCAGGTTTAAGTTAATTTTTCTTCCCTCCCTCTCTCTTTCTCTCCTTCTCTCCCCATCTCTCTGCAGACTTCATTCTTTTCTATTTATGCTCATTTTCTTTGTTATTTAATTTTTCAAACACTGAATAAGCACATGCAGTGTGCTAGGCATGATGTTAAGAGCAAGAATTCAACAAATAGCAAGACTCCAATCATACCTGCAAGAAACTTGCAGGTATCTTTGTTTCTTTGCTGCCCCTTTCTCCTCCTCCTCCTTCTCCTTCCTCCTTCTCATCTTCATCATCGTTGATGGACACAGCAGATAACTGAGGCTGCTCTACTAAGACTTAAGAATTTTCCCTCTGCACATTAACTACTGTAGGTTAGAAAAAGCTAGAAGGCAGCTATCTCTTTGCAAGGGAAATTCTGACAGAAGAAAGACAGACCTGAAAGGAAATGGTGCTAAAAATACCACCAAGATGTGAAGGACAGACTGACAGCCAGAGTCTTCAGAATGAGACTGTGCAAAGCTGGAGAAGGTGAAAATAACATTTGGTCCGTGATCACTCCCGGGATGATAATGATCTGCTTGTATGAGTCTACAGGGTGTGTGCACACAGGAAATGAGATGGTTGGGCAGAGTTCTTCAGGTTACTCTGCCAGAAAGATGAAGGGGGACAGGGAGGGGAGAAAAGAAAATGATTGATTGCAATTCCTAAATAGATTTTTTTGTTTTTTGGTAGACTTTACATGCTATTTCAAACTCTGGGCCTGCTCATGAAAATCAAGGGAAGATGTTCTTGTTTGAACTATTTTTAGACGTTCACTTTGCTTTTAATATCAACTAAATGACACGGATTATTTAAAATGCACACTGCCCAGGTATCTAAAGAAACTTCTCTGAAATCATATAGTCTTAGGTGGAAGAATACAATGTGCTTCTCCTGGTGTTTTATTCCATTTATCTCAAAGGACCAGAATTTAATGAGAATCGAGTTTAGGACTATATTCCTGCCAGATCAAGGAAAGTCAAGCATTTAAAACAGTTCCTGACTCTTAAAGCTTTACCTTTTCTGTTTTGATATTTTCTTAAAATGGTCTGTTCAGAGCTTGTGTTCATTGTTAGTCCACTCAAATGAGTGCTAAAGTTGGGTTTCTGCATATGTAGGTTTCTGCTTTTTTGGACTGCCTTGAATCACTGTGCTCCTGATTGCTTCTTCCACTGAGGGGCCCCGTGAGAACATGAGGGTTTCTTAGCAGAGGGAAGGCACAGTGTTCAGATGCTGTATTAGTCATTGTTCTCCAGAGAACAGAATCAATAGGATACATAATGTATCCTATTTATACGTGTGTGTGTGTGTGTGTGTGTGTGTGTGTGTAGGTAGAGAGAGAGGGAAATTTATTTAGGAATTGGCTCATGAGATTGTGGTGGCTAGCAAGTCTGAAATCTGTAGTGCAGGCCAGCAGCCTGAAAACTCAGGCAGGGTTTATGTGTTGTAGTTCAGAGACCAAATTCCTTCTTCTTCAGGGAACCTCAGTCTTCACTCTAAAGTCTAAGCCCTTCAATAGATTGGGTGAGGTCCACCTACATTATAAAGGGCAATCTGCTTTACTTAAAGTCTATAGATTGTAAATGTTAATCACATCTTAAAAATACCTCCATAGCTGGGGGGTAGGAGCGGGTAGGGATAGGATGGCTGAGTTATGGACATTGAGGAGGGTATGTGCTATGGTAAGTGCTGTGAAATGTGTAAGCCTGAGGATCCACAGACATGTACCCTGGGGCAAATAATACATTATGCGTTAATTAAAAAAAAGAAAAAAAGAAAATTTCAAAAAAAAAAAAACCTCCATAGCAACATCTAAACTAGTGTTTAACTAAACCATTGGGCATTATAGCTTTGTTGACACACACAGTCAGCCATCACAGATGTCTAGAACCCAGAGGTTTCTGGGGATCATGCCCAGAGCAGAAGGTTGACAGGGCTTACCTTAGAACCAATGTCAAATCCATGTTGTGTGGTTATGGGAATCCAATCTGCTTGTGACCTCTAGACAAATAATACAGATCAACCTAGTCAATGCACAGGGCATGGCCTGAAAACGGGGGACATGGAGCATGGGAGGTGAAACATGTGAGGTGGCAGATTCATGTGCCTGAATCACAGACTATAAAGGTGAGGGTCCTCAGAAACAGAACCTTTGGTAGCCCCTTTGGCATCTTTGTCTAAATTAGAAAATGGTTCTTCTCCTTTTGAGTAGATACAGCCCCTTGTGTGGATGTATAACCTGGTGAGCACTGATGTCATCCCTCACTAGACACTTGAGCCAGGTGTCCTTGTACAGTGAACAACCCTCCCAACCATATGCATTGGCCTTGCTCAGGGAGAACCAAGTCTCATTTTATAGGTGGGAAATTAACCCCAGAAACTAGTGAACTTGCCAAAAGGCATAATCTTGTATTTAGAATTTTAGATTACAAAACTAGAGTCTGAGTGGCCTGATGACATATACCTTATTCTTTGGACAAGGGAGCCAAGGGAGGTATGGACAGGAAAGGACCCTTCTCTCTAAAAGTTCTCTTCTCCCACTTGTCAGCTCACCAATTTCAGAATATTTAATTTTATGATAAAATTAAAATGCCCTCTGAGGGTATTATCTCATTCATATTAGCATGAATGACTTTACTCAGGTGATGAAAATAATTCTTTACATCTAAAAAGACACTTAATGACTTTCAAATATACACAGTATTTTATTCCCCAGACCACAACGATTTCATGGCTGTTGAGGACTCCCTTGAAGAAATTAATAATTAGTGACTTCAAGAAGCATTAAAAACTACTTTCTAAGCATACTTTTTATTGAAATATAACATATACATAAAAGTACACAAATCATAAGTGTACAGCTCAATGAATTTTTACAAACTGAATACACCTATATAACCCTGTCCCAGATCAAGAAATAGAATATTAGCAGTGCCCTAGGAATCCCTTTCTCTAAAAATGATCCTAAATTCTTCCTAAAGACCCAGGGTTCAAAGAGATAACTCCAACAGAATGTCTTGAGGATGAAGAATTCTAGTTAAATCTGTGCATCAGACCAGGGTTAGGTTAATCTGTGCTTGACAAGTTAGGTATTGACAAGAAAGGTATTAAATAATTCCTGACTTTTATTGCTTTTAAACCTTCTCTGAACCTTCAAAATGTTTATCTACCCAATGATTTTGTGGGGGTTTTTTTGGAATCTATTAGAGATTCAGAGATTTCTATAGAAGTTGAGAAATTGGAATTCAACCTAAACATCCAGCAACGAGGGCTTGGCTACATCAATTTTTCATAGACTTGAAAAATGGAGTATTATGCAATGATTAAACAAATGAGGATGTTTGCTTGAGTGCTTATGATATAGTGAGAAGTGAGCAGGGCAAGATATAAGAATTATGCATGTATTAGACAATAATCTCAATTTTTGTTAAAAATGTCTGAAAAATAGGGAAGATGGCAGAGTAGGAGGATCCTAAGCTCACCATGTCCCATGGATACAACTGGATAACACCCACATTGGTGTAAATAATCCAGAAAACAACCTGAAGACTGGTAGACAGAATCTCCACAGTTAAATGTAGAAAAGAGGCCATGTCGAAGAGGGTACAAGGAGTGGAGACATGGTTGAAAGCTGTATGATACACGGGACTGTCTACAGGTGGGAGAAATGCCCTGGACACAGAGGGGAAAGAAACAGACTCTCACACCAGGGAGTCTGAATAGGGAAGACAAATCCCCATAACATTTGGCTTTGAAAACCAGAGGGGCCCAGCAATTGGTTGGAGTTTAACACCTGAAACTTTAAAAATCAGTGGGCTCAACTCTGGGAGAGGCAGGAAGGCAAGAAGAAATTGAGTCCCCACACTTAAAGAAACAGCACAACGAATAGTCCCTCAGAGATACAACATAGAAACAGCAGTTTGAAAGAGGCCTGAAGTATACGGGAGGGAGATTTGTTTACTGATCACAGAGGTGTGCCGAAGGGGCAGAGATCTTTGAGAGACTCAGCCAGGAACAAAGGACTTGGCAGGTGCCATTCCTCCCCCACCCCCCCCACCCCAGCCTTGATACACAGATACCTGTGGGAGCCAGCATAGCACAACACACCTCACCTAGCTTGCTAACAGTGCACCTTGTCCCTGCATTCAGCAGACATGTGCCCTCCAGTCAGCCTTGGTTCCAGGTCCCCCTGCCACAGCAGGCCCAAGCAAACCTTGCTAACACTGTGAGTCCTGCCCCCTCCGATACCCCTTTGGCCAGAGCCCATCCAAAGCAGAGCTGCAAGCCTGACAGTATGCAGACAGCCCCGAAGGGATAACGCCACTCCAAAGTGACTTCTGCCCAAGGAAGCAGGGAAGACAACCACACACACTGTCAGACCGCAGCCACCGCAGTGGGCTGGGGGTGGACATCCAGTCAGACTGCAGGCCCCACCCACCAACAAAAGCTGCTCAGGGGACAAGACAGGGAAAGTGGCCTGCAGTTTGGTGCTATGACATCTCTGGAAAATGCGTGGTGTGACACAAAAGCCCAAGGTGGCCCCAGACTGGCCCACTAACAACACAGGGACCAAACTCTGTCCACAACAGGCACAGGCAAAGAGAGCCATTGCAGACAACTGGACTGAAGGCAAAAGCAGCTCAACCACAAGAACAGGGCACATGCAACACATATAGGAGACACCCCTGCAGTGCCAGATTCTGGTGGACAGGGAACAATGCACTGCAGGGCACTATAGGACCACTTCTTCGTCATGCCACTACTTGCAAGAGCAGGAGACTCAGCTGACTTTCCTAACACAGAGAAACATTTGCAGAGAGACAAAATGAGAAGACAGAGAATGTTCTAAATGAAAGAACAGGACAAACTTACAGCAAGAGAGCCAAACAAAATGGAGATAATATGCCTGATAGAGAATTGAAAGTAATGGTCATAAAGATACTCATTGGACTTAAGAAGAGTGGAGGACCTCAGTGAGATCTTTAATAGAGACAGAAAACATAAAAACCAATCAGACAAAGAATTCAATAAAAGAAATTAAAAATACACTAGAGAGAGTAAATAATAGACTAGAGGAAACAGGAGAATGGATCAGTGACCTGGAAGACAAAGTGATAGAAAGCAATCAAGCTGTACAGGAAAGAGAGAAAAGAATAAAAAATGAAAATAGGGAACTCGGTGACACCATCAAGCATAATAGGCACATGATAGGGATCCCAGAAGAAGAGAGAGAAAAGGGGACAGAAAATTTATTTGAAGAAATAATAGCTGAAGACTTCCTGAATCTGAGGAGGGAAACAGAAATTTAGATCCAGGAGGCACAGAGAGCCTCCACAAAATCACCCCAAGCAGGTCCACACCAAGACATATGGTAATTATAATGGTAGTGACAAGGAGAATTTTAAAAGCAGCAAGAGAAAAGAAAAGAGTTACATACAAGGGGAACCCCAGAAAGCTATCAGCTTTTTCAGCAGAAACATTGCAGGCCAGAGGGAGCAGCCTGATATATTCAAAGTGCTGAAAGAAGAAACCTACAGTTAATAATATTCTAGGGGTACCTGAGTGGGTCAGTTGGTTACCAGCTGCCTTCAGCTCAGGTCATGATCCCAGGGTCCTGGGATCGAGGCCAGCATCAGGCTCCCTGCTCGGTAAAGAGCCTGATTCTCCCTCTCCCTCTGTCTCCCAGCTTGTGCTCTCACTCTCCCTCTGTCAAATAAATAAATAAAATAAAATCCTGAAACAAAATACTCTATCCAGCAAGGCTATCATTAAGAATAGAAGGAGAGATAAAAAAATTTCCCAAACGGAAGTTAAAGGAATTCATCACTACTAAACTAGCCCTCCAAGAAATGTTAAAGGGGACTCTTTGAAAGGAGAGGAAAGACCATAAGTAGGATTAAGAAAATTAGGAATCACAAAAGCAGTAAAATTAATTATATCTATAAAAATCAATGAAGGGATTCACAAAATAAGAGGATGTAAAGCATGACACCATATACCTAAAACATGATGGGGGGAGAGGAATAAATGGGTTCAAACTCAAGTGACCCTTAATATAGACTGCTATACGCATAAGATGTTACATACAAACCTAATGGTAAACACAAATCAAAACCAGTCATACATGTGCAAAAAATAAAGAGAAAGGAATCCAAGTATACCACTAAAAAAAGCCAGCAAACCATGAGAGAAGAAAGGAGCAGAACTACAGAAACAACCTTAAAGCAAGTAACAAAGTGGCAATACCTACCAATAATTACTTTGAAAGTAAATAGACTGGGACGCCTGGGTGGCTCAGTCGGTTAAGCCACTGCCTTCGGCCCAGGTCATGATCCCAAGGTCCTGGGATCAAGTCCCGCATCGGGCTCCTTGCTCAGCGGGAAGCCTGCTTCTCCCTCTGCCTTCTCTGTCTGCTGCTCCCACTGCTTGTGCTCTCTCTCTCTCTCTCTCTCTCTGACAAATAAATAAATAAAAAATCTTTAAAAAAAAAAAAAAAAGAAAGTAAATAGACTAAGTGCTCCAATCAAAAGATATGGGGTGACAGAATGGATAAAAAAGAAAGACATCTATATGCTGCCTATTAAAGACTTACTTCAGACCTGCAGGTTGAAAGTGAAGGGATGGAAAACATTTATCATGTGAATGACAGTGAAAGAAAGCCAGAGTAGCAATACTTGTATCAGACAAAATAGACTTTAAAACAAAGACTGTAAGAAGAGACAAAGGACAACACTATGATCACAAAGGGACAAGAAGATATAACAAGATATGATAATTGCAATACCTATGTATTATTTATGCAACCAACATGAGTGCACCCAAATATGTAAAGCAGCTAATAATAAACATAAAGGGTGTAATCAGTAGTAATACAGTAATATTAGGGGACTTTAACACCCCACTTCCATCATTGGATAGATGATTCAAACAGAAAATCAACAAGAGAACAGTGGCTTTGAATGACACGTTGGACCAGATGGAGCTAACATACATATTCATATCATTACATCCTAAAACAACAGAATACACATTCTTTTCAAGTGTTCATGGAACATTCTCCAGAATAGATCACATATTAGGCCACAAAACAAGTCTCAACAAATTTAAAAGATTGAATTTGCATGCATCTTTTCCAACCATAGCACTATGAAAGTCGAAATCAACAACAAGAAAAAAATCTGAAAAGAACACAAATATATGGATGTTAAATAACATGCTTCTAAACAATGAATGGGCCAACCAAGAAATCAAAGAGGAAATCAACAAATATATGGAGACAAATGAAAATGGATATACAAAGTTCTAAAATCTTTGGCATGCAGCAAAAGCTGTTCTAAGAGGCAATTAATAGCAGTACAGGCCTACCTCAGAAGCAAGAAAAAGCAAGAAAAATCTCAAACAACCTAACCTTATACGTAAGGAGCTAGAAAAAGAAGAACAAAACCCAAAACCAGTAGAAGGAAAGAAATAATATAGATTAGAGCAGAAATAAACCAAATAACAGATCAATGAAACGAGGAGGTGTTTCTTTGAAAAGATCAACAAAATTGATAAACCTTTAGCAAGACTTATCAAAAAGAAGGACTCAAAGTTAAAAATGAAAGAGAAATACTGACACCACAGAAATACAAAGGATAATAAAATATTATGAAAAATTATATGCCAACAAATTGGACAATCTAAAAGAAATGGAATAATTCTTAGAAACGTAATAACCTCCCAAAACTGAATCAGGAAGAAATAGAAAACTTGAGCAGACCAATTACCAGTAATGAAATTGAGTCAGTTATCGAAAAACTCCCCCCAAAACAGAAGACCAGGACCAGATAGCTTCACAGTGAATTCTACCAAACATTTAAAGAAGAGTTAATACCTGTTCCTCTCAAACTATTCCAAAAAATAAAAGAGGAAAGAGAGCTTCCAAATTCATTCTATGAGGTCTACCAAAACCAGAAAGACATTACAAAAAAATTATATATATATATATATCTGATGAACATAGATGTAAAAATCCTGAACATTATAATAGCAAACCAAATCCAACAATACATTGAAAAAATCATTCACCATGATCAAGGAGGATTTATTCCTGGGATGTAAGGGTGGTTTAATATTTGCAAATCAATCAGTGTGATACATATCAAGGAAAAAGATAAGAAGCATATGATCATTTTAATAGATGCAGAAAAAGCATTTGACAAAGTACAACATCAGATAAAAACTGTCAGCAAAGTAGATTTGGGAATATGTTCATAAAAGGCTATATATGATGTATAAAGGCTATAGATGAAAAACCCATGGCTAACCCATAACTGTATATAACATATAAAGGCTATATATATAAAAAAAAAACCATAGCTAACATCATACTCAATGTTGAAAACTAAGATTTTCTCCTAACTCAGGAACAAGATAAGGATGTTACTCTCACCACTTTTATTCAACATAATACTGGAAGTCCTAGCCACAGGAATCAGACAAGAAAAAGAAAAGGTATCCTAATTAGTAAGGAAAAAATAAAACTTTCACTGTTTGCTATCTTTAGATATCTTTAAAAAAGAAAAAAGAAAAGAAACAACAAATGTTGATGAGGATATGGAGAGAAAGAAAACCTTGTGCACCGTTGGTGGGAATGTAGTCTGTTGGTGCAGCCACTGCGGAAAACGGTATTGAAGATCTTCAAAAAATTAAAAATAGAATTGCCATATGATCCAGTAATTCCACTACTGGGTATTTACCCAGAGAATCCAAAAACATGAAGTCAAAAAGATATATCCATCCCTATGTTTACTGCAGCATTAAATACAGTAGCCAAATAATGGAAGCAACCCAAGTGTCCATGGGTCATGAATAAAGAAGATGTGGTATGTATACACATACATACACAATGGAATACTCAGCCACAAAAAAAAGAAAAATCTTGCCATTTGCAAAACATGGATGGATGTAGAGAATATAAGGCTAAGTGAAATTAGAGAAAGACAAATCCATACAATTTCACTCATATGGAATTTAAGAAACAAAACCAATGAACAACAAAAAAAAGAGGCAAACCAAACAATGGAATCTTAACTATAGAAAACAAACTGATGGTTACCAGAGAGGAAGTGTGTAGGGGGATGACTGGAATACATGAAGGAGATTAAGAGTACATTTATCATGATGAGCACTGAGTAATGTATAGAATTTTTGACTCATTATACACCTGAAACTAATATAACACTATGTTAACTATACTGGAATTAAAAGAAAAAAATTAAAGTATAACAAACATTTTGATGAAAAAATGTCTGAAAAATTGGAAGGAATTACATGAAATATAAACAATGTTGGTCCCTAGGTACGGAATTGTAGTCAATTTTAATTTTATTTTCATGCTTTTTGTTTTATTTACTTTTTAAAACATTTAAATGAGTGTTACTTTAGAATACAATAAAGTATTTAGAACTTATTTATAAAACCATTTACATTTGATGTTTTTCACTCACTAAATAACTTTATTTTTGTCAAAAGTAAAAGGAAGTACAATACTGCTATTTTTCTCATCATATTAGACATGGCAATAATTCCTTTTCTCATATTCTATAGCCTTGACTGAAGCTTGCGGCCTTACTGAAATTACATGCCCAGCTTTTCTGAATACAATACAAACCTTTTGAAAACTGGGACTGTAAATGACATGGAGCTAAACACTCTTGTTATTTCTGCCATCCTCAAGCACCTTTGGAATTTTTAAGAAAATATATACTTATCTGCAGCATGAGTTTCAAAGTATGTGGGCTTTTGTTTTCTAATTATTCAAAAATCAATCATTTATATAGCATGTGTTTGCTCATTCTCAATCAGAACATTCCGTTCCCTATTTTTGTTAATTGGGAAGAAGGGGTTTTAATTTTTCCCCCATTCGCACTTGAAACTTTGCATTCAGTATATAACCAGTGGATGCTTGGATGTAGTTGTCCAGTTGTTCAAGTGTCTAAAGTGAATTTTACAAATTTGCAACCTTGAGAAAGTGAGCAGTCTTTTTTGTGCCTTGTTTTGCCTCAAAGAAATGAAACTTGGAGCCATGCCGATTTTTTTTTTTTTTTTTTTTTTAAGATTTATTTATTTATTTGACAGAGAGAGACATGGCGAGGTTGAGAATCACTGCCTATGAGCTAACCCTAAGAACGAAAAGACCAGTGTGCCTGGAGCAGAGTATCGAACTGTTAGAAAGGTAATCTTTAGAGTGAAAGCAATGGGAAGCCATTGATGTGTTTTAAACAATAGGAAATTGTGCATAGGGAAGTTGACGAAGGGTTGGGGAAATACAACCAGTTTTCTGTTTTTAAAAGATCATTCTAGCTTTAGCATCTAGAACATTGGGAAAGAGCAAGAGCAGATACCATTATGGCGATGTGTCTCATCCTCATAGCCTTACATTCATCTGGCTGAATATGTGTATACATGAAAGCTTTCAGGTCATGTGTCAGGCTTATGTGTATACGTTCTTGAATTCATCAGGATGGAAAAGCATTTTTCTCCCCAAAGAGCTTCCAGAGATCTCTTCTGCCCTGTGTATCTCACTGGTGTGTGTATCTTCAGAGTGTCTTCAGTTTGTGTTGAAGAATAGGAGGTTATGGTTGCCTCCCTTTTATTGGACTATTCATCTTCCAAGTTCCTAACTTTTTAATTAATCTTGGTGAAGCCAAGGCTCATCCTGGGTTCTTGTGCAGGACTGTTTTACTATTCACAAACATTTGATGATTTTTCCATGGAAGGAAATTTGTCGTGGCCAGTGACTTGCTTTGTCTAATGGTATGTGGGCAGACAGGATGTGTGTCACTTCTGAGACAGAAGTTTTCAGAGCCAGAGTATGGTTGTGTGTGCTTCCTTTTGCCTTCATAGGCACACTATAAATATTTGTTGAAAAAATTCAAATGAAAGGAAAAAGCCCCAGTTTAGAAGCTGGGATACCGAATTCGTTTTCCCAGAGTTTCCACGGACTAGTTGTAGCATAATTATTTTGCTATTCTAGTGGCCACACGTTTTTCTTAAGGTTCCTCTTGTTTCTAAGACTCTACCAATATTGTAGAAGTAATTGATGATTTTTGGATGCTTATTAGAAATATTGTCCCCACTGGCTAATGGGAGATAAAACTTGGGTGGGGCAAGAACACTGATAGGCAAGGTATTTTGAGCTTTCAAAAAAAATTGTTCTTCAGGGTAGTGTGTCTGAACACCATGTTTTCTCTGGAAGCTGTGTTCCATCATACTTTTTTAGACACTTCCGCCTCACCGAGAGAAGAGGAAAGACCAGGGAGAATTGATTCTCTGAGGAGCCTCAGGACTCTTCTCTGAGACCAGGAAATTGTTCCTATAAATTGCTGTCAAAATTGACTGTTAATAGTTCTTTGTAGGCACTGGTTTGGTGATCTCATCCCTGGAGGCACCTCCTCAGGGCGATAGGATGACAGGCCTGGGTTTTGTCCAAGGTTTGTGAGGCACCAGGCTGCCTCCACTGGAGCCAGATGTTTCCTTTGCCCCTAATCTACAGTATCTCCAACCAGAGCCTCTGACAAACCCGGTGCCATCTTGCAGACGTGCAGATCTTTCCACCGCGTGGTTGCGTCTTCTGCGCAGAACAGGAAGTGAACGTCACACTTTCCTCTTCAGGTTAAGACCGAGTGAGGCCATAGACTGAAAGGACTGTCACACACCCCAGGGGACTCCAGGGCGCCGCTGCATGGCAGGTTCTCCTGTGCTCCTCGCAGCTCGTGTCAGATTCACAGCCAGTCGGCTCTGCACGCATGCCCCTCGCTGCCCGGCGTCTGTTACCTAAAACCAGCCTCTGATCTCAGGTCAGGAACTCTTGAGTGTTTAATCTCTATGCCCTTCATGGCTAGGTGGGTGGCCTCTGAAATATTATTTAATGGCTCTGTGTTCTGATTCCCTCGATTGTGTGGTACCCAGTCGCCTCATGGTGACGTTACACTACCTATGAAAAACAGTGCTCTTCACATGTTTAATCTTTACCTGAATACAGAGAATATGTAGAGAGGTTTCTTGCTTGCAGATGATCCTGTGAACTTGGGGTCACGGTTTATCTTCTCAACTGTGGCAGGAATTGTAACGACAGAAGGTTGTACTTCAAAGAAAGGAAAGTTTCTCCCTTTCTAAAAATGAAAAGTGAAGCTTATATTTGTGATTTTTCTCTAATTGCTTAGAGTCAAATATAAAATGTTATGTTAACCTTTATTGTTAACATATTTTCATTTTCCTTTTGCCATTTGGTCCTAATTTTCTGTTTTATTAGCCTTATTGATTTGACAGTCAGGGTGTGAGTAAATTAAAAAACTAAATAAATTCATGTATAGCCTGAAGGGACCTTATGGATTGTCAAGTTCAACAATGCAGTTTACAGTTTAAGGAGTTAAAGATATGGAGAGAAGGAACTAGAACTAGTGCCCTTAGCTTGTTAGTTACAGAGCTGGACCCGGAGAGCAGGTCTTTTGATTCTTAGACAAATATTTCTCCCCTCATTTCATGGTCACTGTTCTTAGAAAGTAGAGTTTACCTGTGACAGTGGGGACAAGGCAACACAATAGTCTTTGCTTGAGTTTTAGGAACAGGATTTTTTAATTTTTTAATTCCAGTATAGTTAACATAGTGTTATATTAGTTTCAGTTGTACAATATAGTGAGTCAACAATTCTATATATTACTCAGTGCTCATCATAAGTGTATTCTTAATCTTCACCTATTTCATCCCCTCCTGCAACCACCAGTTTGTTCTTTATATTTAAGAGTCTTTTCGTTTGTTTCTTTTTTCTTTATTTGCTTTGTTTCTCAAATTCCTCATACGAGTGAAATCATATGGTATTTGTCTTTCTCTGGCTGACTTAACTCACTCAACATTATGTTCTCTAGATTCATCCATGCTATTGCAAATGGTAAGATTTCCTTCTTTTTTACAGCTGAGTATTCCATTGTGTGTGTGTGTGTGTGTGTGTGTGTGTGTATCACATCTTCTTTATCCATTCATCTACTGATGGACATATTCTCTGTGTCCATCCATGTTTTGCAAATGGCAAGATTTCCTTTTTTTTTGTTTTTTTGTTTTGTGGCTGAGTATTCCATTTTGTATGTATGTGTATACATACCACATCTTCTTTATCCATCTACCCATGGACACTTGGGTTGCTTCCATTATTTGGCTACTGTATCTAATGCTGCAGTAAACATAGGGATGGATATATCTTTTTGACTTCATGTTTTTGGATTCTCTGGGTAAATATCCAATAGTGGAATTACTGGGTTATATGGCAATTCTATTTTTAATTTTTTGAGGATCCTTAATACTGTTTTCCGCAGTGGCTGCACCAACAGACTACATTCCCACCAACAGTGCACAAGGTTTTCTTTCTCTCCATATTCTCACCAACACTTGTTGCTTCTTGTGTTGCTGTCATTCTGACAGGGTTGAGGTGATATCTCATTGTGGTTTTGATTTGCATTTTGCTAATGATGAGTGATGTTGAGCATCTTGTCACGTGTCTGTTGGCCACCTGGATGTCTTCTTTGGAAAACTGTCTATGTCTTTGCCCATTTTTAGTTGGATTATTTGTTTTTTGAGTATTGAGTTGTATAAGTTCTTTATATATTTTGGATACTAACCCTTTATCAGATAAGTCATTTGCAAATATTTTCTCCTATTCAGTAGGTCGTCTTTTAGTTGGTGGTTTTCTTCCCTGTGCATGAGCTCTTTATTTGGATGTAGTCCCAATAGTTTATTTTTGCTTTTATTTCCCTCGCCTCAGGAGACCTATCTACAAAAATGTTGCTACAGCCAATGTCAGAGAAATTACTGCTTATGCTCTTTTCTAGGATTTTATGGTTTCAGGTCTCACATTTGGGTCCTTCATCCATTTTGAGTTTATTTTTGTGTATGGTGTTAAGAAAGTGGTCCAGTTTCATTCTTTTGCATGTAGCTGTCCAGTTTTTCCAACACCATTTGTTGAAGAGACTGTCTTTTTCCCTTTGCATATTCCTGCCTCCTTTGTCAGAGATTAATTGACCACATTTTTATGGGTTCATATCTGGGCTCTCTATTCTGTTCCATTGATCTATGTGTCTGCTTTTGTGCCAGTACCATACTGTTTTGATTATGACAGCTTGGTAATCTCTCTTTATATTTGGGGTTGTGATGCTGACAGTTTTGTTCTTCTTTTTCAAGATTGCTTTGGCTGTTTGGGGTCTTCTGTGGATCCATACAAATTTTAAGATTATTTGTTCTAGTTCTGTGAAGAATGCTGTTGGTATTTTGATCAAGATTGCATTAAATCTGTAGGTTGCTTTGGAGAGTATGGATATTTTAGCAATATTTGTTCTTCCAGTCCATCAGCATGGAACATCTTACCATTTGTTTGTGTTGTCTTCAATTACTTCCATCGGTGTTTTATAGATTTCAGGGGACATGTCTTTCACTTCTTTTGTTAAATTTATTCCTAGGTATTTTTTGTGATTTTGGTGCCGTTGTAAATGGGATTATTTCTTTAATTTCTCTTTCTGCTATTTCATTATTAGTGTGTGGAAATGTAGCAGATTTCTGTATATTGATTTGTTTGCTTTTTAAAAAAATTTTTTTTTTAATTTTACTGTAGTTGACACATAATGTTACATTAGTTTCAGGTGTACAACTTAGTAGTTTGACAAATTTATGTTATGCTCTATTCCACATCTGTCCCATTATATCACTATTATAGTATTATTGACTGTATTCCTTATGTTCTGCTTTTTATTCTTCTGACCTATTTATTCCATAACTGGAGGTCTCTATCTCCAACTCCTCTTCTCTCATTTTGCGCAACCCCCGATGCTCCTTCCCTCTGGCAACCATCAATTTATTGTCTGTATTTATAGTTCTGATTCAGATTTTTGTTTGTTTATTCATTTTTGGGGGGATTCCATTTATGAGTGGAATCATGTGGTATTTGTCTTTCTTAGTCTTATTTCACTTAGCATAATACTCTCTAGGTTCATCCATATTGTCTCAAATGGCACAATCCCATCCTTATTAAGGCTGTGTAATATTTTATTGTATATACTATATATTGATATTATATCTTGTGACTTTACTGAATTCACTTATCATTTGTACTAGGCTTTTGGTAGAGTATGGTTTTCTAAATACAGAATCACATCATCTGCAAGTTGTACTTCTTTCAGAAACAGGATTTTTAGAATTAAATTGTTTCTGTACATGTTATAGGGAATTCAGTTAATTTGTGCTGATTAGGTCACACTTAATGGTTATGCTTGTGACTCTAGGTTATGTATTCTTTTGGAGTCTTCTGAAACTGGTAGACCATTTCTGAGTGGATGAAAAGGAACAAAAGTCTTTCTTCATCATAATAAAAATTAGGAGTTCATCTTAGTTTAATTGCCACCATGTATTGCTATCACAGTAAGTATATTTTCATTATTCTATTTGAATGATTTATGAAGTTTCTATTATATGCCTAGTAATAGGGGCTCAATAAATGTACATAAATAATGTGTGTGTGTTAAGTATTTTTATGGATAAATGTAAAGTGTTTATGCAGGTAAATGTAACATTTTGTATATAGTTCCATGAATGTAAAATCCATAGGAGATCTATTATTATCTGTGTATGCATATCTTTTATAGGAATTCTGTTGCCTGGATTCCTCATATTCCCAAATTCCCTCTCTTGATTCATAGTTTCCTTCTAGTACTAAGGGGGAGTAAGGGAAGCCAACCATGATGGAACAGGTTGTGCCCAGCACAGTTCTCAAGGCCTCATTCATACCTTGTACAGCCATAAGCAGCCCTGGAGTTCAAATCATGAAGTCACCACCCACCTAACGATATCTTGTCTTCCTAACTGAAGGCCCAGCTTTAGGTGAAATAAACATTTTCTGAGCACTGAATTTGCAAACAAATGTATATCAAAACTAACAATTAGATCACAAAACAAATCAAAGTACTTATAATTTTTTCCTCTAATAATGGACAAAGTTACAAGATTGAATCCTCAAGAAAGATACTTAGCTCTTCTTACTGGTGTTGTCTCTGAGGCCTGTGATGTGGCGTGGGAATAGCCATACTGTGTTGAAATTCTTTCAGTTCTCACTGATACGGAAAATATCTTTATTTTATTTTATTTAATGTCTTAATTACTGGACCATAGTAAGATTACAGTATAGCAAGACTCCAGGGCAATTAACTTCTCTGTGATTTTGAAAATTAATTAGAGGAGACACTAAGAATTTTGCAGATAATCCCTCTCAATGGTAATATTGTAAATATTTAAGTATGGTTAACGTTATAGTAGTACCACATATTTATATATCATCTTATCTCCAAGGAATTCTAAGTGACTTACAAATTGTTTTAAAATCCACTTACAGCTTCCAGATTCTCTGGGAAGCAAGGCGTGACAGGTTCTATGAATACTATTTAAAGACAAGGAATTTGAAATTCATTGAGTGGCAAATTGAGACTCATCCAGTATGTCATTGTCTAAGTTAGACACTCCTGACACCCATACCTTTCCTGTTTTGTTGTTTTCAGTGGGGACCTAGAGCTTTCATTCCTACTTGATGAACTCTCTTCCTTTTAGCTTGATTTCTAAACACCATCATCACACCAAACTCTGTTGCATGACGTTCAAGGCAAAACAGAATCTCTATTTTTTTAGTGTGGGATTGAGATTTCTGTACTTACAGGAAATTTTGCTGACAATCACAAACACATTGTTCTGGGTCAGTGATCTCTTCTTATTATTTGATGCATAACAAAGAAGAAGGGTTTCAGTGGATTCTAGGATATTACCAGTGGAAGGGAGGTGATGGGGTACATTGGACAGAACACTTGCCTATGATTCAGGGATCTGGGTTTTAGTCTTCAGGAGTCTGCCCTTTGCCAGAGATCTGTGAGCTGAGCTGAAGCTCATTGAGAATCTTCCCTAGGAGATGGGGCTTCAGGAAATGAACTTGATTTACAAGGGAAGGCATAACTAGGACCCTTTTGCACTGGATCCTTTCTTAAACTCACGACAGTCTTTCTCTCTTCTCTGGTCACTATTATAGATTTTTGGAAATTTAAAAATACAGGGGCAGATATAGTAATAATTGCTACCATTCTTGGGCCTTTACTCTTGTGAGTCGTTATTCCCTTTCATCCTATGACCTAGGTTTTAGCAGCGTGACCTTGGGCAAGTGACTTAACCATTCTAGGTGTCAGTTGCATCAAGCATAAGAAGGAGAAGTTTGGCCAGATGTAGTGGTTTTTAAATTGGGTCTTGTGAATCTCTAAGGATCAGGGGAGAGATTTCCTGAGAACATCAAGGAAGAAGTTGTGTGGACAGGCTATCAATCTTTTTCTCAGGCTATCAATCCTTTACCTCACTTTCAGTCACAGGAGCTTTGCTTTGAATCTGTGTTAAATAGTGACATTATTTGAAAAAAGTCTTCTCACGCTAAAAAAAGTTTAGTTTTGCTTCTGTTAAGATGCAGTAAAAGGGATTGGATTTACCTTTCCACCTGAAATGAACAAAGAGATAATATATAAAACAACAGTGGATACCATCTCATACATATGAGGAAACTGAGACCGGAAAAGGACTAGACAAAAGCATTAAAAGGAATAATCTCTGGTGCTAATGCAGGAGACTGGATTTCATGTAGCAATGGATAGAATACTCAGAGAAGTCTTATTTCAGTGGCGGAAAATAATTAGCCCTAAGTTGAACACTGTTCTGGTCCAGCCTAACAAGTCTTACAAGCAGGAACAAAAGGACCAACCAAACTGTTTCCTTGTACTTTAATGGTATCCTTGAATAAAACTAAAAAATATAGGAATATAAAAATATCCAACACCAAACAAAGGAAAATTCACAATGACTGGAATCCAAAAAAAAAAAATTACCAAGCATACAAAAAAGCAGGAAAATACAACTCATAATGGGCAAAAAGCAGTCAACCTGACTTAGAATTGACACAGGTATTGTAATTATCAGACAAAGACATTAAAAACAATTATTATAACAATATTCCACCTGTACAAAAGTAAAATAGAGGTAGGGAAGATGTCTTAAGGAAAGGCCAATCAGGCTTCTACATGTGAAAGCTATAATGTGTGAGAAGACAAATATGTTGGATAGTATTAATAGCATATTAGATATCACAGAAGAAAAGATTAGTGAATTTGAAGACCTAACAATATAAATTGTCAAAAACGAAACACACGGGAAAAAATTTAAAAAAATAAGCAGACTGTCAGTGAGCTGTAGGTCAACATATAGGTCAACAATGGGGTGTGTGTGTGAGTATGTATTGTGAGTATACAGATATATATACTCACACACACTACTCAGCAATAAAGAGGAGTAAACTATTGACACATAAGATAATATGGATGAATCTGAAAATAATTACTCTGAGTGAAAGACCAGAGAAAAAAGTGTGTGTGTGTGTGTGTGTGATTCTATTTATATAAAACTCTAGAAAATGTAAGTTAATCAACAGTGATAGAAATCAGATCAGTGTTTACCTGGGGATGGGAGAGTGAGGCAGGCAGGAGTAGGAAAGAAGGATTGCCAAGGAATATTAGGAAACTTATGGGATTGTTGGATATGTTTACTCTTTGATTGTGGTGATGGTTTCATAAGTGTGTGTGTGTGTTGTGTGTGTGAATGACACACATATATATATGATATATATATGTCAAAACTTATCAAATTATATACTTTAAATATGTGTGGTTTATTGTATGTCAATTATACCTTTATAAAGCTATAAAATTTTAAACTATAAAACTTTAATTGTCATGCTACTTGATATCGAACTTCTCTTTTTTCTTCTAAATAATAAGCAAAATTTCCGATGAGGGAGCTGCTGTTGATGGTGTAAATTATTATAATCCTTGTAGAAAACAATTTGTCATTGTGTGTCAGGGTTCCTAAGAATGTTCATATGCTTTGCCTCAGAGGCCTATTTTTGATAATCTGATCTAAAGAAATAATGGAAAAGACAGACCAAGTATTATGGAAATCCTTATAGCCTCTTCCTCGCACAAAAATCTCCAGAAATGGCAAAAATCTTGTTTTTAAAATAATGCTTCCAAACAGTTGGCCAAAAAACATTTGATGAATTTTAGAAAGATGGAAAATAGTTGGGGTTAGATTGAAGAATGAAATCACACCCCAAAAGCCATGAAGGAGCAAACTCTTGCAAAGGTGGGTATGGCCCCAAGGATGCTTCTAGGCAAAAGACTGGTGACTTTCAGAGGTCTGGCAAGAAGTCCCCTGTGGCAACTGACAGGGTGATTAATTGGGGTTCTGCAGCAGAAGCAGTCAGGTCTGTTGACCAACTGCACTCTTCCTCTCTTCTGCCTCTACCACTCCCAGGCAAAGAGCAACCAATATGTCTGTCCTGTTGGGCAGGAACAGCCAGTGGGAGAGGTTGGGTGGGGACTTTGGTGACTGACACCCAGGTGGCTGACACCCAGGTGAAATAATGAGCCCCTTCAGGAGGAGATGACTAAAGGCCTGCCCTGAGGGGGATAGCACTCTCTTCATCATCCAAATCACAGAAAACAGGCTAGAGGTCACACTGCCCAGAACAAAATGTCTTACTCTCTCCCACAAGCAGGCTGAAGACATACAAAGGTTGAAATGAAGTGATTGGGAAAAAAATATAAAAGGAAAATACTAACCAGAATACTGGCAATACTGATATGAGGCAAAAGAAAATTCAAAGTTGGTATTATTAAAATGACTGAAGAAGAACACTTCAGAATAATAAAAGTAGTAAGAGTTATCAAACAAACCCTTATAATCCTGACAATGTAGCGTCTAAACGTAGAGCAAAAGCAAAGAGAGAGTATAAGGATAAGTAGATCCACAGTCACAGTGAACTTTAACATTTTTTGGAAGTCGATAAATCAAATACACTAAAGGATATAAAAGATTTGATCAACACAATAAATTTTACATATATATATGTAACCAATGAACAGCATTCATTTTTTTTCAAAACACATTAAGCAGTAAAAAAATTGATCATGTATTAGAAAATGTTTACAAATTAAATAGAAATCACATAGGCCAGATTGATTAATCATGGTACATTTAAATTAGAAATTGAAAAGGGAAAAAAAACCCCTTTAAACCAAAAGCCAACTATACTTCTTAAAATTAAAAACTGTGCTCCTTAAAAAACAAAACAACAAAAAACTATACTCCTTGAAGAAAAATAAAAGCCAGCATCTTTGTAACATCTGAGTTAAAGAGGAAATAAAGAACATTTAGAAATGCAATATAATAAAAGTACAATGTGTTAAAAGCATCGATATGGCCAAGTCATCACTCAGCAAAATATTTATTATCATAATCATACTTATTTCGAAAAACAAGAAAAAAAAGGACTAATCTTTGGAATTAAGAAGCTAGATACTAAAAATTTTAAAAAATTATATATGCCTGAATAAAAATGCCAAAATTAAAAAAACCAAAAGATTTATACATGTCTGAATAAAAATGCCAAAGTTAAAAAAAAAAAAAGATAGGTATATCTGAGAAAAATAAACTTAAAGAATGCGAAGTAAAGGAATTAATAAAAATAAAAGCAGAAATTATTTACATAGACATTTTAAAATAATTAAAGAAATTAGTAAAGTTGCCCTGTAAAACCAAAAGCTGATTCTTTGTAAAAGCTTGTGCATTCTGGTTCCCTGTGCCAGGTCCTTCTGTGTCCCATTTTCCCTCCTTCCACCCCTATCAATCATAGGTACTAACAGGGAAACTCAGTGGTCATCCTACTACATCTCTATTCAGAGGGCCTGAATAATGAACATAACATGATTAGTATACTTGTGACAGGTGGCATTTATCAGTTTATCTTATTGAAGTCTACAGATGACATGTTAGGAAATTTGAAGGCAGCCTGTACTGCATAGGATTGTGTGCAAACCTTAGCTATCTGAATATGCTGTCGAAAATCTGGTACTTATAAACCCATGGTTTCTTTCTTGGAGAAGAAATTCATGAGTGAGGCCTGAGGGAAGACTTGCAATTACTTTAGAACTTGTGAAGCCCTGCCTGTATGGCCATAGTGTTTAGGTGAGTTTGGCACTGCTGCTTTTCTTTTGAGTCTATATACTTTGCTTCTCACCTGCACTTTATGCTCTAAAAAAATGGTTGCTCCTAGGAAAATTTGTGAAGGTCACTGTTGCATATATTGCCACATTCCCAGCCCTTTGCAGCACCATCGAAGTATGTAGTGCTTTCTACTTTGGATCCCACTGAGCTAGGAAGATACCCTAAATTCTAACCACTTCCTCCTCCATCCATCTTATTAGTCCTATATATCATGACTTTATATTTCTACTATATCCAAGAGGCTGATAACTAATTAGACAAAATTATTTGTATTTAGAATACCTGGATCTAAAAGGAATCTGAGAAATCATCATATTCACTGTCCTTAACCACTTTAAGCCCATGCTCCCCACAGAGAGCTTTTTAACTTTCATCTTTTGAATATTCCTACCAGTCAAATGGTTTTTGTTTTGCTTTACTTTTCATAGTATCTGTGGTTAAAACACTAAGAATGTTGGCAGACCCCTACCCCCTTTCTAATGTGCTTCTCCTATGGAGGTGTATTCTCTTAGAATCACTGATACCTAGTGCAAGATTTGGATTTGCATTTGGTCAGTTTGGTTATATGTAACAGAAGCATGAATGCAGTGGCTTAACCAGATAAGGGTTTGCTGAATTCCCCAGTAATAAGTCTAGAGTCAGAGAGTCAGGCTGGGGCTGCTGTTCAGGGAAGTCACCAGAGAGTAAAGTTCCTCACCTGGGTACATTGCTTCCCAAAACTAAAGAGGAGTTCTGCTGGTATGGAAGATGGGAAGAATAGGTATCTGAGTAAGAATTGGCAAAGCCTAGCCTACCCATTTCATAGATAAAGAACCTGAGAGCTATATAATTTTAGTGGCTTACCCAAGGTCATAAAGCTATTCAGTAACAAAGCTGAGACTACAACTCAAAACCCAAGACTTTCTCTTATCTGGTGTTTTCAAAATCCCCCAAATTGGACATCTCTGCATTTTGCACCTGTCTTTCCCTTTACTTGAAACTGTAGGCCAATATGCCTGCCCACTTCGACCATCTGAAAGACCTACCCCCGAATCCTACATATCCCATCTGATTTTTCTTGACTTGAAAGTAGCAATTTCAAAAACTTGGGGAAAGCAATGTTGGAAGTTGAGTTTGGCCCAAGGGTTAAGTCTTCAGATGTATAATTCTTCAGCCTCTTCATAATCTACATTAACCTAGTGATAGCTCCTTCTCACCTACCTCACTCTCTCTTCCCATCTACCATTTCCTTCCCACTGCTCACCAAGATCTGCTTTGCTCCTTGAGCTCCATGAGGGTAGAGCTGCCTCTGGAGCCCAGTTCCCTCTTATACCGCAGCCTCTAGCAGCTAAATTAGAGGAGTTTTGGTGGTGGTGGGGGGGAGTGTCATTATTTTTGTGGGACTAATAAGTCCTTCACAGGAATTAGATATTACCAGGACAGGACCCTTTGTTTTCTCATCTTTGAGTTTCCCATAGCACTATCTACAGATACTAATAGTAATTCCTCAAAACATGTTTGTTGGATGAATGGTCAGGCTGGACGGGCCTGACTTCCAGGAAACTTCTAGAAGTGAGGTCTGGAGGTTTGCAGAGGTATGCTTTGCTTAGTGCCTGGTACACAGTAAGCCCCCTGGTATGATGTCTGCAACTTATATTCAACTATTTCTGTGTCAGTAGTACGATACTATTTCAGTGTTGCTTTAAGCTACAATCTGGAGATGATCAGTTGATCTAATCAGAAATATATACCTCAGGAGCAGTCAGCTTCTATTTAATCAGAAAAGTCACACTTCAAAGGTACCTTCAATAAGCCATCTCCTATCAATACCAGAAGCATTACTAATTGCATAATGAATGTTAATAAAAATAGTGGTATTCAAGATAAGTGCGGGGTATGAATTTTTTTTTGAGGTATTTCCTATTCTTGTATAAATAGGCTATGAGAAATTAGTAAGGTCTCACAGATTGTGCCATTGGTGTACTGGTAAATATTTAACAGGCTCTTTGGGGAAATTTGTAGTGTTTGCTGCTTTCTGTGGTGTAAATGCTCCCACCAATGGCCCCAATACCAACATGATATCATTGAACAAGACATTGGGAAGAGATGTGCACAAATGATGCTAGTCAATACTTAGGAGTCTCAATGAGCCAGTCTCAGTACGCCTTAATTGTGTTCTCCTGTAGAGCTCTGTGTCCAGCCACTGGTTCCTGGGTTCTTGGCTGCCTCACTCCAATAGAGGTTAAATGTGTCCTGCTATATCATCCTGTTAGTCTGAGGTGAATGTTTCTTGCAAGGTGTGGGCAGTGCTCTGAAAAAGACGGAAATCTTTGAGCTTACAGAATAGGTTGTTTGACTGTTTTCTGCCTCCTTGCAAATAAATGTCTGTGTGTGTGGCTGAATTCGGTCTGAGATTTTAGTTCACAAAACCAGTTAGAAAGATTGGGGGAGCAACTAAGTTTCTTTTTCCTCTCACAGTGGCCCACTGAGAGCTACCAAAAATAACCTAATAGTTGTGCATACAAAGTGGTGTAGGCCAATTTACAATGCCCTCAATGAATATTTGTTTTGGGAATACATGCTTCCAATCCTTGGAAGTCAGCGTTATGCCTAGAGGTGGTCTCTCAGACCTTAATAGGCCGCTATGCTTCTGTTATTTGTGAGATATTTTACCATGTGGTTGAGAGTGAGCTGGAGACCAGACTCTCACCCTGAATAGCTTTATATAACACAGAGTTGCTTAGAGCAGGTGTCTTGGTTCATAGTACCCTCCAAAACAGACTCTGAAACAGGGATTTGGATGTTAGTTTATTGGGAGGTGATCCCAAGGTGGTAAGGGTATGAGAACAGAGACCAAAAAAAATGGAGGAAAGCAAATTAAAGAGACATCAATGGGTACATCACTTCTGTGGGCAGCTAATCTTGTTGCAGACCTTCTGAGAAGGTGAGTGACACATAACTAAAAACTGTCTCACCAAGGAACTAAAAAGCTGAGACATTTGTTCACCAACTTTTGTGCCTCAGTGGTTGCAAGGACCAAGCATGCTCTCGAGTTCGGAGAAAAATTGTAGGTGAAGAGAAGTACGTGTACTTGAAGGACGAAGCCTCTGGTATGTTTGAGAGCTGTCTACGGAAGCTGTAAATGACCTCCGAGTGGGCTGAGGGCATATGGACAGGCCTGACCTCCAGCAGGGCAGCCTGTCCTCCTCAAAGTGGAAGAGCCTCCCTAACATCCTGGCAGGACACAGAGGTTTTTTTGGGAGGGAATGAATAGGAGGTCATACCCCTACTCTACCCTGCTCTAGGGTAACTACCCTTGTACTGGAAGGGGGTGGGTGCTTGACCCCAAGGTGTGGGGGAACTGAAGGGAAATAGTCTTGACTCTTGACTATTAGCTATGCTCCCAGTGAATTTGGGAGAGAATGTCTGCCTTTCACTGCGTGGGAAAGAGGGACCCAGACGTGGTCCCAGAAATCTCCCCAAACTTTCACACATTTTTCTTTGAGACAGGGAAGCCCCTGTCTCCTCTAAATCCCACATGCAGCAAGTGTAAATTCTTCCTTACACCTATGTCAGCAACAGTGAAGAACATCAGACTTTATAGAGAGCATCTGTATATTCCATGTATCCAGGCTCTTCTGTCTTTAAGTAATACTTGTTTGTTCTTTATCTTAGCTGGTGGTGCCCCCAGGCTGTTGAAGGGCAGACACCATCCTTAAAAACTCTGCAAAATAAATACCTTGGCAAACCCAGAAAGTGTTAGCAATTGGCTGAGGTCAAATTACTTAAATGAACATCAGCTTCTCCACCATGAGGAAGAACCTCCAACTGAAAATTAAATCAGCCTAATAATAACCATTTGTTTCTCCCTCTGCACACATTAGTTGGCAAAACTACCGTCTGCTTCCAATCGGGATATTTTATTCATTTTTGGTTGCATTCTTGTCATCCCAGTTCAGTATTGAGATTTTTATCCTGGGGCTAATTAGTTTCAGCTGATATTTGCACAGCGTCAAACTTTTTGGAGATAAATACAAGTAGAATAGCCAGGTGGTATAATGGATTTTTTTTTTTTTCCTGTGTAAGTTTATGCCATCCTTACTGTCTTCCCCTTTCACATTTTTCTAAAGAAAATGATAAAGAAAAAATTTATGAAATCTGTCAGCATAAGAGGACAAGAGCTTCACAGGAAAGATAAGAGAAAAAAATCATTTGCCATCCCTCAGGGGCAGATTCTGAAGGAAATGTACAGCTTTATTTCTATCGTAGGAATATGTCAGATGGATGAAAAAAATTCTGCCTTGGCATAATGGGCCCTGTTTGCAGCCGACAGCTTGAGGTTTCTGCACCGGGGACCTGGAAAGTTGTCAGTGTTAATAAAAAGTTTTCCTGATAATGGTTTTGGTTCACTGTGTGCAAGCATGTGCTATTCCTAGTGTTTGGTCAGAAAGAAACTATAATATGGAATGCATTATACAGAAGAGCCAAAAATAACATCTGTCTTGCAAATAAGGGAAACGATCTCATTTCATATCTCTTCTTATTTGACGGCATCTTTTTTTTTTCTTTACTGGAAAATTATAGTTTTGTATAGTTTACAGAAATAACATTTAAACATCGCATGTGATTTTAGACTCAAATGGGATCTACTTAATAAAACACACAAGCAATTAGAGAACTTGGTTGTAATCACTTCTGAAACCCCAGAAGGTTCACATCGACTGAGCTGAGTTGCTGCCTTCCCAGCTTCTCTCGTTTCAGAAGCTTAGTAGAGGAAATCACCGCTGCCCACATCATGTATACAGATCATCTTTACCTAGCAGTACAGATGGTTTTAAACTTCATACTGCTACTGCTTGGGCAGATTTCTCATTTCTAGAATGAAAATTATATTCACCAGGGATTAGAGTTTGGTGGACACAGACATTAAGTACACTTGGCAGCTCATCCTAGAGACCTTCTTAGGGAAGAAAGAATGATTAAGATAGAGACCCCAGTTTTCTGTTTTTAATTTTATGTAACAGAGGAGTTACCTCTTTCAGCTCTAAGCTAAGTCTACCTACTTATATTTTTTGCCCTTCCAAATATACGAACTCTTCTGCAAGTCCAAAATGTGCTGTGTGAAGGTGGCTGTTTTGGTAAATGTGTCATGACAACCATGTTATTTTCATTAAGATTTGTCTTGCTCTTGGATCTGCTGTCAAGCTGTTTTGATTAGATGAACCTCCATGTCTCAGAAGAAGCTGGTATTTCCTGCTGTTATGACTGTGCTTGATGAACTACCAATCTTCAGTTCTTTTCATTGTTATTGTTTGGTTGGAGGTTACAGTCTTTGATTTCAGGGGCTTTATCTGTTGGTTGAATCATCTCTTGGATGCACAGAAAGAATCTATTTGGCTAAGTAAATGATCTGTCGTTTGAGTAATTTTGATGGTCTATAACGGGCAATATTGAGGTGGAAGAGCTGGTCGTCGTGTTCGCGATAGTGGTGATGGAGACTGGTGGTAGCAGAGGTGACGGATGTGGTGGGGTTATTGGAAATGGTGCTGGTGAAGGAGATGGTAGTGGTCGCAGAGGTGATGGTGGTGGCAATAGAAATGGTGGTGGTGATGGAGAAGGTGGTGATGGGGTGGTGACACTATTTTGCCAGGCTCAGGCTTTGGAGAGAGTTACACATAAGAGGCACTGAAGGCCAAGTATTAATGATGGTGGTCAAATTTTTACTATTTAAGATGTAGTCTGTAGAATAATAGCATTGATACCAACTGGGATTTTGTAACAAATATAAAAGCTTAGGCTCCATCTCATACCAGCTGGATGACAGTCTACATTTTAACAATATTCTCAGGTGATTTGTATGTACATTAAAGTACCAGAATCATTGGTCGAGAGGAGAAATAGCTACACATATCTGTTATCTTCGTTGCCCCATCCTCCTGCCCTGTCTTCTTACCATGAGGAAATCTCAGCTTTCTCCTGCATATAAGGTAAGGGAGGTCAATGTTTAGCTGCAGAATAGGTTATTTGGCTTATAATCTAGGGTCTAGAGTCAGCTGTAAGTATGGATCCAAAAGAAAGCTATTCATGCCCTGAAATTTGAAATTTCCCAACTAAATATATCTTTCTCTAAAGATTGCTGCTCTGTCTGACATTCTCATTAGCTTGACTTTTTAAGAAGCCCAGCCTTTTAACAGGAATGAGACATTTAGGTACCACACTGAGCCACTGATTATATCATCTGATTAATATATTAGTATGCACAGAACCTTGGGACCGAAACCCGTTCCACATGGATTCCTTAGGGCAATCTTCAGATATGTACCAGATGTGTAGTGGGAACCCGTGGCACAATGCTCACACACACACACACACACACATACACACATTAGTTACATTAGCAGAAATTCCTTTGTAGTGTTAGTGGTATGTGTGTAAATTGTGTGAGGAGAGGCAAGGTTGATCTCTACATATATATTATGGTTATGTATTTGCTTATGGTTATGTATTTGGTTATGTATTTGCTGTATAATAAGCTGCCCCAAATTCCTAGTGGCTTAAAGCAACAAATCATTTATTTTTACTCACAAGTGAATTGTTTTGGCTGGACTCAGTGAGGATAGCTTGTCTCTGAGCTACATAGTACCAGCTAGGTTGGCCTGATTGAGACTGGAAGGTATGCTTCCAAAGTGGCTTACTCCCATGAACAAGTTGGTGCTTAGCTGGGGCTGTCAACAAGGGTCTTGGTTCATCTCCACAGGACCCTTTTGCTGGGGCTTCTTCACAGCATGATGTTTGGGTTCCAAGAGAAAATGTTCCTAAGGACTTGGGCAGAAGCTGTAAAACTTTTTCTAGCTTCTGATGTCCCAGATGTCATTTCTTTGTGATTGCCTTTCTTTCATGTGGGTGCCCTTTTCCTTCGTGTATCCCAGTGGCTCACCCCTTCTTTTCAGTACTGAGTTTTCCTCTGCGTCTCCTCATTATCGGTCCCAATCCAAACGGTGTAATCAGAAACACCATTCAAAGGCAGGTGTTTAATGATATAGAAGGCTTACAGTATTATCTTTCTCAGGATATTTACCTTGTATGTAGTGTTTGCACCATTGTTTAACCTAAATCAAATTGCTGTATATTTATTGAGAATCTATTATGTACAAGGCTGTGTGTAGGGCTATGGAAGTGCCAAAGCAGCATTAGACATGACTTGCCCCAAGGAACTTAAAATTTGGCTGTAGAAAAGAACTTAATATACATTAGGAATAATGAAAATAGAAGTTCAATGCTGAGCTGTTGGTTTTGAACATAGGGTATTTTATGGAGGCAAACTCAGCACCAGGATGAAATGTAAGGGGCTTCTTCAAGAGCATTTTTCCCCACCATATGGGGCTCCACAGAGTGCTTTATAAAGACCCGTTGTGATTCTGCTGTACAGTGGGAGTGGTTGCCGGGTCTCAGGGAAGCCGTGTGACCCAGAGAGATATGGAGGGTGGTGGTGTTGGTGGTTGGGTAGACTGGGGGAAATCCTTACTCGTTATGCTTGCAGATGCAATCAGGTGACTGAAGACATTATAAAGGAGATGTGAGGACATGGGAAATGTCATTGCACTCTATTTTAGTTCAACAGCCACATTCTTCAGGTGGTTTTACTTTGGTAACATCCCTCCTCCCCAAGTGGTGCTGCTGGTGTTTGGAGGAAACCCTTATCTTGATTTTCACAATGACAATCGGATTTGAACCATGCTAAGAAACCTCCAGAAAGCTTACCTGTCCTTCAGCTATTCAGAGGAGAACAGGATATTTTGTGGATGGTCAGGAGATGAAGCAGGAAAACTAGTAGGATGGGGAATGCAAATAAGGAAAACCAGATCTACAGAAAATGGCAGAGAGTTAACAAGCAGGACAGGCATGTGGCATACATTTAAATGAGACAAGTTTCCTATCTTTTAAAACAAGTCTACCAACTTTTCATGTATGCAGGGAGACCACACAGCGTTTGTCATAAAATTCAACCAGGATGGATTTCTGGACTTACCCTCTACTCCCGCCTTTTCCCACACACCCCACGTTCTCAAAGAAACAAAAAGGGAAGCGAATTTGGGGGGCGGTAGGCTAAATGCCTGCAGAAGAATACCACCAGCTTAACACAGAACTGCCACATTTAATTTTAGGCCAGGCTCGCTGCCAAGTCCCACAGAAAGCAAATGCACACCCAGTGTTTTAGCCACAAGTTAACACTGCAACAGGGCCCATTAGTGATTCGTAAATCATTATTCCCATTGGTACAGTTACTACCTCATCTGGAACTAGGCAGGGGCAATTTTAAGGGAGCCTATTTATATCATTAGCTAACTGCTGGCTCATTCATTCATTCATGTCTCCAGTCACAGCCTTTCCTTTGTGCTCCACCAGCACTCTGTACGTGTTTTCCTTACAGCATTTGTCACACTGTGTTGTTAGCATCACCAGATTTGGTTTCATTTCTTCTTAAGGACACATGGCTTAGACTAAATTTCCCCACCTTTTTTGCCTTTAGGTATAGCCACATTATGGAGTCCTATCTAAAGGAATGTGAGCTGATGTAGTGAATTCCATATACAGGCCTGGCCCAATAGGACAGCTTTTCACACAAAATCATTTATGCTCCTTTCCCCTTCCAGCTGGCTGGAATGGGGATAATGTGCAGGGAAATTTTTATAATTTTCTTTTGTAAAAATGTCTTCATTTAGTTTTAGTATTAGGGTTATGCTGGCCTCATAAAAAGTCAGGAAGTATTCCCCCTTCTGTTTTCTAAAAGTTTGTGGAAGACTAGAATTATTTCTTCCATAAATATTTGATAGAATTCACCAGCAGAACCATCAGGGCCTGGAATTTTGTTTTGTGGGAAGGTTTTAAAATAAATTCAATTTATTCAACAGCTATAGGGCTATTCAAATTTTTTACTTCATTTTGCCCAAGTATTGGTAAGGTGCATTTTTCAAGAATTTGTTCATTTCGTCTAAGTTGTAGAATTTGTTGGCATTAAGTTTTTCATAATGTTCATTTATTATCTGTTTGATGTTTGTAGGATCTGTGGTGATAATCCTTTTTTCATTCCTGATACTGGCAATTTGCGTTCTCAGTGTAACTTTGGTAACCAAATGTTGAAGATGCTTTAGCCACAAGATGGAATGTACGTAGGTCTTTGAGTCACCCTTTGGCAGAGAGCTGCCAACTCATCCGAAATGCCTGCATCATATTGTTACGTGAGCCAGAAATAAACAGCTGTTGCATTAAGAACAGATTTGGGGGGGTTTGGTTTGCTATGGCAACTAGCATCACTTTACCTATTGAGAGGGTCATTATTGGTTTGTGTTTATATTTCCCGCTCTGTTGTGGCCCCCAGAGGACAGGGGTATTGAAGATACTGCTCTTGGTATTTGTTCTTGGGCTTAGCACAATACTTGGTGAATATTAGGTTTTCCACAAATACATCTTGAATATAAATGAATGACTGAAATGCTTCCTATGTGTTTGGAGCCTACAGGTTTTCTTTCCCTGAGATGGGTGATTTAACTCTGAGCTAGAGCCCCTAGGTACACTCAGCATTGCTTGCTCTGTCTTTCTGTCCTGTGGGTTTCCCTACCCTTCTTCTCACTACCTTCTGTTTCCTGCCTGTATTCAGAACCACACCTATATGTGTCTGTGGGGTGCCTGTTATGGCAGTAAAATCTCATCAGTTCAGATACCACTGGAAGGGAATTCAGAATAAACCAGACACGGTCTAAGCTTATGTTTGCTTTTGCTTTCTTACCAGAGCATACCAACAAAGAATCAACCCATCAAACACCACCACTGCTCACAACTCTATGCAAATGAGTGTGTAAAAATAGATTCCAGAGAAGAACATTGAGATTACTTGAAAGAACAGACTTTTAAAGGATACTTCCAGTGATATCAGTTTAATGTCTTTGCATATAAACAATAGACTAATTACAAATTATACTTAATTAAAATTGGTATCAGATCCACTGCTGGGAAAAGCACATTTTGCTCTGTCTTAGCATATGTTCCTATAAAATAATTCAATAAAAGATGTTTTGTATTTCAGACTGTCACCAAATTAGACTAGTCCTCTTAAAAGCAAGAAGTATTGGTGAGGGGCTCCCTGTGCTAAGTAACCATTAGCTGAAGGCTGGGTGTCTTTTGCAGTCCTTCTAAGTGAGAATGGAAACATTCCAACACATACACTTTGCTGGGTTCTAGGTAGCCTTGAGAGGGTTTTTTCAAGTAATAAAAAATGCTTACACCCAAGTTTAATTTCATTAGTGCTTTTTATTGATTGCTGACAAGTTTGCTACTCTGTTTAAAGCAAATAGGTGCCTCGCTAATTCTCAGAATATTTTTGTTCTTGGTCTTGTCTAGTCTATGCTGAAGAGTTCTATAGTACTCTCTTTGATGCTTCACACATATCCTTAGAAAAGTATGTAGGCCTCCTTCATTATACTCTGCAAATGCATTCTGGCAAAGTTTATTATAAAGCAAATATTTTCTTTTTTTTTTTTTAAGATTTTATTTATTTGTTAGAGAGTGAGAGAGTGAGCACAAGCAGGGGGAGGGGCAGAGGGAGAGGTAGAAAAAAGCTTCCCGCTGAGCAAGGACTCCGATGTGGGGCTTGATCCCAGGACGCTGGGATCACAACCTGAGCTGAAGGCAGCCGCTTAACCCACTGAGCCACCCAGGTGTCCTGTAAATATTATTTTTTATAAGGATCTGGAGATTGATTCATCTGGAGAAAATCCTCCAGTGGATCGGGTTGAAAAGTTCTGGCAGGAGGTGTGTTGAAAGGGTGCCTAACTGAATGGTTCAAGGCAGCACTGCAGGACTTGTGCGCTTCCTGGCCTGTGCAGTCTCCACTTAAACTGTGCTTTTGCTGATTACGTCGCCTTTCTCAACTCTGTTCCCTTAACCAACCCCCACCCCCACCCCACCACCACCCCCCCCATAGCCTATCGTACGTAGCCCTAGGCATTTACGCAGTATCCAGAAATTCCCTCATTTCATACTCAGTACTCTCAACTGTGCTTCCTTTTTCCTTTTTTTTTTTTTTTAAGGTTTTTTAAAATTTATTTGACACAGAGATAGAGAGTCCAAGTAGGCAGAGCAGCAGGCAGAGGGAGAGGGAGAAGCAGGCTCTCCGCTGAGCAGGGAGCCTGATGGGAGACGAGACTCGGGACTCGATCCCAAGACCCTGAGAGATCATGACCTGAGCCTAAGGCAGATGCTTAACCGACTGAACCACCCAGGCGCCCCTCCTTTTTCCTTTCATTTGGTTATTTATTGTCCCTTAAAGCTGGGCTGTGATGTTTGCCTCCACAGAAGATGTCACTGTCTGCGAAACGAAATATTCCTATATGACCATTTCCTAAATTGGAGGCTTTAGATTCTGGAAAATGCGAATACAATTTGGTTAGTTTAAACTGCATATAATTTACTTAATCACAGGGAGTATGTTAAGAGTCAGATAGCAGAGTAAACCTAAAAGATAGTCATGAACTATCTTGCTTTAATAATGCTAATTATAAAAACTCATAACTATTAAGTGTTTGCTATGTTCCAGATGCTGTTGTAAGTACTTTACAATATACATTAAACCATTTTGTTCTCATAACAGAGCAAACACTATTATCATTCCCATTTTACAGATGAGAAAACTGAGGTAGAGAGGATAAATAATTTATCCAAGGTTACACAGCTTGTAAGTGATGACTGTACCACATATCAAATATTTCTTGTTGAAGAATCTTCCTCGTACTCAGAGTAATACATATCTTCTTTTTCTATATTAGAGAAATACTATGAAAGTTATTCTTGTCTGTAAATGCCAACTATATAAAAATGTTCTACTCTATATTTTAGAGCTATACTTATGTTAACAACAAAATCATTTTATCTAGTACCCTCAAATAATCATATCTTGTTTTTTAATCCTGGAATATGAGATCTAAATTGTTAATTTTGATAGGATATTTTACAAATTGAATTGTAAGTCATCTCTGCTATCATTATGGTCAGCAAGATTGATTCCCGTTATAACTAGTTTGTTCTCACTTAATAAGGTATGGTATTACATAATTTGCCAGTTTTCACTAGTATAATCCATGTTGTAAAAATAACTAAAGGGAAGTTGACTCCTGAAACTCTTGCTGCCCTATCATTTCTGTGGTGTATTGTAAGATTTAAATGCAGAAATACATATGGTATCACTTAGAAGTGTTAGATCCCTGGATAACTAAACATAATTAAAAAAAAAAGAAATGTTAGATCCCTAATCAAATGTTAATAATTTAAGTTTGTATTATATCTTATTAAGCCTTCACTTATAAAAAAATTTTAGGCATGTTAATTCCTCATGGGTTCATGTATGTTTTTGATACATATTTGTTGAAAGATTTCATTTTTCAAGTTTAATTATGCTGTTCCTATAATTCTGAGTATTTCTGCAGTAGATTTATTACATTCATAACCCCAGGTTTTCACTCCCCTTACTGTAGGAGGGACATTTTGACCCAACTCTTGACTCTGTGGTCAGCCACATGACTTGCTTTGCCTTAATGGGATGTTAACAAATGTGGTGCAAAGTATGCCATCTGGACTCAGTCTCTTGCTGCTATTGCATATTTGCCATAACCACGAGAACATGACCAGGCTAGCCCACTAAAAGGCTGTAAAAGACACATGTAAAAGATTCAGCTCGTTTGAGGCCATCCAAGACCAGTCAGTTTCTAGCCAACCTGCCAGCTGTCCGCAGACTCACAAGTGAGCCTAGCCAAGATTAGCCAAGTATGAGCCAGATAAATAGAACTAGCCAGCTGATCTATAGACTAGTAAGAAATATTAGATTATTGTTTTAAGCCACTACTCTCTGGGATGTTTTGTTATATAGCAGTAGCTAACTGATACAACCTTAATTGCCCTAATAATCAATTATTATTCATGAATCTCCAAATTGAGTACACATTGAATCTGGTCAGCATTGTGGTTTAGGCTCTTGGCTTTGGAACCGGACTACCTACAGTTCAAATATCAGTTTTTAAACTTATTTAACTTATAATAGTGCCTGGCAACTAGGAAGCATTAAAGCATGTTAAGTAAAATGCTCTGTGGCTAGATCTGTGGCAAGTGTATGCACAAATGGTCTCTATCCCCTTCACTCTTGTGAGGTAGATAATATTATATCTGTTTAGTAGCTGTGGATTCCAAGGTCTGGAGATGTTAAGAAACTTACAGTCATTAAAATGGCAGAGCTAGAATCTAGGTCTGGCCTTGTTTATATTCACTATAGTGCATGTTAGGCATTTAAGCCTTCTTTGGGGTCTTTTGTCCCAAATTCAGTCTTGTGCCTCCAGTAGAATTTTTTAAAATAAATTCAGAAATCTAAATAATACAGGGCAGGAGAAAATGCAACAGAGAAAATGTGGAGTGGGCTGAGTGCTGGGTATCCCCTTTTACTTACCAAAATCCTGTTAATACACATCGGATTTGGTCATGAGAAATGAAGATAAATGAAAACCACCAAGGCTAGACTTTATCTATTTAGTACACTTTATTAAACCAGACTTGTTGCTGGATTTGAGGATGGAGCTGGGAAATAAACCTAACTGAACTTACAGTATTTGAATTATAGATTTATTTTTCAAGGAAGTCCAGCTTTATATAGGTAAGTAATATTTCCATGGCAGATACTGTTGTTTATAGATCCCACTGAGCAGTTATATAATTACTGATAATTATTTCTCACCTCTTCCCTGTCTCCTGCTGAGCTATATGGAATTATTTAAGCATAGCTCCAGTCTTTTTTTGTTATCATTTTCCTTGGAAAGATAGTAATGATCCCAAATTTTGGATTCCAGGAAATATATAACTGAGATTTTGTAATCCTTCATTCGTCTGGATTATCCCATATAACTTTTGACCATTGTCACCAACAAGCAGCAAAATGCTAAACTTGTCCCTTTCTTGTGCATGTGTTAAGTCGTTAAAGAAAAACAACCCCACTGAAGTCAATTCTTTGGGAGCCAACTTTGGAAAATCTGGCCTGCATAATCCACAACCTGGACAGTATGCTTCTGAACTCCAGAATCTTTGCTGAATGTATTTTTCCAAGTGTTCAGTTTCTGTTTTCCTTGATGCTTTCCTTTACTCTAAAGGAGACTCAGACTGTCGTAAACAGTTTCTGCCTGGAACCAATCTCAAATGACCCAGGTTTTTTCAGTCCTGTATCCTGTACATCAGAATCATAGTGTTCCTCCAACCAAACGTGTAAGAGCTGCAGTTCACCCCAGGAGCTCAAGACCAGTCGCTTCATGTGTATGGTGACAAGTGTGTCAGCTAAGATGAGGACAGCCTTCTGGGTCAGGAGCTTCCTTGATGGAGATGGACTGTTGTTGCATGAATCCCTATCTCTAGGGATCGGCCAGTGCCAAGTCCAGACTCATGGACAGATAATTATTATCATAGGAAAGTTACTTCAAAGAAAGACTAGAATTCTGTGGCTGTGAGATCACGGTAGATCTGAGTGCAACTTTTGCAGCATTTCATTAGTTTTTCCCTGCAACAGTCCAGGAAGTGGCATGCATGAGGCTTTCTGGCTCACAGATTTGTTGTGCTTCTGGCTGAAAAAAAAAATTGAAATCTTAAGAAATATGTTTATGGTGCTTGTATCTTAAGAAGCTTTTACTTGATCTTGGCAGGGCAAGCGGCTGTTTGAACAATTGAAAACATCTTTTTAAACTGTTTCCAGAAAGCATTTGCAAACACCCCGAAGTAAGGTTACATACTTATAATTCAACTCTAAGCCTCAATTAAGGCTGTTGTTGTACAGCATTTGCTGCCTCTTAATAGCCTGACACCATAATAATATTATGCAGTATCCTGAGATAATGAGAAGAATGCCTAACATCTGCTTATACTCAGAGAACAAAGGAGAATGCAAGGATGGGTCCTGCAACACTTGCAAAGCACCGCCTTTGCTTGCTGGAGATGCGGGGCGGCTTTTCCCATGGAATACTTCTCTGCCATCCAGAGGCAACGGCAAAATGTTCTGGAAGAGGTTGGAGAAAGCTTACCACTGATAGGCTACTCAGCTGGGAGCTCAGCAAAACTGACCTCATTAAGGAAACCATTTCTGGGCTACTCCGGAATAGTTAAAGATAGTATTTTTAATTACCATTTCTTTTTTTGTGGCAAGAATATTTAAGATTTAGTTTTATTAGCTCTAATCACCATGCTATACATTAGATCCTCAGAACTTATTAATCTTATAACTGCAAGTTTGTACCCTTTGACCAGTATTTCCTCATCTTCCCTATCCCCTCCTTCTCCCCCACCCCCAGTCCCTGGTAATCACTGTTCTACTCTCTGTTTCTCTGAGTTTGGCTTTTTTAGAGTCTAGCCATTCTGCATCTAAATCGGTAAAGAAGTCAAACTCTCACTCTTTGCAGATGACATGTTACTCTGTGTGGAAAACCAAAAGACTCCACCCAAAATTGCTAGATCTCCTACAGGAATTCAGCAAAGTGGCAGGATATAAAATCAATGCACAGAAATCAGTTACATTTCTATACACAAACGATGAGACAGAAGAAAGAGAAATTAAGGAATTGATCCCATTTACAATTGCACCCAAAACCTGTAAGATTCATAGGAATAAACCTAACCAAAGAGATAAAAGATCTGTACTCTGAAAACTATAGAACACTTATGAAAGAAATTGATGAAGACACAAAGAAATGGAAAAACATCCCATGCTCATGAATTGGAAGAAAAAATATTGTTAAAATGCCTGTCGTACCTAGAGCAATCTACACATTCAGTGCAATCCCCATCAAAAGGCCCTCAACATTTTTCACAGAGCTGGAACAAATAATCCTAAAATTTGTATGGAACTGGAAAAGATCCCAAATAGCCAGAGAAATGTTGAAAAAGAAAACCAAAGCTGGTGGCATCACAATGCCAGGCTTCAAGCTATATTACAAAGCTGTAATCATCAAGACAGCATGGTACTGGCACAAAAACGGACACATAGATCAGTGGAACAGAATAGAGAACCCGGAAATGGACCCTCAGCTCTATGGTCAACTAATCTTTGACAAAGCAGGAAGGACTATCCAATGGAAAAAAGTCTCTTCAACAAATGGTAGTGGGAAAACTGGATAGCCACATGCAGAAGAAGGAAACTGGACCATTTCCTTACACCATACACAAAAATAGACTCAAAATGGATGAAAGACCTAAATGCAAGATAGGAATCCCATCAAAATCCTAGAGGAGAACACAGGTAGTAACCTCTTCAATCTCGGCCATAGCAACTTCTTCCTAGACACATCTCCAAAGGCAAGGGAAACAAGGACAAAAATGAACTATTGGGACTTCATCAAGATAAGAAGCTTTTGCACAGCAAAGGAAACAGTCAACAAAACCAAAAGACAGCTGACAGAATGGGAGAAGATATATGCAAATTACATATCAGATACAGGGCTATTATCTAAGATCTATAAAGAATTTATCAAACTCAACACCCAAAAAACAAATAATCCAGTCAGAAATGGGCAGAAAGGGGTGCCTGGGTGGCTCAGTGGGTTAAGGCCTCTGCCTTTGGCTCCAGTCATGATCTCAGGGTTCTGGGATCGAGCCCCACATCGGGCTCTCTGCTCAGCAGGGAGCCTGTTTCCCACTGCCTTTCTGCCTACTTGTGATCTCTCTCTCTCTCTGTCAAATAAATAAATAAATAAAATATTAAAAAAAAAAAAAAGAAAAAATGAAATGGGCAGAAGACCAGAACAGAATTTCTCCAAAGAAGACATACAAATGACCAACAGACACATGGAAAAATGTTCCACATCACTTGGCATCAGGAAAATACAGATCATAGCACAACGAGATACCACCTCACACCAGTCAGAATGGCTAAAATTAACAAGTCAGGAAATAAATGTTAGCAAGGGTGCAGAGAAAGGGGAACCCTCTTACACTGTTGGTGGGAATGCAAGCTAGTACAGCCACTCTGGAAAACAGCATGGAGGTTCCTCAAAAAGTTAAAAATAGAGCTACACTACAACCCAGAAATTGCCCTACTGGGTATTTACTCAAAGGATACAAATGTAGTGATCCAAAGGGTCACCTGCACCCCAGTGTTTATAGCAGAAGTGTCCATAATAGCCAAACTTTGGAAAGAACCCAGATGTCCATTGACAGATGAGTAGATAAAGAAGATGTGGTATATATATACAAGGAAATAATACTCAGCCATCTAAAAAAAAAAAAAAAGAAATATTACCATTTGGAACTACGTGGATGGGACTTATTATGCTAAGCAAAATAAGTCAGTTGGAGAAAGACAATTATATGATTTCATTCATATGTGGAATTTAAGAAACAAAACAGAGGAGCATAGGGGAAGGGAGGGAAAAATAAAATAAGATGAAATCAGAGAAGGAGACAAACCATAAGAGACTCTTAACTGTAGGAGACAAACTGAGGGTTCCTGGATGGGAGTTGGGTGGGGGGATGGAGTAACTGGGTGATGGGCATTAAGGAGGGCACATGATGTAGTGAGCATTGGGTATTATATGCAACTGATGAATCCCTGAACTCTACCTCTGATAATACACAGTATGTTACTTAATTGAATTTAAAGAAAATAAAGTAATAAAAAAATAAAGATAGCTATTCTGACAAGTACGAAGTGATACCTCATTGTGGTTTTAATTCGCATTTCCCGGATGATCAGTGATGTGGAGGTGTTAGCTAATGTTATGGTGATAATCATTTTGTAATGTAAATGTTTCAAATCAACATGTTGTACACCTTAAACTCACATAGTAGTATATATCAATTATATCTCAATAAAGCTGAAAAAATGTAAATGATAAATAAGTTGTATTTTTAAATTAGCACGTTAAAATAAGAGTAGCCGGTTTTCAGCTGGCAGAGGCACTCCAGAGATAATGAGTCTTTCTGACTTGGATTTTGCTGTAATCTTCTCTAACCTCTATATCGTCCTCTGGAACTAAGTGATGGGGAATGACGTTTAATATGCACTTCTGACACTTGTAGCAATAGACCCACCTTCTCTTATGCCATGCTCTGCTTTCCTGAGGTCATACTATATAGGAACAAGGATTGTCATGCTTAGTCTTCATTAAGTAGGAACTTGAGACACGATGAAAGGAAATAATTTGCAAATAGAAACATAGCAGGTATGCGAAGGAATAGCGAAGATGGAACCCAGTACCTATGCTTCCTGGTCTACCAGGCAGTGCTGCGCTCTTACATGTTTAACAGAGCTGTAGGGAAAAAAAAAAACCACATGATTAATTAATTGAAAGAGAGGAAACTAATGACTAGTGGGCATTCACTGGTGGACTTTCTAGTACTTTCCAGTCTTTTTCTCTTTTCTAAAAGAACTGAATTTCCTACCTTGAAATTTATTGGACCTTATACTGGTCTGGATACCGCTGGAAACAAACATGACACAAGGATTTAGGTAAAAGTTTATTTAGGAGAAATACTGGTGGGAGAGAGAGGGAAAGTCAATAAAAGTTTCATTAACCAACCACAATGGACAATAGAGCTCAATACCCCTGAGAAACTCTGGGCTACTCTTTAGAACACACCTGAGTTTTTCCAACTGAGACATGAGGATCCTGGGATACTTATGTGCCAATTCCCTAAATCCATAGTCGAGGGCTGATTCTTGGGGCTTAACTCTGGAGCTTCTAGCTTGCTCTGTGCATGGGCCAGATATGTTCTTGTGGTCAAGAAAAAAAAAGGAAAAAAGCCAGCAAGCAGAAGGCAGCAGGTGCTTGCAGTGAGCAGTCTTGGCTGAATAGATTGAGGGCTGAGGGGAGGTGTAGGAGCACCAACGGTGACTACTGTAGGACTTGACTCCTCCTCCATCTCAAGGGGGAGGCCCCGATGGTCTCAAAGCATTCAGCATAGTACATCCGCTTGGACACTGTCATTGATTGGCTTTTTGGGCACCTGAGTCAAACAGTCTATGTTAGGCATGTGACTCAAATCCCAGACTTTAATTGGCTATTCCAAGGGCTGACTCTCTCCATTAAATATGAAGAAGCAAGAAGCCCTGGAAATTGCTTGCAGCCTTCTTGGCAAGGAGAAGAACCATCTGAGTCTGAGAACTTGGTAGTCAAGACTGGAGAGAGAGAAACATGGTCCTGATCAAAGAATATGGGCCCTGCATTAAGGTTTATACAAAGCTGAATCAATTGCCTGGGACTGCTGAAACAAAGCACGGAAAACTAGGTGGCTTGAAGCAACAGAAATTTGTTATCTGACATTTCCGGAGGTCAGAAGTCTGAAACCACAGTGTCAGCAGGGCCAAGCTCTGTCTGGCTCCTCTAGAGGAGAATCTTTCCTTGCTTCTTCTACTTTCTGATATTTGCTGACAATCCTTGGTGTCCCTTGGCTTGTACATGCATCACTCTGGTCTTGTGGCTGTCTTTTCTTACACATGTTCACATCTTCTTCCTTCTGTCTGTGTCCATACTCTCCTTCAGCCCCTTTGAAGGACATCAGTCATATTGGATTAGGATCCATCCTAATGACCTCATTTTAACTTGTTTACCTCTCTAAAGACCCTATTTCCAAGTAAGATCACATTCTGAGATGGTAGAGGTTAGGACTTCCACATATCTTTTTGGGGGGAGACACAATTCAACCCATAACAGAAACCAAACCTTTTTAATTTGATTGGAAACCAGTCTGTTTTGGTTTAAGGGCATTTGGGTTGAGATTTTCTCTTTCCTCTTATGACATCTTACTTAATAATTTTTTTATCCGTGGCTATGGATAAAACAAAACCAAGCAAGTGGGGGGACTTATGTCCATGAGCTAATGTGGTTGGCCCAATCACAATGTGTGAGTAAGCACTAGGATTAGAATATGCCCTGCTGCTCAATATAAATTTCAAAAAGGGCCTCCATTCATTCATCAATTCAACATGTATTTCCTAAAATCCCTTTCTCCTGTATGTGTCAGATACTGTTCTAGGCATAGGGAATAGTGCTAAATAAAAAAGACATGCTTCTCTGCCCTCATGGAGTTTATATTCTAATTGGGGAAACACATCATAATAAGAGTACTCTGTAAAACATAGAGTACATCAGATAATACTATAGGGACAGGGAGTATCACGAGGCCTGCAATTTTAGATAGAGTGGGCAGAGAAGACCGCACCAGTAAGATGACATTTGCGTAAAAACCCAAAGGAAGTAATATAGTTATTCACGTAGATGGATCTTAATGAGAACATGGTATCCATTTTAAGACTAACTGGAAGCATAAATAGGTTAAAAGCCAGAAAGACTTACCCGTAGAGGAGGCTCTCTGTGGGGGGATTATAGCTAGAATCTTTTTGTTTAAAGGGAATTTGGTTTGTTTCCACCTGGTCCATCTTGGACACCTGGAGAACTCTATAAACTGTTGTGTCTGTAGGAAATTACTTGTGGCAAAAGTTGAGTCCAGCTCATAGCCTATGACAAGCTGAATGTGTCTTTAAAAGATGAGACGGTTCTTCCCAGCCATTATGAGCGTTCTCTCTGACTTTAGGGTTTAAGTACTAGAAAAAGAAAGAGAAGGACCAAGTCTGTTGTAATGTCTCTTGGGATTTATTATTTTTAACAGCAAAATATTGATTATCTAAAACATTCAAATATACAAGGTGTGGCTTGAAGGCCCAGGACTGATTCCACAAGCACCCTCTGAGAATCCGTTGTATTCCTTCTAGTTGTAGTATTATAAGGTCTCATGGATGGGTAACAGGTATTGAACAATGCTTTAGACCTGGTTAAATACATTATTTATACAAATAAATAATGCTCCAAAATTACATTGAAAAGGACAATTTGTCACTTTGCCAGTTGGTATCACTTAGCACAACATTTTTTTACAGCCCCCCATTTTTTTTTTTTTAACTCCAAATTAAGACAGCAGCCCTCGGTTTTATAGACAAAGCATTGACTCTAGTGCCGGTGATAAACAGAATTATGCTCTACTGAATTGTTTACTGCTTTTGGATAATAGCTACATGAATAGTAGATGATTATGAGTTTCCTAGATCCATGATGGTAGTGATAATCAGTGTTTGGATACTTTGTTAGGAAACTTCGAAAATGTCCCTTTCTATAGGCAAAATCAAGTTATGGGAATTTATAAATGACATGAATTATTAAAGGTTCGATTTATGATGCTAAAAGAGAGAGACCCCAAAATTCAGAGGCCTAAAGAGACAAGTTGGCTTTTCTCTGATGTAAGTCTAGGGACAGGTGAGCAGTCCAGGGTGGACAGATGGGTCTACTATCTGAGGTCACCCAGAGCTAAGTTTCTTCTGTCTTGTGTTTCTGCCGTTGTTAGGTTGTTGTCCTCATCTCCCTGCTGCAGCTGTCTCAGCACCACTATGTTTGCTTTCCAGCCTTTAGGAATGGGAAGGAGCAAGTAGAGGAGAGGCAGCTGCTTTTTAATGACACGCCCTGGAAGTTGTGCACATCTCTTCAGCTCACACCCAGAGCCTAGCTGCAAGAGAGGCTGGAAGCATCTCTAGCTGTGTGGCCTTGTTCCTTGCCCAAACTCCTGGGGTTCAGTTACAAAGAACAAAGATTAGAATGGATATCAGGAGACTATCAGCTTAAGTCACAGTGCTGTGATTTCTCTCATGAGAAGGAATGAAATTTGGACTTTTAAGGGCTGATAAAACTTTGGGAAGCATTCATTTACTTAACAATCACCAGGTACTGAGGATATGATGTTTTCCTCATGGTCATGCATTCTAGTTGGAAAGATAGGCAATCAAATAGAAATTAATAATAATATATGCAGATGTGCCGTGGGGGAGAAATGAATACTGCACAGCCCCAGAGCCAAAGAACCCAACCTAGTCCAGGGACAGAAGGACCACGATAGTTCCCAGGGATGATCGATGCTGGACTGAGACTTCTGTGCAAGGTCCTGTTTGGGTGGAAAGGGGAGATTTTTCCAAAGGTGGGAATCAGAGACATGGTTAACTTTAATGAATCTTCCAAAGCCAGAAGTCATTTACAAGGCTGCTGCAAGAAATCTTAACCCGAAGCAGGAGCTAAAGGGAAAGCTATGTAGAATTTAACCAGAAAGGAAGAAGGATTACTGAGCTAGGAGGAGATTTTCTTGGCACCAGTCTTATAGCAAAGTATAGAATCGTGATGAGCCCCAGATTCTGGGTCATCTGTAGTGATTTGAAACATGGACCTGGTTATTGTTTGGCTGCAGGCACCAATAAATCAATCAAGCTTTTCATCAAGAATTAGAATATTCCTATAATTCCCCATTAATCACGTCTTTTGGAAAGGTAGGAAGTAGTAGGAATCACATCTGTTTGGTTGTTTGGCACCAAAGTATTAGCTCTCCTAGTGTTTATCTGGTGTTTCTTTATTAAAAAATGTTGTAAGTTTGAACCATGATGAAATAGATTTCACGTGGAGAGTTGTTTTTGGGAATGGATAGCAAATTGTCCTGAAAAAAAGAGGGGTGGGGGATATTGCAAGATAATGATTGGGTAGGAATGGGGGAACTTACTTCACAGTCAGTGCTCGTTTGGAAAAAATGTCTCATTTTGTCCTGCACTGGAACAGTTATTTCCTTTTCGATGTATATATTTTATTAGGTTTTGCTTTAAGTACAGGTCCTGAGCTGCTGCATGCTTTTAATTTTACTTTTCTTAAGATTATTGATTTATAGGCACCTACTGAGTGCTTATTATGTTGAAGTGTTGTTAGGTATTGCCAGGAGTTGCAGGCTCTGGGCGTTGCTAGGGGCTAAGTGTTAAGGCTGTGACAGTGAAAGAGGCAGACTTAGTTCCTGCCAAAATAGAGCACAGTGGTGGGAATTGAGGCACACCACTCATCAGCATTACTTCTGAAATGCTGTGTGTCATTGGCCTATTATTCAACCTCTCTTCTATAAAATTCCTTAGCTATAGTGAGAATAAGCGTAGTGGGTTTTTTTTTTCCCCCTTTCACTCTTCATTTGTACCCTTTGGCAAAATTCTCCCATATCCAGTTCTTTCACTGTGGCTGAGATATGACTCATCTTTGACAAAACCAAGTATGGAATACATCTAAGACTGTTTTGAGAAGGATAACTCTGAAAGTATTTGCTAAAAGGAGAAATGTTTTCCCCACCGTAGACCCTCCATGTTTTTACTCACAAGATAGAAACTTAGGTATCCCTTGGAATACCATGACCAGCTGAGGCCATTTCCACTGTCTGCTACTTTTTAGAGACATGCTGAATGGAAGAATGGAATATAGGAAAGTATCTTTGCCCACTATCTGCTGGGAATAATGGGATGGAATGGGTCTCAACATTAGTTGAGATATGTGCTGGGCACTGTGTTACCTATGTTACCTTGTTTAGTATAAAGAACAAGTTAACAACGAAGAGTAACTATTCCTGTTGTAAAGATGAGTAGGTTGAGGTTGAGAGATGCTAAGTAACAAGCTGACAGAATGTAGAGGCTGAATCCAAACCATCCTGTCTCAGACTCCCACATCTGGGTTGCCTTCCATTAAAATGTTTTTCCTTGAGCCAGTGAAATCCAGACACCTAGTGAGTCTGGTTGGGTTAGCCCTGCTCCGTTCAGGAATCCAGATGAGTCTCAGCTATTTGGAAGAGCAGACTCCTCCAAGGCTGGGGCAAAATGGGACAGATTTGAACTGAGAAAGGAAGTTGGCTGGAATATCGTGGCTCAAGCTGCTGTCTTACAGGCGGGAACAGACCATTTTTGTTTAGCAAAATGATTGAAGTTCATCTCTTTTTCATTTGGGCCTTAGAGATACCAATAAAACATTATTATTATTTTTTTTATTTCTGGGGTTTGGAAACTTGTTCCAAATTTATATCCAGTTCAGATCTGCAGAGAAGTGTGTGTGATCACCTTACATGCAGCGGAATCTGTCCTCTCCCTATGCACTGCGCTGTGATCGTCGGACTGTGGGTCTCCAGAGGCGGGGACTGTAGCACTGTCATTGTGGAATCCCCAGCGCCCAGCACCCCCGTGTCTGGCATACCGCACAGCAGATATCCGTTGAAATGAACTGGTATTCCCATGTTTCTTGTCTATAACTAAAGGAAGCAAATTTAAATTCGAATAGACAGATGTCAGTCATTTCCAACTCTGTTCCTGGGGAAAGTGTGGGCTTGATTGACTTTTAGTTTTGCCTGCTCTTACCTGTAAGGTTGGTATTGTCTTTGTGCCATAACCCCACCTTCTTTAGGGGAAAGCCCACTAACTGTGGCCCACGAATTCTCCATGCCACCCTTGGTGTTCAACCGAAGAATTCGACAAGTAAGTAGTAATGCTTGTAACATGACCATTTTATTTGTAACTATAACTGCCAATTTTTCCAAGCAAATAAGGAAATTTGGAGAGAAATTGGGGAAGCACATAGTAATCTTGAAATATATTAAGTTTGGAGAGCCGCTTGGAAAATGGTTAACTTTTCCCTAGCACAAAGAACAGCAAGAAGTGCATGAATGAGGACACCTGCTCTGTGGTCTGAGCGGGTCTATTTGCATTTTCACTGTTAGGGTCACTATGGCCTTTTTACTAATGTTGGTAATGCTCTGGTGGTTAGTTTCAATGATTTTCTTTATTGTGACTTGCAGATCAATCTCCTACATGGTTGTTCCATTTAACCTGTATTCCCTAGGTTATTTCTTAAAGCAATTTATTGAACACTATCCTAAATTGAACTACATTTACTATCCCTTGACTCAATTACTTAAGTGGTCCACATCCATTTGATTTTGATCTTCTGCTCTCTTGCTATTTGCTTTCCCTCTAATTTTACTATCAGTTGCAAAGGAGACTATTTAGTTCTGATGTCCTTCCCCTTCCAAACCACTCTGTGTTTGAGCAGTACAACTCATAAAGGCAGCTGTTATAATTTGAAAAATCCCAGTTCTTCTATCTGAGTATGGTTTATTTCAGCAATTCAATTCTACAAAGATTTATGGAGTGCCTCGTTTGTGATAGGACTCAGCAAAGAGCTATCTGCTTGTCCCCTTTCTCCTTTGGAGTGAGTTTGCTAGGCAAAGGTCTCTGGTCTCTGATCAGGGTGTCTTAGCTCTGGATCCTGTCAGATGGTTTTCCAACACCAGTTTCATCCTCTGGGTTCCTTTCAACACTCCTCTCCCAGTGCATAGCAAACGTCCAGCAGGTTAGTTGGCTGCAATCATTTGTGTGTTTGTAATTTCTAATTCGTAATCAAGCCCTGTTTCTTCAGGTGTTCTTCTGTTATAGTCCTTAGAATAGTTTCTACTCTTTGTCTAATAACATTTGTATAATATGCTTGGTCCTGGTTCATATCTTGAATTATAGTAAAAAAATTTTAAGAAGTCCGTATCAGTATGATTTGTCACTTTCCATCCTTAGGATTTTCTCTTTAAACTTCCGAACTCAAGGGAGATTCACCATCTTCCTTCATTTCTCCTAACCCTTGTAAACCAACACTGTGTTTTTATTGGCCTTAAACTTGTTTAAGTAGAGCTAGTGGTAGGAATGGAAGTGGTTTTCTCTGTGAAACCTCATTATTTATACTGCACGAGTAAAGACATCTTTAAAGAGGGCTCCCTTTTGGTCTTTTCTGATTTCTACCCTGGTGTGAAAGTGACATTTTGCTAAGCTTTTTCATTACTTGCTAATACCCACGTCCATCTTGTGAGGTCAGTGCTGTTGATGCCGATTTGCTGCTTAAATCCCATGATGATGACCAATTCTCCACTTACCCACAGAGAGCACAGTCACAGGTGGAGTTCTCCTCGCCTGCAGTGCCCCACCCTATGGAGTCCCAGTCAGTACAAACAGGATTTAACCTGTTCTCATGAGGAATAGAAAAGATCTTGTCTAAAACCACTTAGTAGCTCAGTAGTTGAAAACCCAGAAATTCCAGATTTGGGGATATTTGCCCTGATCATTCAACCATGCCATAGTTTAAGCCGCAGGTTATAGTTTGAGTGACAGCAATTTGATTCAACCATGACATTGAACAGGAGATTGAATTACCAGAGTGTCGAGTTTACTGAAGGGAAAGACAAAACAAAGTAGGAGAAATGGTAGCAATGGAGAGAGGCAGAATTTGGTAGCAGAATGGAAGGAAATGGAATTAGTCTGTTATTTGAAAGAGCTGGGACTGTGGGGATTATGTTAATGAGCCCATCAAGTGTTTTTTCTATAAGTTATGAGCAATTCAGGTTGTTTTTTGTGAAATGTTTTCTTGAGTTTCAAGAAAAATTAAGATCCTGCTTCTTAGCCAAAAAGAAAAAAAAAAGACATAGTTAAAAAGAAATCTTTGTCTTGAAATATGACCTTTAGTCTTTGAAATGCGTCTTTTCTCTCTGTTTGGATTTATTCTATGGCAAATGAAAGAGAAGGGTTAGATTACCCTCATTTTGTCTCTGCTCGTTTTCCTGGTAGTGTCTGGATTCCCCTGGACTCTCTTATTGGTGTGAGGATGTGACCATTTGTCAAATAACTGAAGGAAATAGGGACTTTTTTTTTGTTTGCAGCTGTATTGTATTCCAAAAGGAAATGTGGCTCTATTACAAATGTGCTATATAAGCTTAAATATCTGGGCTCTGACACGGCTGTGTTCATAAAAGAGGAGGGGAGACAGGGTGTTTTGAACATTAGGTACTAAATGTTCTTTTTATGGAATATGCTGTTTCACTCCTTTTGAGATCCAAAACTTTGTGTAAAAATATACTTCACTAAAAGATGGATTCCCACCCCCCCAAGAATTAAAGAGGAATACCTAATGTAAATACTTACTCTGATGTGAATAATTTCATCCTTGGCTGCTAAGAAGCTCTTGAAAAACGTTCATTTGAAGGCTTTCAATTTATCTTGTGTGCAAAATATTTCGAAACTTCCTAACCCTCATGTCCAGTTACAGTATATTTGATGATCAGAGATCAATTTTCTCTATTTCTTCTGTCAACTAAACACATTTACCCTTCAATCTGTTTGTCTCAATAGAATGAGACTGGCTGCTTTTGGCATTTGGCATTTGTTGTAGTAGTTTGTATTTTTTTTCAGATGACTTTAGTGCATATGTCAGCACTATGTACATAGAGCTCTATTTTTTTTAAATATAGCAGAATTCAGTCTAGCCCTTTTATATAGAGAAAATAAAGCCATATGGAAAGATTTCATTTTTCAAATGTACTTTTAGCAGACAGAAAATTTAAATTCAGCTTTTGTAAAAAGCAGGTTGAGTTTGTTTCATGTCATTCTCACTGTTGACTCTGAGTTTGAAGAGCACTGCACTGACTCTTGGCTTTGCATCATGCACAGTATCTCTTGCCCTTGTGTTTAGACAGATGTGAAGAGAAAGCAGGACTTGGGCAGATATTTTGGACAGCCAAAGTCAGACATTCTTGGAAACTGATGCAATCTAGGTTTCAGAAGAGATTGTAAAGCCCCAAAGACCTTTATTGGTTCCATAGTGAAGCCTTGCGGGAGTGTGTGTGGGGGTGCAGCTCAAGTCAAGAAATGGCATCTGCAGGCCTTGATGGATTGACACTTACAGGCCAGCTAAAACGGAAACCACTTTTCCAAGATAGCTGGACTGCCTTCATTTGGAGGTCTTACTACTTTATAGAATTTGAAGAAAACTCTCGTGGAATCACGGAGTAAAGACGTCAGCCAAGAAGTGTCCTGGAAGACATCTGCCCTATGTATGTAATAATATGCTGTTTGAAAAACAAAAGCATATGCAATGTAGCTTGTAATCTGCACTTTGCTTGAGAAAGATAATGGTTGTGAATGGAAATACATCTGGGTCTCTTTAAAGTACCAAGCCCCATACTCATCTGTGAATGTATAATTGTTGATTGCAGTCAGCCATGGTCAGATGGCATCTCTTCTCACCTCAGGAGTAGGATGGAGCAGGTTGGAGCTTCTGAGGACATGTTGTCGTGAATGCATGCTCTAAGAGGAAAAACAGACTCCATTGGGAAGGACCATAAAGGGGAGCATTAGGGAAGATTTTCCTTACCGGTGAGCTGTTCTGGCTATTTCAATAAGAAGGTGCCTTGGAAACTATGGAAAAAGCTAGATGAGCATATTCAGAAGTGTTTCTTAACAAAGTGATTGGCAGCAAGTATAGGTTAATATGAAAGAGTCAATAAAAATATGAATTGAAAGCAGCTGCAAAGTTATTAAAATCAAGTAAGATGGGACAGTATATTCTTATTTTTAGCTATTTCATTTTTTTCAGATTCTTTTTATTTGGTTGGTGTCTAATGGCTCATAAATAAGACTTTTGAGCTTTTTATTTTATTACTTGTAAATAAAATGTAAATATTTTGATATACCATAGTATGTCTCCATTGGTATTCTTGGTATCTAATGTAGGAAATTTTAAATTTCAGATTGCAAGTGATTTGTGAGTAGGAGAATACAATTTGTGGTTTATGACCAGTATTTTTTCTTAACATTTTACTGAAATATGGTTTACATACAGAAAAGTACACATGTGGTTTGATACATTTTCATAAGTTGAACCCCCATCCCCATAGCCAGCATCTAGATCCCTAGATCAAGAAGTACTATGTACCGAGAAGCTCCCCCAACCATGACTCCTTCAAATCACTACCCCTCCAAAGGTGTCCCACTGTCCTGACTTATAACTGCACAGATTACTTTTCGCTGTTTTGAACTTGATATAAGTAGAATCATACAGTATGAACTCTTTTGTGTCTAACATTATGTGTGGGAAATTCATCTGTATTGTTACAGACAATCGTAGTGCTCCATTGTGTGAATATACCAGCATTTATTTACCCATTCTACTGCTGATGAGCCTTTGGGTAGTTTCTGATATTTGGCGTTATGAACGTTTCTTTTGTTCATATTACTTCTGTGACTATTCTAAACAACTCTAATGGTGGACATGTACTCACTTATCCTGAGTATATACCGAAGAGTGAAATTGTTGGGTCATTTGATATGGTATATTGCACTTTAGTGGATTCTTACCAAAGAATTTGCTGAAGTGGTTGTACCAGTTTAGAGCTGAATAGAATAGAAGAGAAAGAGGATTGAATTGAATGGGATGGAGAAGAAAATGGAAGCCTGCATCACATAATTGGTGGTAATTATTGTTTTTCCAAACTTTCATTTCAATTATATAGATATTTATGTTTGTACTAAATCTCAGTATGAAATATACCCCTTTTTTTCTGAGTTTCCATAAAAGAAGTTTAAGAAGCACTTGTCTGATATTAAGGCTCAAGTCCAAACAATTCTATCGACTGTATTACTTTATGAGGAGCAGAAATTGCCCTGGTGTCAGTGAGTAATAGAAAAGGCATTGTAGAGAATAGGGAAATCTTAAGATCTTTTAGGATCATGACCAACTTTCAACAATAATAATATTTAGAAATATGGTGTGATAAGAGCTACACAGGGAAATGAAAGCATAAGGTTGGGTCATCATTTATGATTTTGAGACATTCAGAACAGCAATTTGGATAATTTCACATTATCATTTCTGGTCTTGGGTACCGAGAGTGCTTGTGGAGTGTGCCTTAAAAACCTTTCCTCACAAACGGTTCCAGCATACCCAGTTCCTCAACCAGGGGAATCAACCACTCTTTAAGTCCAATGGAAAGGGCTAATTCCATTATAAAACACAAAATGTATAGCTCACATACAAAACATATTTGTCTATGTTTCCTGAATAATCTCCCGAAATGGTTAGGACTCAATAAACATTGTAACAGGCATCATAAGAGAGTACTATAGTTGACTGCCTGAGACTGGGTCCTGGCTCTACTATTTATTACCTATCCCTCCTTTCTTCTTTCCTTCCTTCCTCCCTCCCTCCCTCCCATCCTCCTCCTTTCCTTCTTTTCCTTCTAGCTTCCTTCTTCACTCCCTCCTCTTCTTCCCTCCCTTCCTCCCTCCCTGCCTCCCTGCTTGCCTGCCTGCCTCCCTGCCTTCCTGCCTTCCTGCCTTCCTTCCTCTTGAAGTTCCAGTTATAAGTATGGCATCTATTGCATAGTGTGGTTCCATCTTTTAGACTTATGGTTCTATTAAAAGTGTGAATGTGATCATTCCCTTGCTTCATATCTTTCAGTGTTCCCATTGTCATTACAGAAACTTCTTCATGTGCCTTACAAGGCCCTCTGGCCCTGCCTTACTTCTTCGGGTCTGTTGAGTGACATTGCTCCTTCTTTTCAGCCATATTGAATTCCATTTGATTCTTTGAATATGCCAAACTCTATCTTTAACGACTTACCTTGGAAAGTTCCCTTTTCCCTTTTTCTGCCTGGCTCATCTTTCAGGGTTCATCTTAGATGACTTTTTCTCCAGCTGGCTTTTCCAAAGTGTGAATTACTTGCCCTTGCTTCTGTTGATTCTTGCTGTTTTCTATATATGCTATATTGTATTTTTTTCCTCACTGGATGCAGGCTCTCTAAGAGCAAGGAAAGTGTCTTTCTCATTCATCTTTGTGTCTTTTTTTTTTTTTTTAAGATTTTATTTATTTATTTGACAGAGAGAGAGAGATCCCAAGTAGGGAGAGAGAGGGGGTGAAGCAGGCTCCCTGCTGAGCAGAGAGCCCAATGCAGGGCTCGATCCCAGGACCCTGAGATCATGACCTGAGCCGAAGGCAGAGGCTTTAACCCACTGAGCCACCCAGGCGCCCCTCATCTTTGTGTCTTTAAAACAATGTTCATTGAGTCAATCATAAAACCCAGGGGTATTCTCTGAAGGGTAGCATTGTAATTTTTATTTTCGTCTTTCTACTTTTTTGACTAATTTTTCTGTGGTGAACATACATTATCTGTCTTGTAAGATTGTGAACGTTTTGAAATGAGTTAAATATCAAAACATAAATTAAAAAATCAGATCACTATAGGAAGAGGAAAAAGGGTGGTGACACTCTGAGCCTGATATCTGTGCCTGGTTTAAAAGGTGATAGAATTAATCGTCCCTGGTTGTTGCTATCCCAAATGTTATTAGGATTTAGGGTATGGAGATTGTAGGGTCCAGCCTATTAAAAGCAGGTGGAATTAGAGAGGAAATGAGTTATGATTAAGGAGGGGGAGGATCATTTAGGGGAGACAGATGGGACCAGCTGTGTGTGAAAGTTCCTTGGAAAACTGGAAGAAAATAAAAATGTTCCAAGTATAAGAAAAATAAGAGCTGTAGAACCAGGAGGTAGAAGAAAAGGCTAACAGAATAAGAAGTACAAAGTTTAACAGAGAAAAGAAGGACAGAGGAAAGAAAAGAAGAAAGGAGTAGGGCTCAGGAGGGGAAAAATATATCTGAAAGATATTTAGGGAGTAGATCAGGAAGGAACAGAAAGTTAAGTCCTACCCGGTGCGGGACATCTGGGCTCCTGCTGGTAGTAGATCTGCTTCGTTCGGCCCTCCAGGTGCAGCTGTCAGAGCCACATGGTTCTGCAGGGATTTCTGAAAAGTCCCCTTCAGGTCACTCTTTTCTTTGGGAGGTTTTGTCTTCCAAACTTAAGTGCACTGGGCCTCTGGTCTGAGCCATTTATTTACGTTTTGAAATGTGAGCATTCCATGTGAACTTTCCCTACCCTGCTGTATCTGTGTGCCTGGGACAAAAGACATGACTTAGCTGTCAGTACACTGAAGTATGCAGCCTGCCTGTAGGTCAGGTCACAAAGCAAAGCTGTTTAAAAAGTATGAGGCTCCTCTCGGGAGACAGCTGTGTGTCCGTGCAGCATTTGTCAGCTGTGCTAAAGATGGAATTGAGGACAGAAAGGAATATCCAGAAGAATACTATATGAATGGAAAGGTGCCATGAAGTGTTTTAAACTGGTGTGAAGTCAGGTTTGAAGTGTTGAGGTCAGAGGGTAAATTCCCTTTCCTGTGGAGCCCAAGTCATTCTCTGGCAGAATTTCGGAGAGCTAGTTGTGGTAGGTACAAAATGGCTACCCTGAGACTCACTTACCATGAGTCTTCCTGCTAGTTTACCAGGATGAAGCCTGTAGGTCAGAGTCCAGTGGTGAGCATATTTCCTTGGGTGTAGGAGGAGATAGTAGTTGTACTGTATCATTTGTTCCTTATCATGCCATAGATTCTACTTTTAATCAAGGATGGTTAGTCTTGAAAATGCATACTCTTGGCCACTGTCCAGTGAATCTGCCAAACGAAATTGACCTTGAAGGTGAAAAGGCTAAGACAGGTGGTTAAATTGACTTCGTCGTTCCTGGGGAAGAACTTAACTTTCATGAGATTATTTTATTTAATATATGGAACAACATGGGGTGGGTAATGCAGAACTTGCTTTCCCTTGCGGCCTTGAATTTATTTATGAGACTATAGAGATTATTGTTCAGTTTGGTTGTTAAATTTGTAAACAATCATGGGAAGTAGAGTTAGGCAGAGCTAGGATAGCCCACTGGCTCCAGGGACTCCTCCTCTTCTGTCTTTGGCATGGGTTGCAGGCAACTTTCCACTTTTTGGTATTGCTGTCCCATTGGAATGATTATTTTATGACGCACTGTGGAAACTATTATTTTTGAAGATATGCTCATATGGAAAATATTGAGGCTCATTCATGTCTCTGTCTTCAGGAAACAGTTGTGATGTTGTGGATATGACACGGATTAGGACGTGGGATCGTTCTAGTTTCAAATCTGAGCCTGCCACATACTTACTGGAAAACCTTGGACGATTTGTTTAACCTTATGGCTTCAGTTTCCTTACCTATAAGATGAGGATAATAATATTTACCCATGCAATTGTTGTGAATGTTGAACAAGAAAATGTGTTTATGTTAGGGTTCTTAGTTTGCAGACAGCAGAACTTGTTTTCACTGACTTAAGCAGAAAGATATTTATTTATTAAGGGATATTAGCCCAAAGAATCAGTGGGAATGCGGAAAAATGGCCTCCAGGCTGGGCTTCCAAGAATCACACTGCAGAACTGGCCTGCTAAGAGAGATGCTTCCACAGTGAGTCCCAGAACCAGACTGCCTCTGCTCTGGTCAGAAATTGATAAATCAAAAGCTGCCATTGCTTTTGCCAGTCCTGGAAGAGCCAAATGCTTCCACTTTTGCACTTAGCAGAAAAGCTGGCCTCATCCGAGTACCTTCCACATCTCACTGTGCACGTCTCTTCTCCCACCTCTAGTCCTAATACACTCTCCTTCAAAGGAGTATAGCCCTTTTTTACAAAGGTTACTTCCATTTTGTCTTCTGATCTTTTGTTGCTATCTTGTTACCCAGAATGGCTTTCCTTTTGCTCTCCACCCATCAAAATCCTAGTGACCTTAAAGGCATAAATATAGTTCTTCTGTTCCACGTGTCACAGAATTAAGTCATCTCTCTCTCCTTCAAATTTTTTAAATGATCTGTCTGATTACCCTCATTTCTCTGATACTGTTTTGTTATTTTAAAATTTTATCATGTGATTTTTTAAATCTGTTCTCAACTAAACTGTTAATTGTCGTAATAGCAAGGATATATATAAAATTTATTGATCTCTATAGTAGTGAGCACATGGTATATATTTAACAAATATTTGCTGACAACAGACCCACCGGACTGTTAACATACTTAGACCTGGCTCTATTAGGAACTGTAGGGGATGCCGTGATGAGCCTCACAGATCCCCCTTTGGGGCTGAAGAACTTAATCTGCCAGCTGCTTTACCTCAACTTGGGACAGTTTGAAAGGGGCCATCCCAGCCTCAGAGGTCCCTATGGGGTTGGCAAATGTGTTTGTTGAGACTACGTCACAGACCATCTTCTCCTTCCGTCCCATTTCTGAGTCCTTTCTCTTCCTTAGGGGCTGATCTTGAGAGTACTCCCCCATAAACTCCCTACACACTAATCTCAGGGTGTATTTGTGGGAACTCAACCTGCTATAGAAACTGTGTGATAAGATGAAAGCAATAAACAATTTGAAGGCTCTGAGCTTGGTTTCATGTGTTTGAAAGAAAAAGAAATAGTTCAGATTTTGGCAGAATTTTTTACACCTGCAAATTTGAAATCAGGGGCATGTAATTATTATCATTTTCAAGTGATAATCCTAAAAACATTAATAACTAAGGCGTGTCTTTTCATTCAGATATGATACATATTCACATATACATATTCACATACGATACATACATATCACTATTCAGAGTGATACATAAATCCACAAATAGGTCAGTTTTAATATGTATGTCTTATTTCTTCTATGCAGAAACTTTGGAAAATTACTAACAGGTCCTGCCTGGTGGAAACTGAATATATCATAATGTTGATAAAAGACTTATTCAAGTGTTCTAAATGAAATAAAAAAACCAAAAGAAGTAAAACAAAAATAGCAGCATAAATTTGTTTAAAAATTAATGGAATTTTCAGCAACTCACTGTCAATTTGATAGAAGTTGCATTCACTAACTTCATTGTTTTGCAGTGAGAATTGTGGGTTTGGAAAGATATTAACTGTTACAGCACTTCTATTTACAGACAGGACTATGTTTTTATACTATGTAATTATATTGCATGTGTAACATGGCTGTTCCCCCAGGTTCAGAGTCATAAAGCTAGAAGCAATCTTAGATTTCATTCAGTGAGTCTGTGTCTCTTAGCTCACACATAAGGTTTATAAAAGAGATGGAAAAAAAAATGTCCAGAGTCAAGATCAGTCTAATAACCGGGCCAAGTAGCTAATCCAGGATCTTCAAAGTCCATTCCATGGTGTGATAGTCCCTTTCTGCATCTGTCTTTTGGGGATTATTTATGTGAATTACCTCTTAGAGCTGAAGGATGATTTTTCTCACTTGCATTTTTTTATGCTATGCAAAAACAATTGGAGCATTCAGATCAGAGTGTCTGAATTCCATAAAATAACAAAAACTCAGATAAGTTTAATTCACTCAAGAGATTGATTTTTTTGGCCTTCATAATACCCAGCTGATGAATTGACAAATATTTGTTTCTCAAGTTACTATCGTACCTGCTAGGAAGACATGCTTGACAGGAACAAATACAAAGGAAATGGACGTGGGGTAATATCCTTCTCTACCTTAAATGTGATTAAGTTTAATTCAAAGGCTGAGGAATAAAAAAAAAAGGATACATTTTTAAAGTGTCTTCTACTCTTTTCCATGCCCCCCATTAGCTTTTTGCATCAACCTGGCCTGCTCAGACCCATGAACCTATGTCTTGTTCCTCTCGCTTGAGGTTACGAGTGTAGAAAACATCAATTTGCTATAGGCCCTCTGTGAGGCTATGTTTCTAGATTTGTTTAGAAACTTGGAATAGTTCAGTCTTCTAGTGGGAAAGCATTGTGTCTGTCAGATTAACCTGGAACCAGAGACAGAGGAGGGGTAATTGGGCCCAAAGTAAGTGGCAATTTAGCTTTTATTTGGCTAAGTTGCTTCTCCATAGATAGCCCAGTGATCATATAAATATTTTGGCCATATTTGATCATCTTCATAAATCAAATCTACCATGTACTGTTCTGTTACCTCTAGAAAGGTCAGGACTATCCATAGCTGTTTTCCTATAATCCATGTAATAAACCAAACCAAACCAAACCAAACCTGATCTATAACCAGAAAAAGAAAAGGCAAATAGAAGTAATGACTATACATAGCCATTCTTTTTTTTTTTTTTTTAAGATTTTATTTATTTATTTGACAGAGAGAGAGACAGAGAGAGATGGAACACAAGTAGGGGAAGTGGGAGAGGGAGAAGCAGGCTTCCCACTGAGCAGGGAGCCCAATGTGGGACTCGATCCCAGGACCTGGGATCGTGACCAGAACCGAAGGCAGATGCTTAATGACTGAGCCACTTAGGTGCCCCTATACATAGCCATTCTAAGAATAAACTCAATATTTGACTCCAATGAAGTTTAAGGTACCAATATCTAAATTCTTTTGTTGGAGTTATAATAACATTTTGAGTGGTTTTGTGGCTCTGACTTCCTCACCCCAAACAGATCTTGCTTATAAATTTTATCCATTTATAAATTTTATTCCAGATGATGGAAGCTTAGTTTCTAGACCCTGATCCTCTAGTGACAACTACCTTATTAAATACAATTATTTCTTTAAGGTGAACTAAATGTCAGTGTGATACTCTGCAGTTGCAGCCTGTCTTGGGAAGGACTCATTCCCTAGTTTTCGCATGATGATTTTGTAATTATTCTTTTTATTTTTTTTTAAAGATTTTTATTTATTTGACAGAGAGAAACACAGCGAGAGAGGGAACACAATTTGATTTTGTAATTATTCTCGTTTCCCGATAGTCATTGATTACTGGTAGATAGATCATCCCTGACATGCCAGAGAGAGTGTATATGGGTCCAAGTAGATACTCCTTTTTCCAGTTTTCAAAGTTTTAACTTTTATCAGTAATACTCTGTTATATTCAGAGATTAGCACTGCATGGTGGGGTTTTTTATTTGTACTTGTGAACCTCAGTGTTACACAAATCACAGAGACCAGGTCTATATTCTTACTACTAATACTACTATAATGACCGTTTATTGAATGATGACCATGTGCTAGTCATTGTGTAGAGGTTTTGTATATATATTTTTTAACATTTTTTTAAACATTTTTTTAAACATTTTTTTAAAGGATTTTATTTATCCATTTGAGACAGAGAGCTACAGAGAGAGAGTGCACATGAACAGGGCGAGAGACAGAGGGAGGAGGAGAAGCAGACTCCCCGCTGAGCCAGGAGCCCAATGGAAGGCTCGATCCCAGGACACTGGGATCATGACCTGAGCCAAAGGCAGACACTTAACCATCTGAGCCACCTAGGCACCCCTGTGTATGTTATATTTAATGTTTTCTGTAATAGTGCAAGTTATATCCATTTTATATATGAAAAACCCGAGGCTAGGAGAAATGAAATAACTTATCCAGCCAGTTCTCTCTGGGTTCAAAGCTCTTAATTTTTCATTTTTTTCACTAGGAAAATAATATCTGTGTGATGCAGATAATTTGGAGATGGATTAATCTGCCTATTTTCCATGTAATAGTTTAATGCAAAAATATTCTGCTTTCCTTTTATTTTTCCTAAATGCCATGAATTAACCCCCTTTGTCTTCAGAACCTAACATGGTAGTTGTAATACTTAAAGTCATAAGCCATTTATGGTAGTGGTAAAGTATGCCTTGGTTTGAATCTTATCCCAGCCATTTACTAGATATTTCACCGAGGAAGTCACTCGGCCCAATGCCCAGGGAGCTCTGCAACCTAAATTGCACCTTAGCTTTCTCCTGCCTTGAAGTTAAAAACTCAGGAAGCTGGGCTTTTATACTCCCTTACCAGCCAACCATTGGCTAAGGGCCTACAAGAACGGATACAAAAGTCCAGGCACTTTCAGTGATCTGCATCTGTGACAAGGGGTGCTGTCTGTGTTAGCCACTAAAGCTCGAAGAACCTGGGAAGGTAGATCACAAAGACTGGCAAACCAGGTCCCAGGGTTCTGGCCAGAGCACAGGCAGGATCCAAAGCAGTGTGGGAATCATTTCTCTATTTGTCGAATGCACTGTGGGGATATTCTGTGCTGTAGGGATGTCTACCTGGCAGGACCGCTCAGGATAGACCCCTTACTGTTCTGTTGTGGGGCTGGAGCTGGGATTCCTGCTCTTCTCAAGGGTACCTTGGGATCTTTTTCTCTTTTTTTCCTCTTTCTGCCTTGATAAGCAGAACAATGCTCTTGGCCCCTGATGCTGAGACATGGGGTATGCAGAGAGGAGTAAGGCAAAGTCTCTGCCATTCCAGAACTCACTATCTTGTGAAGGAGGCAACCATTTAACAGTTGGCTAAAATAGCTCTTAATGACATTGGGGCTACGAAGAGGTAAAAACACAGTGCTATGGGAACACAAGATAATTCAAATGGGGGCTTTAAGGCAAGCTTTATGTCAGTGGTGGCATTTCAGCAAAGCCTTGAAGGTTAAATATCAGTAAGACTTTTAGATGGGAAACAAGAGGGTATTAGAGATTGAGAATAGCAGGAGCAAATACTTTGAGAAATAAAGCTTATAGTTTGCTCAGGGCAATAACTGACTGTTCCACTAGCCCTGGGGGTACTTTAGTGGGACGTGAGTCAGGAGAAGCAGGACCTTGATGTTGTGGAGACTTTCACATGGGGTCAGTGCTGTCAGTGGTGGCCGGATTTTACAGCCCGTGGTGTTAGCACTGTGTCTCGTTACACTACATCAAAGGTGTGCTTCAGCAAACTGTTCTCATAATGACTGCAACATAGAGGACTGCGAGAGATTCCAGGGAAAGTTTCTCTTGATTCCTAGGAACAACAGAAATAACATCCCAAACTGAACTGTAAGAACAGGAGTTATAAACCCAGTGATTGAAAACTGTTATACGCCAACAATGAATCATGGAACACTACACCAAAAACTAATGAAGTACTGTATGGTGACTAACATAACAATAATAATAATAATAATAAAAACTTAAAACCTGAACCCCTCATCCATATTGAGGGTATAAAAGGGTTAAAGAGAGGAGTACTTTTGAAAGAGGATTTGTGGAGAGCATTTTTGGGGAGAGTGGGTTCCAACCCAAAGGATTCCCCAAAGGAGTTGTTCCCTATTCTCTTCAGATAAGGAAAAAGGAACTTCTAGGGCACCAGTTGGAGTCGTGTGTCCTTCTGAGCTTAGGGAATAGAGTGGACATGTCTGACAACACTGGAAAGTCCAAAAAGTGAGAGATGGACTAGCCGTTTGCTTTGAGCTGAGGAGTAAGGGAGAGAGTGCTCTGCATGGGATTGATCTGCAGTTTCAGAGTTGTTGGGGCAGGTCATGGAGATTGCACCAGAGATAGCTGGGGCAGGGTCTTTTTAAGTCATGTCTGAAAGGTCTCATGGGAGGGAACTCACACCTCAGCAGACAAGCTGGAGGTACAGCTGGGTTTTTTAGAGTGAAGGAAGGAGTAAGCCACCAACTGGAATAGAAACACATTATGCTGGTGGCAGATCCACAGTAATGGCACATCTCCAAAGAACACAGAATAGTGCCCACAGGAGATTCATCTTTAGACATTTGCCAGGTCCTGAGAGTGGCGGTGCTGAAGTATCACAATCATATCAGTTAAGTAAGAATGTATCCACCCTATTTCCTTTAATTCTTCCATGACTTCAATTCAGAGGCATCAGAAAGTGCATTTAGCAAGCTGAGGGTGGAGGAATAAAGTACTGAGCTATGGAGAGGGAAGAAGTTGTCTTTAGCCCATTTCCTGTCCTTAGGCTTCTTGGGTAGGGGTGACAGGCAGGGAAGAAAGTTGTAACTTTAGAGCAAGATTGAAGTTTACATGAGATTAGGTATTTTATTTAACTAATGGATTGGAATATTCACATTTTTTGAGGGTTATCAGAAAAGTCCTGAGACTGCTCAGATTTTCACCCAAGAGTATCCACCAATTAAGCTCCACTGAATAAGTCATTTTATGGCTAAATTCCATGAGTTATGCTTGTTGAATGTAATGCTGACACTACTAGTTATTCTTAAAATTGTTTCCTTGGGAAAAACTCATCCAGTTCCTAGAAGATGGAATACAGCACATCAACACTCCCTTATTTGAGCGTGTTGGGTAATACCATGATGGTTATAAGCATTCCAGCCAATGAATTAATGATTCTGACTTAAGAGCCAAATAAGTGACTTCCAGGTCCTAGGATCACACTTAATCAGGGTGAAATGAGACATGTCTTCAGTTGATCTGCTTGAATTAGTCCTGGGATCAGATATGTGGGATCTGATCACCAGGGTCCAGGCCTTCACCTTTCTTCCCCCAGGTGAACTACAGACCCTCCTCCATCAGTTCACTAGCTCCCACCATGCCACTTAACAGGGCACTGATGCTGCTGGTTCCCAGTCTAAGGCAAGGAGACATTACTTTTTCCACAGGGTTCTGGTAGGCCTTCAGGACTTGAATAAAAGGCAACCTAGATGATAATGCTTAGGGAGTGACTACACCGTCTGAGTTCTTCTAAGAAGTACGTGCTAAGCATGTAAAGAACCTGTGCATCCTATTCAGTCCTGCTTAAGCATTTTGTAGAGCAAAATTTTCTTTTAGGCTGAGGTCAGCAAAGTTCAACCCATGGGCCAAATCTGTCCCTCTGCCTGTTTTTCTGTAGTCTATGAACGAGTAATAGTTATTACATTTTTAAATGTTTGGGGAAAAACATCAAAAGAAGAATAGTATTTTGTGACATATTAAATTATATGAAATGCACATTTTAGAATCCATAAATAAAGTTTTATTGGAACACGGCCATACGTATTCATTTACGTATTGTTTGTGACTACGATGAAAGTTGAATCCATGTGACAGAAACTGTATGGCAGAGCCTAAACTATTTACTGTCTGGCCCTTTACAGAGAAATGTTTGCCAATTCCTGATCTAAACTATTACACTACCCCTCTCCCCCATTTATAATATATCTTGATCCAAGAAGGTTCTTTCTTCCATACGTTTCTTTCTTCTATATGTTTCTTTCTTCCATATGTTTAGGTTGTAGCAAACATGGGGTTGCTGATTTAGAAAATAAATCTTCTCTTGCTAGGAGATTTCAGTGTAAGATAGTAGACATAGCACTCAACAGAAAGTTAGGAAACCTGGGGTTTAGGCTGGGTTCTGTCATTAGCTTAGAGACTCTAGGCTGTTCATTTCACCTTTTTGGGCTTTGAGGAATGAATAGTGTCACAGATTTTCAACCTGTGCTTTGAGGAGTACTGGTCAGTCTTTGGGTCCTTTCAGATTAAATAGAGAGGGTGCTCTCAGTACCCCACTACTTGATCTTCAACCACAGTCCCTGCAAGAGTATGGACTTTACATAATGGCCATTTGCATAAGATTTTGATGATAGAAAAGACTGGCTGCTAAGCATTTTTTGAAAAGCCATAGAATCAGATCATCCCCAAGGTTCCTTACTGTCCCATGAGACTAAGAGGAAGGAAGAGCTTTTGGGATATGATACTACTCAGGGTAAGCCATAGACAGGAGATGCTGACCTTCAAATTCTAAATCCAGCTTGTTGGCTTATTATATAATTGTCCACCTGTTTCAGTTTTCCCATCTGGATAACAGAAGCAGCACATTAACTGGGTTCTTTAAAGCACTTGGTAGTTATGGCAATATATACCATTTGAGGAAGAAGTGGTGGCCTGGTTAGTTTATTCCAATTTTTGGCGCACTAAAAAATGCAGAAGTATGGATTCTACTGGGGAAACTGAAAGGTGAGGAGCCCTTATGTCTTTCATGTCAATCCTCAGGGTTGACAGAGTTTTGATGAGCAGTTCTGTAAAAACAATTTGAAATCAGTATTGCTTTTTATACTTAAGTGTAGACCATTATGGTTTTGATTGGTGAAGCTCATGAGAAAGCCTAAAAAGGCTGGAAATAATAAGCCACGGTTTCTTTTTACTCTCTAATGGAGACATGACTGGATATTTTTAGGTGCATTATCTTTGTGTTGATAAACATTTTCAGCTATTATCTTAAGAAGGCAAACTCAGCTAATTTGCAGTCTGCATTCTCTGAGTTTTATGCCCATTTACAAATGACCATTCATCCGCCCACTTGAAAAGATTAATGATAGAGGGCAGGCAAATTGTTTAAGGTACAGATTTGATTTATTTTTACTAAATAATGCTTGATAGTGGGTACATTGGGGAGATGGTGCTGATAATTTTTTCTGCAGTTAAATTTTGGAAGTACAAGTGAGTGAAGAGAGGTAGAAGGTATATTCAAAGGCACGATAGAAGGGTCCATTAAATTTTATTTTAAATATGCGCACTCAATTTTCTTTCCCTTCCTTTCCCTTCCTTTCCTCCCTCCTGCCTGTCTCCTTTCTTTAGTTCTTTCCTTCCTTCCTTGAGTTTAAACAGCAGAAGTTCATTTTCTCCCATTTGGGGAGGATGGAAGTCTGAGATCAGGGAGCCAGCATAGTCAAGTTCCTGTGAGAGCCCTCTTCCTGGCCTGCAGGTGGCTGCCTTCTCACTGTGTATTCACATGGCAGAGCGAGAAAGCGAGAACATTCTCTGGTATCTCTTTTGGTATCTCTGGGGTCCCATCATGGGAACTCTACCCTCATGACCTCATCAGACACCTAATTACCTCCTAACTCCAGACACCATCACAATGGGTGTTAGGACTTCAACATATGAATTTGGATGTGTTTTGGGGGGAACTTTCAGAACATTCAATCTGAGGCCAAAGATACCTTTCTAAAACTTAGATCTGAACTCATCACTCCTTACCTATCCCTTGCTTACAGACCTCCTTGGCTTCCCATGGCCTATGTACAAATTACTGAATGTGGGTCCTTCACAACTAGGTTCTGCTCCCTGTGCTTGTCCTATATTAATCCTCCAACTCAGCCTATGCTCAGGTCATAGTCCACCATCCTCCAAGCTTTTCCTTTCTCACCTCTAAGTCTTTGTACTTGCTATTCCTTCTGGCTGGAACACACTTATTTCCTCTATGTTATCCTGGAAAATCCCTTGATATATCTTAGGCCAGTGTCCCAGAAGGACACCTTGAGGTGAGAATTCACGTATGCACACTCAATTTATTCAATAAAAGTTTATTGACCAACATACACCAAGTAGCTGCAATGGAAATGGCAATGAATTAATTAGAGACTTGTTGTCAAGGACTTGCTGTCTGGAGAGGAGTTCAGAGGCAGAGTGGATCCTCTTTGTTTAACTCTGATAGCCCCATCCTCCCCTGGCCCACAGACTATGGGTGACTTGAGGCGCAGCTGGCGGGGAGGGCTCAGCTTGATGGAAACATTGCATGCATGGAATGACTAATTCTCTCCCACCTATCTCAATGTTCTTCCCCACTTCCAGTTTGGACAGCACTGATTTATGTTTCAAATCATCTTCAGATAAGAGATTTAAAGAGGCTACATGGGCTTACAGTCCTCTCTGTTCAGCATGAGGTTTGGACCGGTATCTGCAATGGGACATTTGGGAATAGAATTATGGAAGCTCTGAATCCAAATATTCCAACTGTGATGTTATACTATCAGGGTTCCCAGAGAAATTCTGGGATTCCCCCCCGCCGGTCTGCAGTTGAGACCAAATTGTTGGCTCTGCCCCTTTCCTGGATAATCACTTGATTTCCCTTCTCAGGTTCCTGGAAGAGGAGAAGCGCTGGCCTTTCTTCCTGCAGCGTTATTGTGGTAATTTACTGGGAGTTCACTCTTAACTGTTTTCACTGGAAACCTCCATGAAAGTATATGATCAAAATTGAGAAGGCTTGGTGGAATGAAGTATCCCAAGATTTCTAGTCATATTGGGGGTGGCTAGGGGGATGGAGGGTGTATTTCAGATCCTGGTTCAATCTCCTGAGTGGGGAACTTTGAAAGAACTTGGACTTCGGAGGGTTCAAATTTGTTAGTTCTTGGCCAAGCACAACTTTCTATTCCTAAGGAAGAGGTCTATAAAAAGGCCATTTGGACATCAAAGAGATGATATTTTGATGCATTAAGTGTACATATGAATCAGAAACATGTGGATTAAATTTCCTGTTCAAACACGTGGCCTTGACAATTTCAGGGGAAAGTGTTTGGCAAAGTCTGCCTGGGATTTGGATAGAGACAGAGCTTTTTTTTTTTTTTTTTTTATGTTTCAGAAGTTTTATCTTCTTCTGTGTACCCCCTATGATGTGATTGACATAATCTTGATGTATATTCAGAGGGTGGCAGGGGAAGAATTGCCTCTTGATGAATACATATTGAGTTTACTAAAGAGGAGGAGGATATGGACCTTTGTTAGAAGGGTCACTGTAGTTTACAAAAACCCCAAACCCAACCAAATAATTTTTTCCTGGAATAAGGGCATGGGAAAGCAAGACACCAATTACACTGGCGACAAGTGCTGTGGGACAGTTGGCTCTGTTTTAATGACTAGTGTCCTGCCCTCTCAGTCCAAGGCCACCATCAGTATTGGTGTGACCTTTGCTAGGCAGCCATTATGGAACTCAGGAGGAAAACCAGCCCTTCTGAGCTTGGCTGCCAAGATACTAGTCTCTGCACAAACTTTGGTTTGTCTACAGTTTGCTGGCTGTAGTGTGTATAGGATGCCTCCTTAAATTCTCTTGGAACAGGCTGCCTGAATGTAAGAGAAACTAGAAAATTGCACTAAGTTCAGCTCTCCAATGTGAATGGGTGATGACCTTCCATTCAAATACAAAAGGTCCTCCATGTATCCTGGAGAAGAATATGGAGACTGAATCATTCTTTGGTCAAAGGTTGGGCACAACATTCTTTCTTTCTTTTTGTTCTATAATGTATTTTTTCCTGAATATAAATAATTCTTGGTAATTGTAGAAAATTTGTAAAAGCACAACTGTAAAAATCATAATCCAAAATAACTCAGTCATCATTAATATGGACATTTTCCCATGCCATTAAGTATTTTTCAAAAACATTACTTTTAACAGTTTTTAAATTCCACAGTACAGATGTTTCAGAATGCATTTGACCAGTCTCCTATTGTTAATATTTAGTTTGTTTTCAATTTTTTATTATAATTTAGAGATAAACATTCCTGAATAGAAATTTTTGTTCTCATCTCTGATTATTTCCTTAAAGTAGATTTCTAGCGAGGAGATTGCTCACTTGGAGTGAACATTTTTATACATTATGCCAAGTGGGTTTCCAGGAAGTTTCCATTAATTTATTTTCCCCCACTTGCAGTGCATTTGAGGGTCTCATCCATTCTTTGATGCCATACCTGTGTTGGAGGGCACCCTGTTTATTCATGCACAGACTCACAGATGGAGATATTTATGAATGCTTTGCATGCTGAACCCTCTAGTAAGAATGGCAATGAGCATGGATGCTAACCACTGAGCCATGAAGGAAATGAGAGCCCCGCAGAGCATTTAAAAGGATCTTGTTGGCTTTAGAGTATATTGGCTAAAGTTTTCTTTTCTCCAGGGCACCAGGGCTCTAGTTATTCCTTCTTTTCTTTGAGTTGTTTTAAGAATCCACATGGCTACTTCCTTGAGGGCTCCCCACAAACTGGTTCTAGATTGAATATATGAAGTGGGGATCCTCTTCCAAGCCTGTTCTGGACTTTATCGTTTAGAGACACAGGGGCCATGAACTTGACCTTCCAACCCAACAGGGCCAAATGGGAGCTAGGATCTGGGACAACCAGGCAGTATATGGCCCAAAGCTAGAATGTTCTTCTCTGCATTGGCCAGGGAGGGTTACCCACTCTTGACTATTAGTTCAGAGATGCCTAAATTGTATTGTGCTATCAATCCTTCCTGGCTTCAAAAGCCAGTGGGTTTTCACATCAGGAGTCTAATGTGTCATAGAGAATGGTAGTCCTTTCTCCCCGATTTAGTGGGGGATGAATTCCAGGTTGCATGATCCCAACCTGCTACCTCTCTCCATATACCATTTAGACTCCCATTGTTCCATGGCTACTGTATGTTTAGGAATGCAAATTAACATTAATATTAGGTTAAGTAGCACATACTTTGGGGAAGTAAGTTTTCTGTTAAGCAAGTCATTAATTAGCAAATTCCAAAGTCAAAGGAACAGATTTTTCAGTTATTTTGCTGGATTTTCTGTGACAAAAAAAAAAATTCACTCTGTTCATTAATCAAGTACTTATAGTAGACTCTGTGGAAATATTATGAAAACTATAATTTAAAATCATTTAAAAAAATAAAAATAAAAAGAAACCCTATGAAATTTCCATTTACTTTAGGTCACATAGTGTTCTGACAGGCATAATTAATGATATAATTTCCTGAGTGTCCTTAGGACCTTTTTTTTTTTTTAAACATATAATACACACATATAACAAAAAACCAAACAGGTAATTAAAGTGCTTCCCATTTTTAACGAGTAAACCCTTCAGAAACCTGTCAGGCAACATCCGGGCCCCACCTCCCACTCTTTATTAACTGACATGTCAAAGAAGAAAGCCATATCATTTTTATGTTCCCATGGCACAGAAACTAATTTTGGGTATTTTAGGCCAGGGAGATTTATAGATCAGCATCAGAAACTTCTCTTGGGTTCCTGAGAGAGTAGTAACATTCCAGGAATTGGATGGATTTAGTATCCTCCCTGTTTAAAATATGGGCTCCTGTCAAACCTATGGGTATCCCCGAGTAACCTTCTATTATGGCCCAGCTGTTCTTAAAAGAAGCCATGGAAAATGTCAGCACGCTGTGGCGGGTCTCCCCTCCTTTGCTGGGTCACCTTGGGGAGGATTGGGTTGAGTGGCAATTCTGCAGGAGGGTTCTTAAGTTCTCAGGAGAATCTCCTGCCAAATCCTTTTTGATTTGATGGTGGCCTTTGAAATTCGGCATTTGGTGGAAAGGGAGAGAAAAGGTACCAGGGAATCAGCATTTTGGAGCAAATGCCAGGTCTTTCTTTAGATCAGCTTTCTCGGAGAGCCTCAGGAGGAAGGAAGTTGATGTTTCAGAGTATAAGTAAAAAAAATTATATAAGGCTTAAGTAGAGAATGCATTTGTTTTGATTTTTGGTATTACAAATTAATTCATTTGTTGGCCAAGGAGAAATAAAGGTATAATTATCATTTGGCTGGATTACCTAGTTGATAGCCACAAAAGAAAGTTTTTAAACTTTATATCCATCTGCAACATTTCCCTCATTATTCTAATGGAGGTGATAACAAAATGTTTCTTCTGAAACCCTTAAGCTACACCTGAATCTTCAAGAAATAGGCAGCTTTGAAATCTTAAGAGGCTTGGATCTCAATCCTTCAAGCTGTGTGACCTTGGGTAAAATTTTAACATCTTTGGATCTGATTCCCTCAACTCAAAGCAAGGATAATCATACTCACTTTATAAGGTTGGTTCGAGGATTCAAGGAGATAAGGAAGTACAGTTTTTAGTAGTGTCTGACACATGGTAAGCCCTCAGTGAGTTGGAGCCCTTAGGATGGTCATCAGGGAAGCACCAGGAGAAATGGAAATAGATGGGACAGACATAGGAAGGCTGAAAGCAAGCACACAGACACTGCCACCATTTGTACTATAAGAAATTTGATGAAAGTCTGGTTACCTTTTAGCTAGTAAGCTCCATGAGAATAGGTATATCTTGTTTTGCTCATCATTATATTTCCATTGCCTAGGGTTACATAAGGTATGACTATTTAGCGAATGAATGAATGAACAAGTGAATGAATGAACAAACACTTAGTCCCAGTTAAAGTTTCCTATTCTCCGTGGAGATTTCCCTAATCCATTCTGATTTCTATCTTTTCTGAATTTGACTGCCTGACCTGTTTTTTGGAAACTAAAAAAAAGGATTATTTTTGTAGGATTATTTGAGGAGAGTGTGTGTGTGTGTGTGTGTGTGTGTGTGTGTGTGTGTGTGTGTGACTATGAACAGAACTCTGGAAGTCAGGAACTATGCCTTGTACTTCTTCCAAGTCTTCTGGCCTTCCCTCACTGCTTCTGACACCTCAAACACACACCACACACATCCTTAGGCACACATTAGTGACTAAATACATATATGTTGAATTGAATTGAAATACTGCAGTGCCTTAGCAAAGAAGAATAAGCAAATGGAGTTCTAGATTTGTGAAAATTCACCATGTTGGAAAGTAATTATGTAAGAAAGCATAAATTTTATATGCTTCCCTGATTAGTTCAGGAGTCTTGGGGCTTGGCATGTTCCCACTTGTCTTCTTTTGCAGAATATCTCCCAGTCTAAGACCAGTCTAAGCAGGGTCATCATGTGGTTAGTTTCTTTGTTGCCTTCCCACGAAATACATATTCTCAGAAAGTTCTCACTTTAACTTCGGTTGACAACAGCTTATATATATCTATGCCAGCAGAGAAAATCCTGCTGCTTTGCAACCATTGACTGACTCTCTGAATAGGCAAGCTGGGGATAAATTCATTGGTTTCTCCAGGACTTTGGTTTCAAAGTTGAACAGGTATGAGGAATATGACTCCTGTCTGATCATATTTCATTGCCACCACAAGTGGCTGCTAAGAGATTTTGCTTAAGGCTGCAGCTGGGGCTAGTTGGGTGCCTGCCAAGAGCAGGGGCATGATATATTTGCATGGTGTATATGGATGTCTGTTTTCATAGGTATAATATTCGTATATATTGCTTTGGGGATTGAAGGGAAGGGTATGAATATTCTGTCCTCTCCCACCCCCCTCCCCAGTGGTTTGTAGATTGATTCTCCTTTCTGCCTCCTTGGCTTCCAGCAAGGTCCTAAGGATGATGTGTCCTCAGAAAAAGCTAGTACTCAATAGTGGTATCCTCAAGGAGGAAAATTATGCGTGCCATTCACAAGGCTAGCGTATGTATTATGCATAGGGGTATTGAGCCTTGTTGATAACACAGTTGTCACAAATAATTCCCAAATACGTTCCTACATTTTCTCTGGAAGCTTCAAGTTCTATTTTCACCCATCTCCTCCCTCATCAGTCTTCAGTATGGATGTCTGTATTAAGGGAATGGCTTGTTGAAGATTTCCAACAATTACCCATCCCCTTTTTATTTTATTTTATTTTATTTATTTGAGAGATTTTATTTATTTACTTGAGAGAGAATGCATGAGAGAGCACAAGCAGGGGGAGGGGCAAAGGGAGAGGGAGAAGCAGACCCCCTGTTCAACAAGGGGTCCAATGCAGGGCTTAGTCCCAGGACCCCCTGGGGTCATGAACTAAGCTGAAGGCAGATGCTTAACCCACTGAGCCACCCAGGCACCCCTCCCCCTTTCTTATTTAAAGGCAGATTCTATAGAGAAAAGAGGATTTCAGGATTTGCTTGAATAAAGGGAAAGAGAGGCCTTTGTGACTCAAATGCTTTATCCAATTCTGTTTTTCAGTTCTTCAACATAAACTTTGCATCCATCTTTAGAGCACTTGGCATAGTGTTTAGCTTTTTATATATTGAGTCCTCTTTGAAGTTTTTAAAGTTTGCATTGATTATAGTAAGAAAGAATATCCTATATTGCCTATACTTGTTAGAGAGCTAGAGGTTAGAGGACAGAGGAAGGAAATTGTGTGTGTGTGTGTGTGTGTGGTGTGTGTCTGCATACACACACACGCACACACACGTATCTTAGATTCTGAGAAAACTATGTGGATCAGGAAACTATAACATGGTGCATTGTATACTTACCAGGTGCCAGCCCTGTACTGTGGCTTTGCAGGCATCATCTCATCCTCTTTTCAAATTCTCATAATAGCCATGTGGCAGGTATTATTATGACCTCATTTTACAGATGAGGAACTTAATATTTCAAAAGAGGAAGTAATTTGCCTAAGGTCACACAGCTAGTAATTGGTAAAGTTGGGAATCAAACTCAAGTTTTTCTCACTAGAGCTTGAGCTCTTCCTAATGGTAAGCTATCTTTTTTTTTTTAATTTTTTAATTAACGTATAATGTATTATTTGCCCCAGGGTACATGTCTGTGGATCCTCGGGCTTACACATTTCACAGCACTTACCATAGCACATACCCTCCTCAATGTCCATAACCCAGCCACACTATCCCTACCCGCCCCTACCCCCCAGCC
>CM052895.1:107736791-107835393 GCA_028534135.1 Potos flavus | reverse complement strand
TGATGGCTGCATAGTATTCCATTGTATATAAATACCACATCTTCTTTATCCATTCATCTGTTGATGGACACCTAGGTTCTTTCCATTGTTTGGCTATTGTGGACATTGCTGCTATAAACATTCGGGTACACGTGCCCCTTCGGATCACTACATTTGTATCTTTAGGGTAAAGACCCAGTAGTGCAATTGCTGGGTCGAAGGGTGACTCTATTTTCAACCTTTCGAGGAACCTCCACACTTTTTTCCAGAGTGGCTGCACCAGCTTGCATTCCCACCAACAGTGTAGGAGGGTTCCCCTTTCTCCACATCCTCGCCAACATCTGTCGTTTCCTGACCTGCTTATTTTAGCCATTCTGATTGGTGTGAGGTGGTATCTCACTGTGGTTTTGATTTGTATTTCTCTGATGCCAAGTGTCTTAAGCCCCCTGATAGATTAAAACATACCCCTTCCCCATCACCATCATCATCACTGTCACCACCAACTTTGAAGATTCAGGAACTTTCACTGAGCTGTGGGGATGCTTGATGAGCAAAAGGTCCTGGTACTGAAGACCCAAATGAAGCATGTTTAGAGATTCAGACGTTCAGCTTTTATCAGTGGAATGGACTCATGAATACCACTAGCAGCTGGGCCAGTGTGCTCTTTCTTAATTGGGTGTGACTTACAAAGAGGTTTGTGATTTCAAGAGCCATAGGATTTTTGAGAGTTGCTCTCCTACTCATATGTAGGGAGCAGTCACACATCCATTTCCTGGATGTGGACAGTGGGGGTCCACAGTAAACTTGGGCTTACTGGATATCTCCTTGCCTTTGCATTTCCCTCTTCCTGAAGCTGCCCTCTTTCTTTGTTGATAGAGTGGCTGTTTGCTATTGAACACCCTGTTGGCAGGATGCCTCCTGAGTGTTTTGGAAAGATGCATCATCTGCTGTGGAGGGCTATTTGCCTGGCAGTGTTTTTGCTCCTTCTCATTGTCTTTTTTACTTTCCCCAGACAATAGCTACAGAGCATCTTGATGCGTTTTTGAAGATTGAGTCTGTAGCCCTTGGACCACTGACCGTAACTACCTTGGGCCTTAATCATCTTAGAAATGGACCTGGGATTTGGTTCTAATGTTCAGGCTAAAAACAGAAAGCTAGCTTAAATATCTCAAAGAATAACTCATCAAGTGATTAAAGAAACACTTTGCAAACTGAGATCAATATCCTAAGCTCAACTTTCACTTAAAGTCAGACCACCAATATAATCAATTTCAGTAGGCATTATCCTGCTTCATCAAGGAGAATCAAGCCATGTTATCTTCATGTGGGCTGCATACATGATGCATAATAAAGGTTTAAGTGAGTGGAATCTCAAAGAGAAGAGGAATCCCATGAATAGCTCATCAGTCACAGATGAAAATAAAATGTCAACTAGCTTAATGGAGTTGGTTACCTGCTGCTTCCAGGAAGCTGGTTAATTCAATTTGTCAGCTTTAGGCAGACGCTAGGGACCCAGCTCATCCCTAGAACTCCTAAGGACCTATATTGAATTCCGATGTGTTTAGTTTCTCATTTCCCTTTTAGTGGCACGTACAACAGGATCCATTGGCCAAAAGGTGGGTGATGTTATAAGGAGGCTGCTCTGAATGGGCAAAGAATAAACCCAGTGTTGAAGAAAATTGGTTAAGTTATGACCTGTCATGGTCTTCCTTGTCTATTTCTACAGTCCTAGGATACTGTGCTTGCTACAAGGAGACCCTTGATGGCTTTACATGACTGGAGCCACTGAAGAGTAACATCTGACCCCAGTGTTCACTTTTTAATGCAGAATTCAAGAGTTATCTTGCTTCAAATTGAAAGACGTTTTCTTTAGTGTGTACCTGAATTCCTCATTAGTCTTCCTTGATAATGGAAGAAGAGGTAGTAAATTTTCCTTGAATCTACCCGTTCTCAACAAAAAATAACTCCCTTGACTCTTCACAAATACATTATCCCATGACAGATAATGCTTGCTTAGAATTTTCCCTCTGTGGGATGTTGAGCTTGTATGGATAATATATTTTTTATTATGTTACGTTAGTCACTATACAGTACATCATTACTTTTTGATATAGTGTTCCATGATTGATTGTTTGTGTATAATACCCAGTGCTCATTGAAATATGTGCCTCCTTAATACCCATCACCAGGCTAACCCTTCCGCCCACTGCCCCCCCCCCAAAACCCTCAGATTGTTTCCCGGAGTCCATAGTCTGTCATGGTTCGTCTCCCCCTCTGACTCCCCTCCCCTTTCATTTTTCCCTTCCTTCTCCTAATGTCCTCCATGCTATTCCTCATGTTCCACAAATAAGTGAAACCATATAATTGTCTTCCCTGCTTGCCTTATTTCACTTAGCATAATCTCCTCCAGTTCCATCCATGTTGATGCAAGTGTTGGGTATTCATCCTTTCTGATGGCTGAGTAATATTCCACTGTTTATATGGACAACATCTTTTTTTATTATGTTCACTTAGCCACTGTATAGTACATAATTTGTCCTTGATGCCGTGTTCAAGGATTCATTAGTTAAGTATAACACCCAGTGCTTATCACAGCACGTTCCCTACAAAAAGAAATAAAAGGCATTCAAACTGGCAAAGAAGAAATTAAACTCTCTCTCTTCGCAGATGACATGATACTTTATGTGGAAAACCAAGAAGACTCCACCCCCAAATTACTAGAACTCATACAGCAATTCAGCAATGTGGCAGGATACAAAATCAATGCACAGAAATCAGTTGTTTTTTCTATACACTAACAATATAACTGTAGAAAGAGATATTAAGGAATCAGTTCCATTCACAATAGCAACAAAAATCATAAGATACCTAGGAATAAACCTAGTTAAAGAGGTAAAGGATCTATACTCTAGGAACTACAGAACACTTATGAAAGAAATTGAGGAAGACACAAAAAGATGGAAAAATATTCCATGCTCATGGATTGGAAGAAAAACATCGTTAAAATATCTGTCCTCCCCAGAGCTATTTACACTTTCAATGCCACCCCTATTAAAATACCATTGGCATTTTTCAAAGAGCTGGAACAAAAAATCCTAAAATTTGTATGGAACCAGAAAAGACCCCAAATCACCAAGGGAAGGATGAAAAAGAAAAACAAAGCTGGGGGCATCACATTGCCTGACTTCGAGCTCTATTACAAAGCTATAATCATTAAGACAGTATGGTACTGCACAGAAACAGACACATAGACCAATGGAACAGAATGGAGAACCCAAATATGGACCCTCAACTCTTTGGTCATCTAATCTTTGTATGGATACTTTTTAGAGCTGTTTATAAGATATTGAAATACGGAAATGAGGCAACATCACTTGATTTGGAACCTGGACATAAGAACTGGGGCAGCATTATTCCTCCTTTTAGGGGCAGACACTAATGATTATGTGGCCATGGCCTGACTTTTCCATCTAAAACCAAAGTTCAGGAGAGCAGGATTGCTCTTTGGCATGACTAAATCATTTGAGAGCACCTACCTTTTGTGAGTGACCTAATTAGCATTCTTTAGGCTACACAGCTACAAGCAGTGGTCCAAAGAGTGTAGGTCTTAGTGCTTACAGTGAGCAGGGTTATTTAAGAGCTTTCCTGGGGCCCTGGAGCACTATTGAATATCCATAGCCAGTTCCAGGTTGGGAGCGGGGGCAGTGTACAGTTACAGAAGGAGTGAGTGTTGACATTTTTTGTGCCTGGCCTGACATCCAGCAAGCTGCTTGGGTAAACAACATCTAAATTTTACGGCTTTGAACATGTGGCACTCCACACATATTGGGCATTTGAACTGACTGGTAGTTTTGAATAAGCAGAATTTCTTGTTGTGTTCACTAGCATTTCCCTGTCATATGTTTTAGATTTTCAGAACAGTGAACCAGGAGGCCTGCAGCTTCCAGTATTAAAGAACTAAATCTGAACAATGCCAAAGAGTAAGATTTTAGAAAATTAAATGATCTTTGTAACACTGGTAATGCTTATCACTTTAGAAGGCAAAAGTCTTACTGGGGGACTTTTTTGCAAAGCTAAGTGGATCCAGTTGCTGCCCTCCTCCTCTTGGATTTGACACAATCTTGATAGTGGTTCATTTCTTACCTTTCTGCAATAAGATTTTGAATCCTGTTCTAGAAAAATCTGTTTTCCTGTTATCTTGTCCCTATGCTCATGGCTTCCATTCCTAACTAAAAGAAAGGGGAAAAAAAGGAAGAAATCCATTCTAGATTAGCATAATGGGACCTCTGTATGTTTGGTGTAGGAATTGGCATTAGTCAAATTTGAAGGTGAATCCAAAGGTCTGGAGACCAGGTAAATGGAAAAGTGGAGGACTTAGAATTTTCTCACAGTAAACAAAATGAATTATGAGCTTAAACAACTCCCAGAGGCACTGTAGGATGAGCATCGTACAAATGATTCTACTAGCTTTTGCCTTCCACAAAACATGCCCTAGACTTGTCTTGTTGGGCAACTTTTTCCCACCTCCCCTTTCCTCATACTACTTAAGTTACCTGGCTATTCCTCTTCCTGTCTCTGGGTTCAAGGAGCACTTCTATAGTCCATATAGTTTAAAACTTATACCATCCCTGCATTGTGTTATCCATGTTAGTTTTTCCTCTTCTCCGGTGCTAGTCATCTGGTGTGAGGAAAGCACCATGCCTTCCTCTACTTTTAAACCCACAGGATCTAGCACACAACTGAGCACATAATCATGCGCAATAAATATTTATGAATTATTTCAGTTTTTATATTAAATAGCGAAGAGGTTCTGGTACTTATGCCTCAGTTTTCTCATCAATAGGATAAGGGTAATAGATTAGAGTTAGTGGTTTTCAAACTTTTTAACGGTGGAAATTTTCTTTTTTTCGCACCGCATGAAGTTTTATTTTATTCAAAGTATCAGTAGGCATGAGTATATTAAAAGTTCTATTTTAAAAGCTATATTTGTCATGGTTACTTATTATAATTAATTGGCATGTGCAATGAGGCTTTCTTTATGAACACAAATCAGAATTTAGGGTAGCAGCTGGTGCTGTGTTTTGTTTAGGTTATACAATATTGAGAAACCCTGATTCACACAGGATATTTGCAGATAGGAGCAGTTTTCTTTTTTAAACAGAACACTGTGTCATTTCAGGGAACCCACCAGTTAAAACTACCCAGAAGATAAAAGAACGGGAAGACATTTTTAAAAAAAGATTTTATTTATTTGAGAGAGAGAGAGAGCAGAAGTGAGGGGGAGGGGCAGAGGAAGAGGGAGAAGCAGACTGCCCACTGAGCAGGGAACCTGCCATGGGTCTCGATCCTGGGACTCTAGGACCATGACCTGAGCCAAAGGCAGATGCTAAGCTGACTGAGCCACCCAGGCAGCCCACGAGAAGACATTTTTGATTGAAGTTTTAATCACTAATAACATCTAACACCTGACAATTTTTATTATCTCGTAAAAGTCAAAAGAAGAAACACCATACTTTATGAATGTGAAAACTCTGAGATGTGATTGAGACATCGTTGCGTTAACACAATTGATAGTGACTCTACAATACATAGGCTTAGGACTTGCAAATGAATGTATGTTAGTTTTACTAAAATATATGCATAAGCAGAAGGTAATTAGAAACTCATGGAATAGTACCATTAAGAATTACACATTTTATTCAATGTAAATTTAACCTAAAATGGAACAGTAAACTAATATTGAACTCTGACTTGAGATGTGCACACTGAAGTGTCTAGGAGTGAAATGTTTTGATGTCTGCAGCTTACTTTGAAACACATCAAATAAATGGATTGTTGGATGGATTGAGTTGGGTAGTGGTAGAGATCTATGGTAAAGCAAATATAGCAAAATGTTACTTGTTCACTATACAGTTCTTCCACTTCTCTGTTTGACAGTTCTCATAATATTGGACCAAATGTAACTAGAAAGGCAAATCTTTCTGAAATGGAAGACTGTAAATTCTTTTCTGATTCTTCTGATTCTTTTCTGATTCTTTTCTGATTCAGTAGGTCAGGAGTGAGACCTAAAAATGTACATTTCAAACAAGCTTCCAGGTAATATTGATGCTGGTGGTTTGGGGGAACACACTTTGAGAACCACTGGCTTAAACAATAGGAAATTTGTTGTCACAGTCAATAAGAAATCTAGAACAATGGTTCTCAAGCTTGGGTGTACAATATAACCAACTGGGAATATTTTTTAAAATCCTGATTATCTTATCTTACCACTTACCAGTTAAATTGGATCCTCTAGGGGTAAGACCCAGGCATCAGTATTTTTAATAACAGATGTTTACAGTGTGCTAACAAGATCTATAGGAAGGTCACTGGTCTTCAGGAAACTGAGGTTGCAGTTTTGGCTACTTCATTAGTCCAACAGTGTCATCATGGAGTATGTATTTATCTTTCTCTTCTGCCTTCCACTAGGTGTTGAGCCTTGTTGACTATTTCCTTTACTGTTGCAAATGCTTGCCCCTATTCAGACCTCAGCTCCTCTTAAAACACTGCTCAGAAAAAGAGATGAAAGCACCTATCTTCCTTTTGTGTTTTTAAACCTGAAGGAAACCTTCCTAGAAGCCTTCCAGAAGATGCCTTCTCATATCTTTGACCTGAATTAAACCACATGACCAAACCTAAGCCAGTTACTAAGACAGAATGAAATAATTGTGTTGACTTAGACCAGTGGTTCTCAACCACTGGTGACATTAGAATCACTTGGGGACTTTAAAAACTATTGGGTGCTGGGACCCATGTCTGACCGATTAAATCAGAGTCTTAAGGTGGGGCCCAGTCACTAGAACTTCTACACCACTCCCTAGGTGTGTTCCAATGTGCAGGCAGAGTTTAGAACCACTAGTTTTGACCAGTCAAGTTTCACCCTCTTAGACTGTGAAGAAGGCCACTTTTTAGGAAAATACAGTCACACGATAATTGAGTGAAGTCAAGTGTTTGTTTAGCAGGGGAGGAAGAGTAAGGGCTGTTGGAAAAAGAGCTGTCCCGGGGTATCCCAAAGCTGTATGGTTTAATCATAATTACCTAGGCTTACCCTCCCAGTGAGAGCTGGACTCTGCTCCACTTCTTTATAGCCTTAACGAGTTCTTATCTTAATGCCTTGCACAGAGTAGGTGTTTAGTACATTCTTATTTGTTATTAATTGCCTTGTCAGTTTGCTGAGGGATTCATTAACAGAGTGAAGTTCCTTTGCTCAGACATTTAAAACTGTCAGAAGGACTGCTTTCCCTCCCCCAACATCGGAGCCAGAGAAGACCTTGAAAGGTCCCGCTCTGCTCCTTGATGAGTGTATCTGCCTCTTGACCCCACTATGGTTTTATGTGACAGGGAAATTCCACACTCCTGGCATGAATGCTTGGCCTGACCGGAGCCATGCCAGGAGCTGCTGCAACGTTTATGTGTGCCTGCTTTTGTCTTCAGGGTGGTAAGGGCTGAAGTTTGTCACTCAGAGCTGACTTGGGCAAGTCAGCACTGGGGCTCTTTTGTGTGACAAGTACATTTGGATGCATAACTGAGAAACTTTTCCTCCCTCTGCAGAGAACTTGGCATTTCCCTATCATGGTTAGAGAATAAGCATTTGAAGATTGACAAGGTGAAGAGATAGGCCATCAACTGTAAATTAAGGGAGTTGATGGGAAGGGGGCTGTTTGTGACATTAGAATCACAGATTCTTTTTTATTCAGCAAAATCCCGTGCAGAGCTCCTCATTCACAACTCTTAAGGAAGAGAATGTTGAAGAAGAGAATGTTGCTCTGTGGAGGTTTAATTAGTGTATTAACGTGTAAGTTGTTTCATTTGGGGCAGAAAAGGAGGAGGTCTTCTAAGAGCAAGGTCTAAGACACAGTCATTTGGAATTTTTTATTTTGAGGAGGGAGGAGGGTGTTCGATAGTTAATTATTACTGTCCCTGTAACGAAGTCTGAAATAAAGACTTTGTATTCTGTTACATAAGACCCCATTCTCAATGATTGTTGCTTCTCATTTCTTTCCTTTCCAAACTCATAATTAGTCTGGCCACCCCCTATTAATTACTTGGTTCTTGGTAACCCGAGACACTACTGGTAGGCTTGGACGGACTCAACTTGGAGGGCTGGCTCGCATCTACCAAGTGTTGGTATCAAATTCACTACACGACGAGTGGAAAGTGTTCATTTCTTTCCTATCATTTGCTCTGACCTGAAAAATCCTTGTATCACTACCACTTTGCAGATGAAAGATTTTGCAGACCTTTCATTTCAGGGACAATTTTCTAAGGATTCGGGGAGTGGGGGCTGTAAATACATTGTAGTCTGTTTGAAGCCAACACTGTTCGGAGAGGTAGGTGAAGCCAGGTTGATTCACTTTGGGGGCCCACAGCTGGCAGTGGCCTGAATGGTATTGATTTCTCCTTTGTTTTCAGTAACGTTCTTTGAGAGCTCTACAAAGCCAGCCGTACAGCTTTACGTACAGCTTTACGGGGCCAGAGTAGGAGCTAACATTTTCTTTGCCAATTGCCTTTTCCTATAAATTTTACAAAGACCCTTGCATGCTGTTTACAAAGATGCAGCATCTGAGCGCCAGAGCAAGGATCAGATTCTTTTTCTGAAACTCAGTAAGTACAACTTTCATCCTTCTTCCGTGAAGAATTATTGTAAAAAGTGAAAACTCTACCACATGCGGCTAAAGAAGGAAGCTGTGGAGAGTGTGTGTTCCTGGGCCCAAGACAAGTGCCTTTAATTTGCCAAGTTGACTGTCGTCCAGGCTTCCAAAGAAAGGGTATAGCCCGGCCCCCGATCCTCATCATTTCTTTCCTAAGAATTCCTATTATAGTGTAAAATGAGCGTATGTCTCAAATCTTAAAAAAAACAAACAAACAAGGAAACCTCAGTTTTTCTTCCCCCAGTAAATCTCCTGTTGCTGATTGGTTGACACCGAGGGTGAGGAAGGACAAGCTCCGCACCTGAGAGTTTTCTAGATCCTGGCCACACCTGCTTGGTGAATGGGGTGACAATAAGGGGAGAATTGTGCTATTACTGTTTCTTCTTGGGAGGCAAGAAGAAGAGAGTATGACCAAGTTACTCCTCCTTTCCCCACCAGCAGCCTCCCAGCATGGTTGTCTAATTCCTCGGGGCTTCAGGGAGGGATATAATATACTAGTTCTTTGAGGATTTCTGAAACTCTGAGGGTTTGCAAGCATTTTGAACCTGGCTGTTCTCTGCTGCTGCTGAGTCTCCTCATGGGGAGGACAGGGGTAGTCAGAGGAGGTGAACTACACCAAGTGAAGCTGAAGCTTGGGGAGCCCTGATAGGAGCAGGCTGGTGGGCGTGGTCTGGGAAGGAGGCTGCACCCTGATTCTGGCACTCCGTGATGCTGCAGGTGATGGATGGATAACTTATTCAACTTTTATCCTCCTTTCGGTCTGGAAAATAGGGATGACTCCATCGAACTACTCAGGGTTTCCAGCACGTATGACTGTGTAGGCATTTGCCAATAGGAAATGTTGACTGTGCTGACTGCATGAGCCTGGCTGCCCAGATAGGGGGGCTCACCTAAACGCCTCCATTCACAAAGCTTTCACCAGGCCCTTCTAGGCCTTTTGGTCTAAATCCTGAAAAAGTCCTGACAAGACTTTGCAGGCTTGGCTAGTTTGTTAGCTCTTATGGGACTGTGAATATGCAAAATGAAGGTAGTCATGCATTTGGAGCTTTTTTCCTTGTGGGGAAGCCCAGTGTATTAACTAGAAAAGAAATGGAAGAGATGTTTTCACTTCTCAGAAACTTGGCCTTCTTCTTGGGTATTTTTTCCTCTTTGGGTGTCAATTGCCTTTTGACTCTGTCAGTCAAAAGGAAAGATACAGTATGTTAATTTGAAAAATCTTTAAAAAAAAATAAGGACAATCTTCATACATTTGGCTGTGGGTCAGATATTCTTATCTTTTGGCCAACTCCAGTAGTTACCTTCTCTACTGGAAATGTGCTACAGTCTTGTGTGATTCAGTTAGAAACAGGCTTTCAATCCATTTGAACATTTTCTTTGGTGGTCTTGAACCACTGCAATTAAAACATGCATTTTCAGCTTGGAACGCAGTTTCTGTGGAGATGGGCTGCTTTCCTCCAGTGCTGTTCCTTTTCACTTGACTTGGAGAGCAGGAGCCCCACCTTTCCAAGGAACTCAACAGCAGACATTAATGCAACCTTTTAAAAATGCTTGGGGCAGGATTAACATCCACCACATAGAAGGCTGAGCCCTGTGATTTCTCATTCCTGTACTTTGTATGTAGCAAGGGACATCCTTATCACTCTGGCTCCCACTGTATTTCTGGGCGTGTCCTCTTTTTATACTCAGTTTACTTCTAGCTGCGTGGTCTTTGCCGCCACTGCCACTCTACCTCCAAGTCAGTTGGGGGAGTGGGATGGAGGTATAAGATAAGAAAACATCCCATTCTGTTCTCTTCCTGTCCTGTGTTCCTCTAAATAACAGCGTGTTCAGTAGGTGGCAGTTCCCGAGAAGTCAGAAGGGGGAATGTCAGAATGGCAGAAATGTCCTGAGACTCTTTAGTTTCTCTTATCCAACCACTGTGTCCCTACTTGCACCTTGTATATCAAGGGCTGAATTTATGGTGGTAAGGCAAATCCCTCCCCAACTATCTACAAAGCAGGTCACTGCCCTGGATACTCAGTGTGGGTCTAATCCAAGTAAGTTCTCTCTTTGAGTCTCAAGAATTTTGTTCTGTCAGAGCGAGATCTTGGAGCCAGAGAACCATGGATCCTTGAATCATAGACCATAGATTCTTAGAAATTTTGTGATTCATAGACTTTATGACTGTATATCTCTAAGTAGAATGTACCAAAAGTCCTCTAAGGTTTATGCAGTGGATTTAAATTTCTGTGGTATTCCACATACCATGTTATTAGAGTAGATATTGTTTTTCAGTTTTACTGATGAAGGAAACATTAGAAGTGAATTAGTTATCAAGCCTGAACTGGACTTCTTAGTGCAGGCAGTACCCTGAGAGTCTGTCTGGTAAATTTTACAGAGAAGGAATAGGGCTCTAAGAGGGTTAAATGTACTGTCCAAGGTGGATACAGCCAGTTGTCAGGAGGAGCTAGGACCACTTCCATGTGGCCTTGACTCTGCTCTTCCTTGCACCATCCTTTCTCTCTGCAAAACAGTGAGGGCTCTATGCAACAATTACCAGATTGAGGCAGTTTCGATTCCAATTGAGAGAACTCCTCCATTTTGTGTTTCAGCAAAGCTCGTGATATTAAAAAGAGCCTAGAAATCTAAGTCTGTATTAATGTAAGATGTTAAGCAATATCGATACTTCTGAGGTGCTTTATGGGACACATTTTGTTCATTATCATGGTTTGTAAGTCTTGCTTTATTTGAGGGGGCTTGTTGTTTTATGCCTTAAGGGTGGTGTAGACTTTGTGAATCTATCTAAGTAGAATGTACTGAGTTGGGGGCACTTCTGGGCATAAAGTTGAAGTCTTTCTATTTCATCAATTTTTTTCAGCTACTATGGGACAGTGCCCTTCCTTCTTTTCTTCTTTCCTTCCTTCCATCCTTTTTTCCTTTCCTTCCTCTCTTTGCCTTCTTTTCCTCCTGTTCCTCCTTCTCTATATCTTCTATTTACATCCTCCTCTTCCTCTGCTTCTCCTTCTTTGATAAAGGAATGGTTGGGATTGAATTGTCAGGATGAAGGTATAGGGTATGTTTATGGTTCAGTCAATGCTAATTGTCTTAAATCACTTTATTTGCTGGTACCCTAGACTAAACAAAACACAACTATAGAAAAAGAAGGTATATAGTAAAGTCATAAATAGGCATTTACCTGTGATTGTGAAATCCTCAGTTCCTAATGGCATTCTTATGAAGGAAGTGTGGTCTTGGATGACATGATCATAGACTAGGTAAGATTTGTATCTACTTTATTTCTGTATCTCCACAATTTGAAGACAGGATCTGGGACTCCTGAGGGTATATAAAGGGGCAACAGAGTTATCTAACATCCCTAAATTCAAAAAACACAATCAAGTGAATCAAAGATGACATCTTCCCTGACTTTTCTTAAGAGTCTAGACAACTCCATTTGGATTTCATTGCTAAGACTTCTCAAAACAGAATTAATTCTCAACAGGCTGCAGTAGGAAAAGGAGTTAATACTAATGAGTTGGAAGAGTGTAACTAAGCTTGTAGCTAAGGAAAACAAATATATCCCTGGAGAGTAAAAGGCACTAATTTTCCCCATGAAAGGATGGGTGGGACTCAATCCTCTTTTCAGCTAGGTTTATCACATAGAGGGGTGTGTGTGTGTGTGTGTGTGTGTGTGTGTGTGTTTCATCTTCTCTAGAAACTTCTTTCTTCTCTTTTGAAGCTAGTTTAGACCATATTTGATAATATGGAAATAGTTCTAACCATGATGGCTTTCAACAATTAAGGGCCTTTTAAGTATTCCCCTGGCACTACTGAGATTAAAGGTGCCATGATCATTCTAGGCCATTTGGAAATTGTAGTGACAGATTGTGTAGTAAGTACTTCCTTGTGAACTTACGGTTCTCATCAGATTTTGGAGCATGCCGATGGCCGAGGTGAGGGCAGGACTTGAAGCTTGACTGCTTCACTGCTCATGCATAGCTTCCTTTCATCCCCCTTTCCAGTTTAGGAGCTCCAGAGTTTTTCAAAGGCCATTACACTGCCCAATAGCATTCCTAAGAGTAGAAGGAAGACTGTTTGTTTAGCTGAATTGGGGTAAGTCTCCTGAGGCCAATGAAGTTTTATTGAGCCATATCTGGAAGGACTAAAAGAACTAAGTGGGTTTCTTCATTTTTGTTTGTTTGTTTGTTTTTGTTTTTTTATTCCCTTACAAAGGTAATCTGCACTGAGATTTGAGCCAGCTGACAGCAGTTGAGAAGTAGGACATCATTCATAGAACAAAAAGAGAGGAGGAGCCTATGGGAGGTCACACTTCAAAATCTTGGGATAGACAGACCATTTGGTTGAATTGAATTGCAAAAGGGAGAGTCTAAGAATTTCATAAAGTCAATTATAGGCTTTGGTGCCACTTGCTGAGTGTATAATGTGTCAGATGGTAAGGGCTTGCTTACCATCTTGCCAGGGAGACTGAAGGGATTCCCAGCAAAAGGTAACAAACCTGGAAGATTTGCTACATGGAACAGTAAGGAGCAGATCGGGAAACCTTAACAATAAGGAAAAGTTGAGTTGGCACTAAGTGTAGCAGCGCCATGTCACATACCGAAAATACAACATTATAGACAGATATTTGTGTGGGAGTGTGTGTGCACGCACGTGTTTGTGTGCAGACACTACAAATAGAAACATTCTAACCTAACACTTAATGCTTACTGTGTACCAGGCACTGTGCTAGAGTCAGTGATTTGGATCTCACAAGACTTTTTGTCCTCTGAGTATTGCTGTGCTTTCTGTAAGCAGGCTTGACCTGCGGATGCAGGATTACCCTTGTTTGCCTACAAGGGAATAAAAAACGGAACAAAACAACACAAAAGCCAGAAGGCATATAAACCCATAGGATTACTATGGATTCAAGGTAAGTACTATGGTCAACTTCGTTTATAGAACAGAGAGGAGTTAAAGATTTTGCCTAAAGTCACACAGTTAGAAAGTGGACTTGGTGGGATTTGAACCGGGACAGTGTGGGGCCAGAACATGGCTGCTGAACCATGGTAGTACTCTCCCTCACTACAGGCACTTGTCAGTCCTTCTGTATGTTATCATGCCTAAATGCACATAAAAGGATGTTCATGGGAGTGGTTAAATAATTTTGGAATATTCCTGTGAGAAAATACTATGCAGCTATTAAAAATAATATTCTCAAAGAATATGTATCATACTTAATGTTAAGTGGAAAAAGCAGGCAACAGTTCTGTGTTATAACTTGATGGCAATTTGGTTTTTTAATGATTATAAAGGGAAAAAAGTAGAGACCATCTAACTGTGTATCAGTAGAATAAATACACTGTGGCTTAGTCATACAATGGAATACCACACCTAGTTCAGCAGAATGAAAGCGATATCCATGTATTAACATGGATAAGTTTTAAAACATACTGCTCACTGTAAAGAGCAAGGTATGAAAGGATGCACATGTCATTATACCACTTATGCAAAATTTTTAAGTATACAAAAGAATATACATTGTTATGGAATATATATACATATGTAATAAAAATGTGAAAATATGCACAAGATCTCTACCCACTTCAGCTTGAGGTTGGCACTTCCTAGGTTTCTGTTAGGAAGGAGAGAGAATTAGATGGGAGTTGAGTTTTAGCTGGACCCATTTTATTTTTAAAGAAAACAGAGAACTGAAGCAAATATGGCAAAATGTTAGCATTTGTTAAGCACTCAGTGGTATATAGGGCAGGATATAGGTTTGTTTATACTACTTTCTCTATGTTTGAAATATTTTATAATTAAAAATTAATATGGGGGCGCCTGGGTGGCTCAGTGGGTTAAAGCCTCTGCCTTCGGCTCAGGTCATGATCTCAGGGTCCTGGGATCGAGCCCCGCATCGGGCTCTCTGCTCAGCGGGGAGCCTGCTTCCCCCTCTCCCTTTGCCTGCCTTTCTGCCTGCTTGTGATCTCTCTCTCTCTGTCAAATAAATAAATAAATAAAATCTTTTAAAAAATTAATATGTATATAAAATACACAAATATTATGGAAAGGACTAGGAGATAGACATCAAAATAAAATCAGTGATTATTGTTGGAAGATTATGAACAATTCTTATTTTCTTCCTCAAGTTCTATATTTTCCAAACTTTCTATAGTAAGCATGAGATGAGAAATAAAAACAGTAAATGGCTTTTTAGAAGGTGTCAATATTACAGGCAGAGTGCTGTATTAGAAGATAGACTCTGCTCCTGTGTATTGGATGACTCACTTAGCTGCTCTGAGACATGGTTTCCTTATCTGCATGGTGGTGGTGGTGGGTTTTAGAGTCTGTGTTACAGATGGACTGCACGCTCCCTACACTACTGATTTTTCTTGGTAACCTTGGTGTCTAGTTGGGCATGTGACTAACTCTTGCCAGCGGAATGGGAGGGGGCAGTTAGGAGTAAGCATACCTTCTCTGAGGTTTCTCTTATGTCTGCTGGCTGGCTGGTCTGGTCTGGGATGTCTTGAAACCCTTTGTTGAGATGGTGGAGCCATAGTGTGGAAGTAGCCTAGAATCCATTTGTCACCACTTGGACAAAAGTGGCTTAACCAGGAACACATACATGGATTTTATGAGAACAGTAAGAACTTTTAGCTTTTTCTTTGTTATAGCAGATAGCCTACTCTGACCAATACAGGCCTCCTCTCTAAGGTCCTTGCAAATTCTAAAATTCTTTGAGTGCAAAGATTTCCTTCATTTCAAGTTGTGTCTCCATTTGTTTGACTCTTAATGAGGTTCACTAATCTCAGGGACAAACTAATTTAGTTTTTTATTTTAACTAATTAATTTATTTAAAAGATTTTATTTATTTATTTGACAGAGAGAAAGAGATCACAAGTAGGCAGAGAGGCAGGCAGAGGAAGCCGGGGAAGCAGGGTCCCCGCTGAGCAGAGAGCCCGATGCGGGGCTCAATCCCAGGACCCTGAGATCATGACCTGAGCCTAAGGCAGAGGCTTAACCCACTGAGCCACCCAGGCACCCTGGGACAAACTAATTTATGCCGTGACTTGGATATGTCCAAAAGAAAGAAATTATATAATAATAAGTGACATGAAAAGATAAAGAATAGCAGAAGGCCAGGGAAACATTTAAAAGCAAGTAAATTTGGGATGTGAACAACTTGAGGCTGTTATGTTTATATATCCTGGGGACAAGAACCTATACATCTTTGATCTCTTTATAACCCCCTGTTTTTATATATCACAGGCACTTAATCAATGCTGTTGGATGAATGAATGAATGAATGGATGGATGGGAAGATACCATTGAGTTCTTATGGTCACATACCTTGAGAAGTGCTATGGTCTGAATGTATGTTTCTTCAAAATTCATGTTGAAATCTTAACCCCCCAAAACTGATGGTATTAGTAGGTGGGGCCTTTAGGAGGTGCTTAAGTCATGAGGGTAGAACTCTCATGAATGGGATTAGTGCTCTTCTAAAAGAGGCTCCAGAGAGACTCCAGCCTCTTCTACCATGTGAGGACATAGTGTGGCTAAATCAGGAAGAATGCCCTCACCAAAACCTAACCATGCTGTGGCCTTGATCTCAGACTTTCAGCCTCCAGGATGGTGAGAAGTAAATTTCGGTTGTTTATAAGCTGCACAGTCTGTGGTATTTTGTTATCACAGCCTGAATGGACTAAGACAAGAAGCCAGTGTGCTTAATTTCTCAGATTATAGTGAGCCTGCTCTCAGTTCTGTAATACATGGATGCTGCCCTTCAGTTTGGTCAAGGGAGTAAGAACATGTGCTCTGGGCCTGGAGGAGGAGTCAGACAGTCAGGGTTAGAATCCTCTATGGCTCTGCCTCTTCCTCATTCCTCAGCTTTCTTAGGTATAGAATAGGGACAAAAGTGCTACAAAACTCCTGGGGCTATTTTTGAGGATGAAAGGAGCTAACACAGGTGAAGCACATAGCATAGACTTGCCACAAAGTTGAGTAACTTGGAATTATGACATGAATTCACAATGACCCTAAGTTAAATCAAGATGAGACTCCCCCATCCCTAACCAGTTCTGCCCCAGACACACTATCTAAGCCAGGATGGGTGTTGGCCTTGACAGGATGTAGCATTGCACTAGTCATATGCTTCAAAATTGCCTTATTAAACATCACTAAGTCATATTTTCTAAGTAAGCAGTGGCTCTCATGTAGCAGGAGTGTTGGGGGGTGGGGGTGTGTGTGAATAGTTCCCTAATGCAGATGTCCTTCAGAGTAACGCAGAGTGATTTAGAGAAGGTGACTCAAGTCCCTGAGTTTCATTTTCTCATCAGTAAGGTTGGGAAAGAACACCTACCTACTGTGCAGGTAATTGTGAGGCTGAAATCCAAACAATGTTCCCAAAGCTCTGTGCCTGGCTGGGAGGGGCCTGGATATCATGCTTACCCCTCCGTGTCACCTCTTTGAAACCCAGCCCTGCCTGAAGGTCAGAAGACATGTCTCTAGTTTTTATTCAGAACACTGTGGTTCTTGTTAAAATTCACATACATTTTTGGAAAGCTTTTATTTATTTATTTCCCCCCTCCCCCCAGCACCCATTTTCTTGAAGGGAAATTCAATCTGTCTGGTTTTGATTCATTTACACTCAACTTGTTAGTATTGTTTTGTAAGCGCCAGCCAACATCCCAGTAGCCCTTGGAACATTGTTTCAAAAGCTGCATTTTAAAGTCTAGAAAGTTTATTTTTCTTTCTTCTTTTTTTTAAAAAAGGAAACCAGACTTTAGCACCAGTTTGCGTTTATTACGAGTGCATGACTGAATTCCAACAAATTTGGTAAAAAAATACACTTTGCCATTCCTAGTTTTAAAATTTCAGCTCAATTTAATTTACCCTTGTAAAAAGTTTTCGTATTCCAAGCCAAGAGAATGTTTGTGTGTTCTCTTGCTGTTTTGCTGGATCATGAGATTGTCGCCTCTTTAAGGCTTTCGGTTTGCCACTTGAATGAAAAAAATGAAGACCTTTCCTGCATATTTGCATGGTACTGACTTTCTGTTGATCCTGTCTTCATTGATTTGGTAGAGGGTTTTGGTGGAAATTGGTAAGAAGTTTCATTCATGTAGTCAGACATGAGAAATTACATATAATTATCCAAACCTATACTCAACAAGAGGAAAAACAGAAAGGAGTTAGGCACTCCCCTTGGAGTGGAGGGTTTCTCAGAGGTTTCTAATGAGTAGGACACCAGTCCTCCACTCTTCTGTATCATTTTACCCACCAAGCCGGTATAGTAAACACAACCTCAAGACAATGCCGTTTACTTTCCATTGTGCAGTAATAGGCTTCATCTGCTGCTTCTAGGATAACAATTGTTCATTGTTCATGCTGCTTCAAGGTTGAGAAATTGAATTTTCTCTCTGGTTCCCAGGAGAAACAGGAAGACTGAAACAAACAAGGAGGTAATTTCCACATGTGTAGCAGCCACTTCGTTTGCTAAGGGTCTCAAGTTGTGTATTTTAGGAGATGAATTTGCAACAGGTTAGATTTTTTGTAAATCTCAGAAAGGAAATGAAATCTCTTGAATTTGCATTCAGGTGTTTGAGGTGCAGATGGGCTTTCTGGGCAGACTTGGTGAGCCTTGGCAAGTTTGCCTTGACTACGTATTTCCAGCTGGACAGGGAAGGTGTATTTCCAGTTTCCTACCAGGAGCAGTCAGTTCCAGTCTTCCCAGCTCTCCAGTTTGCTACGGTCTAGAGGCAGTGCATGAAATGTCACTGATGATTTTTTATCTCCACCTTGACTGAGAGCATTTTAAGCTATATAAGGGAGACCCATTAAGTATCAAATTAATTTTTTCTAAACTATGCTCTAATTTTCATATAGCCAAAATAGCCACAGAAGATATGGTGAAGGTGGTAAAGAATCTTTGCAACTCTTCCTTGTTTAATTTAACAAGGCAGGTAGAGCCCAGTGAGAACATGCCTACCCAAAGCAAATGTGTCCACTCCAAGCAAAAAGATGGGAATGAAAACCTCCCTAATACTGAGAGAGGTGGGATCTGGGGGAGTGGGATTATGTTTATGGTTGTCTGTTTTCTTTTTCTTAATTTTCTGAATTTTTATATAATGGATGTGTATGTGTGTGTGTGTGTATATCTGTATATATCTTAAGTTTTTGTTTACCAAAAAACATGAGCAAATATTTGTTTTAATTAAATGGTATAGAAGTGTATAGAACGAAATGTACAAGTTCTTTTCACTCATCCCCTAGCACACTCTGCTCTCTAGAAATGACAGTTGGTTTTGTCTGTAAACATCCAGACTTTTCTCTGTTATATATGTTTAATTGTTAGCATTTTATTGAAGGAATGGGACTCCATAGGGTAAAGGTAGAGAAAAGTTTCCCATTGCTGCCTCTATAAAGATGATATGCAGGCTCATTGTAACTTTCTTGGACACTCATATATATAACAGTTTCTCCAGTCCTTTAAAGTCTCAAATATAGTCCCTAGGCTCTCTGGCTCTCTTTGCACACAGGGGGTCCACCACCTTGAGGGCATCCTCTGACAAAAGATGCAGGTGCTGCCAGAGAGAATGAAAGCTCACCCCCTGAGCAGGTGTGTGAATATGATCAAGAGATGGGAAGGATATGAGTGGCAAGTGCTGACAGCATCTCTACAGGTGGGGCCCCTTTTAAAACGATCCTGGCTGGCTCCTTTGCCTGTGGTCTGGAGGGAACACAGATGCAGCCTTGCTGCTGCTTTTAAGAGGAGTGCAGTTCCTGCAATGCAACGCACTTAGTGCCTGGGCCTCCCTATGCTTCTGGTTCCTGCCTCTTGCCAATAGATGAACTTCGGTCATGAATCAGTCTGGACCCCTGTAGACTCCAGCAGTCTGAGCCATCTCCTTGAAACTCTTGTTAATTAGATTGAGGTAAAGGTGGAAACACCACCATGCCCCAACAAATTATTCCAAAGAAATTCTCTCAGCCTTGTCAGTTTCAGTCCTTTTATGCCGTTGAGGTGGGTGATGGGCTAGTGGTTGCAGTGGATGGCTCCTTTGCCAAGGGCTGTCTAGGTGGTCTAGTAGCTCATTTTGGAGTGTAAGAGCATTAATCACCTACTGCTTTGTTCTGAATCTTTGAGACACTAGACAAAGCTGAAAGATTCTCATTTTAACATCTTATTATAGACCTAGACATTTGTTTTCCATAAATTGGAACATATTAATGTTCTGGACGTTGCTGTCTGAATAACAGTGTTTTCGTATTATTATTATTATTATTTTTTTTTTTTTTTTACAGTGTTTTCGTATTAGATGACAGTGAGCTGCCTCATTCATTTTAATTGCAGCAAGTATCCTATCAGGTAGATAAGCTATAGTTTAACCATTTCCCTACTGATGGGCTGTTTCCTATTTTTGGACCTTATAAAAAATGCTGCTATAAATATTTTTGTATCCACATATTTGTTTTGCATGTGTGTACTCATGTTAGTATTTCTGTAGAATAGAGGCTTAGAAATGGAGCAGAAGGTAATCAAAGGGATGTACCAGGAGAATGTTGCTAGATTCTGCCAAAGGAGAGCTGTATAAATTCTTTACTTTCTCCTGCAATGCCTCAGAGTACCCATTTCCCCACAGCCTCACTAAATATTTTCAGTGGTTTTAATAGTTGCCATGTTGAGAGGCTAGCAGTGATCTCATTATTATTTTAGTCTGTATTCCCTTGGTTACTAATGAGGTGAGCTATCTTTTCTCATGTTTGTCCATTTTTACCTGTGCCCCTTGAATTGCCTGATCACATATCATTCTCCAAATCGGGGTTCTAAGGTCTTTCCCAGTTCCTTGTAGTTATAAACAAGGGCAAAATGTCAGAATGATAAAGGAGAGTGAGGATGTAGAAAGTTGGTGGGAACCTGGCCCAGCTCCGCGAGGACAATAAATAGCAGAAATTCTACCACTCAGATTTTATCACTTTTTTGCAAGTCTGAATCTGAAACACAGGCTACCTTTTTTCTCAAATTGACATGTGTAACTTGATTAGTAAAATTTCACCTGATTCCTTGTGTTTGAGAACATGTGCAAACTTTGAGTCTTAAGCCTAAGTAGTTACATTTATGGCTTTTTGTCTCTTGGCCTTTATTTTACACATTTTAAAAATTACTAAAGGCATATTGGGTTTAGAGGAAGAACCTTAGGAGATTATTTAGGAACACCTAGCAGCCATGGCAACATGCCTTTAAAAGGGGGATGGACTCTGCTAAAAAATATTCCACTTACAGGTAATGACATACATTTGCCAAACAGCCCCAAGCTAACCCAAGAAAGAATAGACAGATGGTTTGAGGCGTGTCAGGAATAGGATTTACAAAATAAGATTATGGTTATGCTGGAAAGTAACAGCAATCATTGTAAACAGATGGAACAGATTCACTTTTTGCCATGGGGCAGAGGAAGAAAGGGGTTTTGCATTGCTGCGTGTGAATTAGAGTTGGCTCACCTATACACATAGCTCTCAGGGGTTTTGTAGATTTTGTAGGCACTCGTATAGGCCACATGACTGGGCCTCCAGTTGGGTATCTTTAGATCCAAAGTAGGGGAACTGCATTCTCATTCATGGGTTGGCCCTGTTTGGGTTGTGTTTGGCATACTAACTGACATCCTTTTCTACATGAACAAAACTATCACACCACTTGAACAGAAGTTCTCTCTGATGAGAAGACATCAGAGAGAGCCAGCCTGTTTATTTCTGAATGTGTATTCTTGGCTGCATGAATTAGATTTATAGCAGAGGAAGGCACAGAACACCTCCCATTTATGATTGGTCTGTATTTGCTCAGTCCATATCCTCAACCTTAAAGGTGTAATGAATAAGTCTGACTCTGCCATGAATTTAAAAATCTCAGATCTCTCCTTTTCAGTTCAACTAAGAATTAAGAAAGATAACACTCCCTCCTGGGAGTATCTTGGCATTTTTCAAGGGAAAAGAAAGGGGGGTTGCCAATGGGGATTTGCTGATGATGGCATAAGAGAAAGGTGGTCACGAAGGAAGACTAGAGGTCCTAGACCTTGGAATTCAGTTGAGGCTCGCTTGCCTGGTTAGAAACTGTCCCTATGTAATAAAAGGGTGGAATTTGGCTTTTAGAATACATTTCCATTAGTCCTAGAGTTTAACAGCTAGTTCCTAATGGCAGCCCGACGCAAAACATGTGAAGCCTCCAAGTTGGCAAAGTCGATTTCTGACTAATGGGGAAAATTACCCAATGAGAATTAGTAATCTTGCATCACTGATCAAAATTCTTACATTACCTTTCATGTGGGTAACAGAACAAGACTTCCAAAAGGAGTTGAGACTGGTTTTAACATGGCCTGTTGGTCACTGAGACAGGAAATATTTAACATGAATCAGGCTCATTTGGAATATTTTTGATTTGTCTTGATCTTGAGGTTTCCAGGTATTAGTATTAGTGAACACTCATTTAGTCTTTTTATGTACTGAAAAAATGTGCCCTCTCATCATTCCTGGATAGATACATTTGCCCTGATTTGGCTCTATGATGCTCTTTATTTGTACCAGATTTTTTAGTGTAGCACTTTTGAAGGGGGGGGGGGGTCTCTTAATGTTAAACTCAGAAAAGCAGACCTGACCAGCTATCCCAAAGAACGTTGCTGTTATAGGCTGAATTGATCGCAGGTGGATTCTGGAATGGGAGGATTAACAATGACATAAAATGGTCTAAATACAAATTACACAATGATGACCCTTTGGAAGGGGGCTGACCCATAGCTACATGTGTCCTCAGAGCTGGGGCTTAGATATCATTTCCTTTGGACTTTGGATGGCTTGAGGTGGTCAAAATGATTTAAAAATGTTCAGTTATGCTGGTGTTGGAAGATGGCATAGTTTGAGAACAGAGGCAGAAACAGAGGCAGTAAACTTGCCTTCCTCATCACTGATGTCAGAAATGAGAAGGTGCGGGATGGAGGTGAGTCGGCTGCTTCATCTTGTCTTTTTGGACTGTATTGAGAAATCCTGCTTTTGTCCATTTGCTACTCTGTCTTTTGGTAATAATAATAACTGAGCAGAGGAAGATGTAGTTGTGGCTTTCTGACCCTTCTCTAACCAGGGCAATAATATAATGACAATAGTCAAGATACTCGGAATGCTTCTTTATTTATCTCTCCATGGGAAGTCATAAGATTGAATAGGGCTTTCATTTAGTGAATTCCTCTGTGGGAATATATACAAAGAATGCCAAACTCACAGGGTCTGTCCTGGTCAGGGGCTCCACATCTAACCCCAGGTAACTGGGGTATCCCAAGCAGACTAAAGAACTAGATGGGACTGTCTCTTCATTATTTGTTTTTAAGGGTTATACGAACTGTATACTTAGGATGGATTTTTCAGGACACAGGCTACACAATGTATAGGCTAAGAAATGAATTAAGAACCAAGATCAGAATGGGGGTAAGATGAATTCTAGCAAAATGCTCTCCTTTCAACGAATCTTACTGCAAAGTCCAAATGGCCATTTTGAACACCTGCATGATATACAGGAAGCATGGTGTTTTAGGACCCTTCCCGCTATACACACACACACACACACACACACACACACACACACACGCACTTCAGCACATATTCTGTGAATCAAGATTTCTTAGGGGAGATTTGTGAGTCTTAGATCAGTGTGATTCATCATGCAAACCAGGCCGTACACTAGAATTGCCTGGGAATATTTTTTTTTGGTGTGGGGGGGAAAGACCAGTTTCCCTTACCTCAACCCAGACCCAATTAAATCAGCATCTCAGGGCACTGAAAAAAAAAATTAAAGCTCCCCAGATGATTTAATGTGTGGCCAGGGTTGAGAACCATTTTCTTGGGTAGTAGCTTGTTGAGATGGTTACATTGACACTCCTTCCTCTCTTCCAGATGTACTTCCATTAGATTCTAGATTCCTTGAGGGTAGGACTGCCTTATATAGCTTTTGGTTTTCCAGAACATCTGGCTTTCAGGGAATAATTGTTTCCTGAATGGCTCCACACCACTATGGGGACCCAGTTCTAGTGCTGGCTCTTCCATTCATTAACTGGGTATGCCAGGGGAAGGGTAGTCAGATAAAATACAGGATACTCAGTTACATTTGAATTTTAGATGAACAATGAATAATTTTTTAGTATGCATACTTCCCATGCAGTGTTTGTATATGAATTTTTATTTGCTCAGTTTAGCCTTTTCTTTGTATGTCTTCTTGGTCTCAGATTATTCACTCATAAAATGAGGAACGCAGTCTTCAGAGATTAAATTATTTCATTTGAAAGAAAAAATTGTAAGAAACCAGAATCAACTTCAAATATGGTAAATTTAAATTGAGGTATAGCAAATTCTCCCTTCCCATTTAGGATTATGAACACGGATGTAAAAATTCTCACCAAAATACTAGCCAATAGGATCCAACCATACATTAAAAGGATTATTCACCATGACCAAGTGCAAAACAGGTTCTTAAATGGTGTGTCTGAGTATACATAATGGTGACCAGGCCAGCAGACATGGTTATAATAAAAGTGCTTCTTTTTCTCCATTTAATGATGTTTGGATTTCAAGGAGCTCTTTCAGGTTAACACCAAAATGTGGTCTTTTCCGTTTCTGTAAGATCAGAGATATTTGATTTTGAAAAGCCCTCTCTCATCAGTTTCTTAATTTCAAAGTACACAGAGCGTCTCTAGTCCACTTAATTGAGAACATTTTTTTTACAAGCAAATAGAAATTTTTGTATTTTTCAGAGTAAACTTCCTCATTGTGTATGTATGTGTATGTGTGCTACATTTGTGTGTGTGAAATTTTGTCCCTTTCATCAAATGATGCAACATATAACAACTTTTGGAGTTCTAATACTTTATTATACAGTATTTATTATGTATTTATTAATTTGTATTTGCCCATATGCAATTGCCCAGTGCTAAGATCAAGGGAATAGAATTTGTGTCCTAAGGCAATTTCTTTGTAAATTGAAGAATCATTAAAATTGGAATTTCCAAATGAATTTTTCCATGTGTTAAACTTCATGGAATGGAATAATGAGTCAGATGTCCGGGAAGGTAATTAGCAGTGTTCTTTTAAAAACAATCACAACGTTTGTGAGGCAAAGACGTTCGTACTTTCACCCAACATTAATTTAATAATGTAGGGTCAGGAAAGCATTCAAAGGCTGGTGGAGGTGCACTCTTTAAGGTCACCAGATAGGAATTTAAGGAGTTTTTGGTCCAAAACTGAAATTGTCTGAATTTTATAATATGGTCAACATTAAAAACAGAAGAAATATTAAACTGTGAATGTTTACAAAATGAATGTTGTAATATCTAAAAGAACCTGCCATTTTAATGGCAAGGTCAAATGGTCAAAATAGAGGTCACTGAAATCTACCAGATTGGGATTTCTTTCCTGTTTTCCAGTCTCTCTTCCTACCTTCACCTAGAAACAATCAGGGAGCACACATTTTCTGTTTACTCTTATTCCAGTTGGGATCCTCAGTGGACAATTTGTATCCCAACTTTCTCAGAAAACCATTTTTTGTTTCCCTCTCCCTAGTGTTCCTTGGGACCAAACACCACACTAGACTGCAACAAATCCTGCCTCTCTTGTGGCAGATCAACAAGCTTCTCAAAAGATGCTCGTCCTTGCTATTTTTTTTGATTTTAGTACCCATACTTCTAATAAATTCTACTCCAAAACACATTATTATGCAATAGTGTGTGCTAAGCCCTATGCCAAACATTTTCTATGCATTATCTCATTTGATCCTCAGAACAGTCTTATGATGTAGGCATAATTATTTTAAATTAACAGATGAGAATTCTGAGGTCTACAGAAGTTAAACACCTTTCTCAAGGCCACATGGGTATTAAATGGCGCTAGTAGAATTTGAACCCAGGGCTCTGGAATTCTTGATCACTATGTTATAGTAAAATGCTATTTTTATAATAAAAGTGACATCATTTATTAAATAATAGTGATTATTGTTATAGCAACATTTATTTAGTACTTGCAGTGTGTCAGGTGTTATACTAGGTGTTTTATCAGTCCTCTCCTTTGTACCAGAGTTAAGATAATATCTTTTCTACAGAACGGTGAGTGAAAGTATAACCTTTTCAAAGTCACACAGCTGAAAAGAAGCAGACCCAGGAACCCAAACCAGAAGTATTTATCTTTAGACCCTCACACTCTTCTCTCTTCATCCTTCCTTTTTGGGAGTCTTCTAGCTATTGCCAGTTACACTCTAGAAGGGTTTGAATCCAAAAGGCTCTTTCTCCACTACTGGCCTTCTGTCTGCCCTCCTCCTTCCCTTCCTACTTCATGACTGGAGTAGAGCCATTGCTGAGGTACTGCTTGCCTTATTGAATGTGGCGCTAATGCTGCCTGTCCTGAAATACACTCGAATTGGATATCCAAGATGGCATCAGCTGCCTTTGAAATGAGGCAGTCTTTCCTTTGGACTCCTTGAGTGAGGCCGTTGTTATCAGTGAAGACATGCTCAAAGGCCATGCTAAAGGAAAAATGCTCAGCATTATAGGAGCTGATGTTAATGACACAGTTGAAACTGTTTTATGGAAATATCAACTCAAAGATTTGATCCTGAAGAGAAGGAATCGGTCTTCACAAAAGGAAAATGGTTTAGGAAGTGGCATCTAAAGATAATGTGAATCTTACAAACTTTGTTGGTAAAGATGGGACATGTAGGAGTAGATACAGGGTATGGTGACCATATGTCCTGATTTATGCCTGTTTTATCTCAACATAATTAGTAATTAGCATCCATTTTTACTCTCAAAAAATGTCCTGATTTGAAAAATTATAAGGGTGCCCTACATAAGAGGCAAAATGTAAATGCTGTCGGGTTTATTCATCCATTTATTTATTCATTTAACAAATATTTATTGAGTGCCTACCTACCCTGTACCAGGCGGTGTGCTAGGGAAGTAAAACAGGTAAGGTTCCTGTCCTCACTGGATAGGAAAATCTAGTTAGACAAAGAACTAAATACATTTTTACAGGTTGTGGTAGGAATGAAGTAAAAAATGGCTGTGAAAAAGAAGAGTGTCTTCTCTGGGGAAGTCTAAACATGGGGCGCTTGAAGGAACAAGAGGAGCCAGCCATGGGTTATGTGAGTGGGAGTCAGACTGACGAACCTACAGGAATGCCTTGAGGTGTGATTGAATTAAGTATGTTCCAGGAGCTAAAAGGACTGAGAGTTAGGGTCCAACTGTGGGAATGAGGGGAGATTTTAGGGGGAAGGGAGGAGGCTTATTAGCAGAATCTTGAAAGATATTTTGGGGATGGGAGTTCTGCTGAGCCATGGTGGGTTTTTTGGATTTTTAAAAAAGATTTTATTTTTTTATTTATTTGACAGAGAGACACAGCAAGAGAGGGGATACAAGCAGAGGGAGTGGGAGAGGGAGAAGCAGGCTTCCTGCTGCGCAGGGAGCCCAATGCGGGGCTCGATCCCAGGACCCTAGGATCATGACCTGAGCCAAAGGCAGATGCTGAGTGACTGAGCCACCCAGACACCCCCCACGGTGGTTTTTTTGAGCAGCAGGTATACTAGTTGGACTAGTCTATGAGATCCTTTGAAAAACCAATGGGAGAACACACTGGAAGCTGCTGGGGGTGGAACAAGAAGTTGCAATAGGTAGTTTCCAGTTTGATGCTGCTTAGTAGATGGCCCAGATTTGAAGTCGTGCCTATGCTGAGTCCTAAACCTGCTACCTATTTTTTATGCACATGCTCGGACTGGCTAAGTAACAATTAAAAGAACCAGGGTATTGCTTTTGTGATGGAAATCAATAGTCTTTCCACATGGAAGAAATGTTTTTGTTTCATCTAAGATTGGAGGTCAGAGTAGGAGATTATGGCAGACATGCCAAAGTATAGTCTTTTAATGACAATAATTGTAGTTTGAGTATACTTTAACATATGAGAAAACTATTGTATCACGGGTGCTCAATTCTGGTACTTCCTCTCCCTTCATCTCTTCCCTTCTCCCCCAGTTCTCATCCTCAAATTGCGTGGGGATTTTTGATCTAAATTTCTAATAAATAGGCTCTAAGAGGACATTACAGCTGCATTTCAGATATACGGTTAAGGACATGTAGAGTTACACTAAGACTCTATTTCTGGATTGAAATGCCAACTTATTCCTTAGACCTGGCGATATTTAGGAAGAAATGCTAGTGATTTGCCATGTCTCTGAAGTATGGTAAAGCTAGTGATTGCTTCACCCCTTCCCTCCCTGTTTTCAAGGCCCTCCACTAACCCATGTGGTGCTTTGTTGCAAACTCAGAAAGGGGCCTCTTCCTCCGCGCAGAAGCAGCCATGTGCCAGGATGAACATTGGACAAAAGGAATGTGAGCTGCATGTCAGCCTCTAGTCATCCTCTTGGCTGGGTGCTATTGTGCAGTGAACAACCTGTACAGTGATATATAGCTTCCCCGACCACCCATCGCTGTGGTTCCAAACATTCAGAAGATCTTAGCTCTAGTAAAGAATAGCAATGGGCCTGATCTGGCAGAGAAAGGAAAGAAACTTTTTGAGATCACTAAAGATCTGATTATCTGCTTATGGAGCCCCAGGTTTTTACCACTTTGGTTTTGGTCTCTTGGGTTATACTTTCTTTGATTTGCTCTTTGACCTCATTGATATTTTCTTGTTTGGGGGCGGGGAATGTGCAGATGTTCTTCCCCAAGGCAATATTTTTTTAAACCTACTAAATTGGGAAAATAGGTAAACTTTGTTCAGCTTACAGTAATTCTATCTATGTTTTGTCCGTGTATATAGAGCTCCTGGGGAGTCCACTCCTGGAAACACTTTAAAAAAGTAAAAGTTTTCCATTTCTATGTTTTGGTGGATCATTCTTGTCCAGTCCTCATTCCATGTGAAGCACAAAATAGAACTCAGCTATCTGTTCTGTGCTACCATCTCTTGACAAGATGTTCAACTTCTCTGTAATTCCAGTAGAAAGTCATTCAGTGTTCTGTGTGGCTCAATGCATGTCTCCTTCAGATGATGCTCAGTGCATAGCTAAATGCTCAAGCAATGCATAACAAAAAAACTCCTCATCTGATTTCTCCCTGGGCTCACATGTGAATGGAAAAGATTTGACTCCAAAATATAGGGGAAACTGTGGTACCAGAGTAGTATTCTGATTGGCTATTATATTTGCATTCGTAGAGACTTGTAAAACAGAAGTTAGGGTATTTTCCCTCTTAACCCGTGTTTATAAATAGTAGCCTGACACCCTCAGGCAGGGGTGTTATAGGGAAGGATTAATGCACTTTTTTAGGGGCTTTCAGTCACTCTAATTTTGGAGACATACCTTACAACATACAGGAGGCATGCAGGAATCAACACTCAGAAATGCCCTGGCTGACATGTCTTCTGGCTTAATTATAGCAGTGCACATCCACAGCACCACTGTCTTGAATTATTCCCATAGCAGTGTTTACATGCTGCTCTGCCTCAGGTTTCTAGGCAAGTCAACCCAGAGATGTGTACTGGTAAACTATAGAGTAATTACCACTTGGATTCAGTTGTCCTACCAGTAGATTTATTTAAACTCTTTGGAGTTCTTAATACAATTATTTAGAAGTCCTATGCTTTAATTCTAATCCAGTGTTTTTCAAATTGTAGGTTGAAATCCATTAATGGATTTGAAATCAACTTGATGGGTCATTACCAGCATTTTGGGGAGAAATGACATTAAATAGAACAGAATGGTAAGTATCAAAGTTGATTGCACATAACAAAGATTAGGATTGTTGCTTGACATTTTCTCTATATTCCATCCAAGTTATATTCTATCAATGAAATACTATTTTTTCATTACAAATCTCTGAAATCATGATGAGTTTTATTATGGACAACTTTTTTTGTTCTTGCTTAGTGGTAAAATTATGGTGTATTTTGCAATTGATGACAACTTAGATTTGGTATTGTGTGTATTGGGTTTCAGTGTAAAATGTCTTTCTTCTTGTGGGTCATGGTTGAAAGAGCTTGAAGCAGATGATTTAACCCATCCTTTCCTGGTTGTCTTCTCTACTGGAAGTTGGATGGTTGGTCTCTTGCTGTCTGGAGACTTTATGCAGAATTTTAGAGCCTCCAGTGTTGCCTCATTCCTGATGAGGAATGGCTGTCCTCCCCCAACAAGGAAGTATGCATTCCCAAACTGGTGATCTCTAGTGTAGTCTCTCTTTGGATATTGAAGATGATTCAGGTAAGATAGTAATAGTGTAAAAGATCTTGAGTAATGGGGATTCTCCGGTTTGACCGTGCAGTCTGCTATTCATACCAGTGCTTCCTGGAAGAGATTTCTTGGTGAGAGAGCTGCCTTGGAGGTGGCAGCAAAGGCTGCTCCTTGATACTGCTTTTGCGGATGCTACCTCCTAAGTCTTCCTGTGGTTTCTCTCATTAGCCAGAGATTCCTTTGGCCACTCTCAACAGTGAGAGTTCACCAGAGCAGTGGTCTTTTAAGGTCCTTGACATTTTTCATGTCTCAGGTGGTCATCCTCTTTCTCAGACTGACAACTCAGTGGAATTCGGAGCACCACTTACAGAGGGCAAGTCACAGGGTCCTTGGTTCCCTTTCTGCACTGAATATCTGGAGAGTTCCTAGCCTTTCATCTCTGTTAAAGAAAGATAAATAACTTCTGCCAGCTTGTGTCTTTCATTTTTGTTAAATGTTCATGCTACATTTTAATTTATTTAATCATGAATAGGCAATATGTACAAATGTTTCAAAATGAGAAGTTGCAGGGGCACCAGAGTGGCTCTATTGGTTAAGTGACCAATTCTTTGTTTTGGCTGAGGTCATGACCTCAGGGGGGATTGAGCCCTGTGTGGGGCTCCCCACTCAGCGGGGAATCTGCTCGAAAATTCTCTCCCTCTGTCCCTTCCCCCCTTACTCTTGTGCATGCGCTCTCTCTAAAATAAATCAATCTTTAAAAAAAAGCAAAAGTTGTAGAAGGATACATCTCTCTATATATATACATACATAGATTCTTGCTAAATGTCTCCCTTTGACAATGCCAAATGGTGGCAGTGATGAAACAACTAACTGGAATGCTCATACACAGAAGATGGGAGCGTAAATTGGTACAAACACTTGGAAAAGCTGCTTGGAAATATCTACTGCTGCTGAAATACCTTTACCTTGTGACCTAACAATTCCTCAGAAATGAGTACTTGTAAGACTACCAGGAGACTCCTAGAATACTACCAGAATACTTCCAGAAGCTTTGATTCATTGTATTCCCAAACTGAAAACAACTCAGTGTCCATCAACAGTAGTAGATATACACACTATGGTATATTCATTTATATAATGGAATACTACATGGTAATGAAAAAAGAACTGCCACATGAAAAATAAAATGGATGTATCTCACTGACATAATATCCAATGAAAGAAGTCAGACACAAAAGGTTACATACTATGTGAATCCATATATACTGTGATCTGTGCTTATCTTTGGGGGCTGGGTATTGACTAGGTAGGAGCAGGGGTATTTTCTGGGGTTCAGGAAATGTTCTGTATTTTGATCAGGGTATGTTTAAATGGGTGGATACATATGTAAAAATTCATTGATCTATTCACTTCAGATTTGCACATTTTACCTCAATGGAATAGTAAATAGTAATTATTTGGAAACCACACACACATATTTTTAAAGCCTCTCTTCCCTCCCTCTTTCAGTCCTTCAAGTTTTCCTCCTCAGAGAAAACCAATGTTACCAGTGTTTTTGGTGAATCCTTTCTTTTGTGTGGGTCCAGGCAAATACATGGATATGTACAGGCATGAATACTTACGTGTGTGTAGTTTTTTCCATTTTATTTTATTTTTAAAATTTTTTCCATTTTAAAAATACGTGGTAATATTTAACAAACACTGCTTTGTACCTTTTCCCCCCCAACAATCTTGGAGGTTGTCAGGTCATTTAGGTGTATCAGTTTAATATATTATAAATAAAAAAATATTTATTTATTATAAATAACCTGAATTATTCTCTACCCTGGCCAAAGGAGACTGTGATAAAAATAAATAGAAGAAATGATGGCAGAAGTTGTCAACTAGTGAAGTCTGCTTTCTGTTGATGACCGTGGCGTTAAAGGCAGTGTCACCCTGGAAATATCATCAGAGAAAGTTTTTTCTTAAAATAGTTAGGCAATTAAAAAACAAAAATTATTTTAGAAATTTGTAATTGTCCAGTTCTAGTTGAATGATTTATGTCTGTCATTCTTAAAATTGAAGTATTCATTAAATAATAGGAGATTTAAAACTATTTTCAAACTTCCTGATCCCAGAGACTGGAGGTTCAAGTTTACTTTTCAAGTTTAAATGAATGCCATGGAGTCATCAGTCAAATATATTTTTGAGCACGTGCTGGGCCTGGTGCTGTCTCACTGTGTGCTCACCTGGCCGTTCTTCTGTGCATGTGATAGGAGAAGGGCTCTCTCTTCTTCTTATGAGGCCACCAGTCCTATTGAATTAGGTCCTTACCCTAATGACCTCATTTAACCTTAACTACCTCCTCTAAAGATTCTGTCTCCAAACATAGTCATACTGGGGGTTAGGGCTTCAACTTATGAACTTTGGGGAGGCACAAGTCAGCTCATAGCATTTATTAAACCTCCTCATCTGTAAAGTAAGGACAATAATTCTTGTCTCATTGGGTTAGTGGGAAGATTGAAAGATTATCCTGGCATGTCAGAATTATCTGATGTTTGTTTTTCTTTCATTTTTTAGCCACCTTCTTTTGGAGAGAAAATAATAAAAGTGAAGAATATCATAACTCTGTGGCTATATGTAGTTCTGTGATGGAATCCTAGAGCTAGAAGTTCCTACAGAATTTAAATGACTTGTCCAAGGTCACCTATTAAGCAAGTTACAGAAACTGGGCCAAACCGTAGGTCTCAGAACCATTAGGTCTGTGTTGTACTACACTATGTGCCTTATTTTGCTCAGAGTTGACAAGAGTAGGTGGACTGCCCAGCAGGCTTAGATTTGTCTTGGATATTTCACAGCAAGGCCGCCCCCAGACACATGCAGGCATTATGGGCTGAGTGGAACGCTATGTGCCCTGTGTAAAGCTATCCTTTCATTGGATTAATGAGCTGGGCGGCCTCTTTTGCTATGTGCAGGTCTGGCCTCCCAGTATCTAGTTTCAGAATAGCATGATTGGCCAGCATGCAGGTCAGGGAGAAAAGGTTCTGTGGGGGTCACCAATGTCCTTGGGGAGAGAGGATCGTGCTTTTCACTGGGAAGGAGGCTCGGTACCAACTGCACTGAAAAGTGCCCCAGCTCAGGCAGCTGAAATAATTTGCTCTCTAAGGGATTTGGGTTTCGAGGGGCAATATCTGCGATTGAATGACTCTCTCCAACTGAATTCCTCATGGCTTCAGTTACTCTGATTATTTCAGCCTGCATAAACATTCTCTGTCTAACCTTGGGTGGCTGGGTACGTAATCCCAGGCTGACTGGTGAGAGGGTGGAGAATGTGCTGTTTCCCAATTGAAAGGATTTAAGGGACAATGGCTGGGGCCTAGTAGAGTGGTTCTGTGCCTGAACTCTCACCGTTAGCAGTAGTTTCCTTTGTGTGTTGAAGGCTTTGGGGTCATTATAATCCCTCTCTGAGACTTCAGAACCACTATGTAGGATGAGAGGAAGCTGAGCTTTGTGAGTCTGGGTTATCAGGCAGATGTCAGATCCTGTGGAAGGGTGACACAGAGTAGACTGAGAAATGTTGTAGCTGACAGGCAACCTACTATGAGCTCATGAAACCCCTGTGATTTGCAGTCAAAGAAGCCAAAGTAAAAAGACTTCTCTGAGGTCATGCAACTGGTTAGGGCAGAGCCAAGTCAGATACCCAGACTCTTGGCTTCTGTTTCTGTCCTGTTTATTTAGTATAAACAATGATGAAGAAAACAGAGTGGCCGCAGAAGGGTGAGCCCAGAACATAGGGAATGGGAAGGAGACCAAAGACAACCTCTAACAACCTCCCAGCAGTACCTAGGCCAGTACGGGTACCTGCACTTCTGCAGGAAATTCCCTCTTGCACACAGAGTCATATCCCCAAATTCATTAGTACGCTGATTTCTTGAATTGTGGGGCTAGTTTTTCCATGGAAATAATAATTTAAATGTTTTAAATGGTTAATTAGGTTCCCTGAGATCTGTGTGTAAATACCTATTTAATTCATGGAATCCCTGAAGTGTAGTATTAATAGGAGTATTTCAATTAATCCGACTCAACACTGGTTACATTATTACTTCTCTGGGAATATAATATACAATTAATTTTAGGTCAGGTTAGAAGAAAGGCACCTTTCACACAGGGCAGGGGAGGCTCTCCTGAAACAGAAACTGGAGGATGGGATAGGACACAGATTAGGAAGGGTGGGTGAGAGGGCAGCCATCCTCTCTGACCCTCAGCTTGAAAATAAGAATGGTAAGAATAATTTCACCTTGCCTGCTTCATACGTTTGAGTGAATGAGTAAAATAGTAGATGAGAACATGCTTTGTAAAGAAAATATTTGTCTAAGTAAGATAAGCCCTTTATAGGTCAATAACTCCCTAGCTGGTTTGATGGGGTCATTGAGGGGAGTGGTAAGGATGGTAGTGCTATGGTACCATGTGCAGATCTCGGGTCTTAGTAGTGACGATAATAGAACAACAGTAGTGACAGTAAATTCATGTTTACAGAGACCTTTCTAGGTGCCAGACATAGTCCTGGGTGCTTTATTATACTAATTTATCATACCCATTATAATGGTTAATGCTATGTATTAACTCGTTGGGCCATGGTGCCCAGATATTTGGTCACACGCTAGTCTAGATACTGCTTTGAAGGTACTTCTTGGCATCAAAATTAAAGTTAAATCAGTAGGCTTTGAAGCAGAGTACCTCCATAATGTGTGGGCCTCATTCAATCAGTTGAAGGAAGAATTTTGCCTTCAGACCGCCCTCAGATTCAAACTCAAGCCTAGATAAAATCTTGCCTGTAGATTTTGGACTTGCCAGCTTCAACAGTCACGTGAGCCAATTTCTTAAAGTCAGTCTTTCTCTGTCTCTATAGGTATCTCTCTCTCTCTCTCTCTTTCTCTCACACACACACACACACACACACTCACACACACACACACATACGTTTTGTTTCTCTGGAGAATCCTGAGTAATACAATTAACAGGGAAAGAAGCAAAAACATATAACATAAAAGCTTCCTTAAGTAAGCAGCTGTGGCAGAGACCGGGTAGTTGTTCACCAAACCATTTTCTATTTCCCTGCAGGCACACAGCTACACTGCATTTCCCAACCTCCCTTGCAGGCGGGTGACACTATGTAACTGAGTGCTGGTCCATGGCTAGTGGGTGAGAGTGAGACACATCTCCAGACCATGATCGCTCTCCCCTGACTTGCTAACTCCAGGGCCCTGGATGATGCCATGGGTGCAGTGAGCCTGAGTCCCTGCGTGGAGCAGAGCCTACAAAAGCATGTTGCTAAGTGACCTGAGTGAGCAGTAAGCCTGTGTTTTGTTTAGTCTCTGAGATTTGAGTTTATGTTGTTAAATACAGCACTTTCCTTGACAAATACAGTGATGTAGCTAGATTCAAATCCGGCCATCAGGCTCCAGAGTCTGATGCTACATCTCGGTGCTGCTCAAATGCCCTTTGCATCCAGTAATCAAGAGCTCAGAGTAGGAAATGTCTCTTTCACTTTCCCTGCCTGCGCCTAAAAACCAAGGATGCCTGAGAGGTACAGAGCACCACGTCCTGGAGCTAAGTGCTAAACACCACATTCTAGGGTACATGAAACTATGCAGAGGAAAGTGAGTGCCCTGGATATGTACGGGGAGGGACTGGAGGAAGATGGGCACAAATTGTGCACTTGATCTATTTCCTGATTTCCCTGGCTGTGGCCTTTGTTTTCTCCGAGAAGGGGAGTTCCTGGCTCTTCACAAGCGAATAAGCCTGGTCTGTTTATGTTGGAGTAGACTGTGGAAATATACAGCACGTTCTGCCCAGTGCCAGCCATTCCTCACTCCGAGGTGCTTTTTCCAAGCTCAGTTCAACAAAGGAGGAGAGAGCTGCTTCAGTGCTGCTCAAGGAGGTTGGCGCAAACACATTTCCACAAAAATGTTGCCATCTATAAACAAAATCAAGGTTCAGGATAAGAGGGGGTGGCTTCATCTTCCCTTTTCTATTCAGTCTGCACTGCTTAACCATTCGTACCCAGGCCAATCACCCTGTCTAGTCTGGGGCATATTTTATACTTTTTGGATTTGTCTAGGGTCAGAAAAACCTAAGTCGAAAGGTAACAGATTGGACTCTCATGACCAAATTCAAATGAACTGACCAAGTCTTTCTACCCCATAGAACACAGAAATCCTGGGGCGGAAACTTTGAACTGGAAAGGGCTATGTTGATACATGAAAGCTTCCACAGAAGCCACTCTAGCAGCCCTGCTCACGTTAGCTCTTACACTGAGAGGTGACCGTGCTCGCAAGCTGGGTATGAAACCTGAACCTTGAGGCGTGTGTTGTCTGGCTGAGTCTTTGGGAAGAATTAGTTCGCTTTAGGAAAACATGAGTTTAAATTTAGTCCAACTATATGAGGTCAAAAGAAAGATTTTTTTCACAGAATTTTCACTTTCCAACTAGTGTCAGATTGTTTAATTTCAGCTTCTGTCTAGTCCATTCTTTAAAAAATTTAGAACATGTCTTTGTTCAATCTGACCACTTTATTTTTTACCATAGAGACCACGGACTTCTTTTGCTTAAATGAAAGAAATGCAGGGGCGCCTGGGTGGCTCAGTCAGTTACACAATAGTGTAATAACGACTGAGTCCTGAGGCCTGAGAATCAGGAGACTGAGAGTGTAGATGCTAGTCCAAGCGTGAAGGCCCAAGAACCAAGAGCACTGATGTCCAAAGGCAGGAGAAGAGGGATGTCCCAGCTTAAGCAGAGAGCAGATTTGCCCTTCGTCCACTTTTCTGTTCTATTCAGGCCCCACAATTGGATGATGCCTTCCCAGGCTGGTGAGGGCCAGCTCCTTTACTCACCGATTCAGATGCTAATCTTTTCCAGAAACACCCTCACAGACACATCCAGAAATAATATTTTACCATCTATATGGCCATCCCTTGGCCCAGTCAAGTTGACATACAAATAGCCATCACAGACCATAAGCAAAGAAAACAGCCACGGCATCCCTGAATTCTGACCTGTAGAACTATGAACCAATAAACGCACATCGATTTCAGCTGCTAAGGTTGTGGCTATTTGCTATACAGCAGTCAGTAACTAATAAGCTATGTCCCTGTCATTTGGGAGTTACAAAGTCTGCCATCAGGTGGGCTTAGGCCGTTGCAGGCCCCTGACTGTATCCATGGACAGGTATTGTATGGATTGGTCATTTTCTTTGTAGTTGGAAGGCAGGCTCTAAGAATAACCTCCTGCCATGGCTACACACTGGAAGAGAACTAGTTTCTCAGAATGAAATCGAGGTGTGGTTAAGAAAGGGGATGGGAGCTAGGTAGCCCCGGGAAAAGTCTACCACGGAGTTTTCCTCAGTAAATGTTCTGGTGTACCTCCTGCTCAGCCTGCCTATGGCTGCTTAATGGCTGGGTGTTTACCACACCTAAGTTCCTAACATCCCTTGTTACTTGGGAACCTCTCCTGTAAAAATGTGGATAACGTGTTGCGTCTTAAGTGCCAGTGTTTCAGGACAGGCTTAGGTATGTTGAAGAGGGGGAGTGGCGCAATAAAAGGACTGTAAGTTCGGCAGTGTGGACAAGTGGATTTTGATCCTAGGCTTTCTGCCATGTCGCTTCAGGCAGTCAGTGCTACCCTGTGGCTTTCAGTTGCTTCTCTGAAAACTGAGCTTGTGATGATCTGTCTTAAATTCACTCATTCATTTAATATTTATTGAAAGTTGATACGTGTCGGGTTCTAAGGATGTGGCAGTGAGCAAGACTGGCAAGACCCTTGAAGTGCATAGTTAACATTATAGAGATGAGGGAAAACCTCTCCAAAGAGGTAATATTTGAGTTAGACTTGGGGACCTCAGACTGGGTCTGCTCTGAGATTATGAATAATGGGTTGATTGCCAGGACATTGAGCCATCATCATCATGATTGGACATAGTCTAGATATGGTCCATGGGCCACATCTGCCTTCTTGTTTTTATATGGCCCTTGGGCTAAGAATTGTTTTTCCATTTTAAATGGTGTATTAGTTTTCTAGGGCTGCCGTAATAAAGTACCACAAGCTGAGTGACTTAAACACAGATTTATTATCTGTGGAGGCTAAGTCCAAAATCAAGGTGTCAGCAGGGTTGGTTCCTCCTCGGGGCTGTGAGGGAGGACACATTCTATGCCTTACTCTTAGCTTATGGTAACCTCGGGCATTCCTTGGCTTATAGATAACATTCTCCTGTGTTTCTCTCTCTGTCTATGTTTCCTCTTTTTATAAGGACACCAGCTGCTTTGGATTAGGGCCTGTCCTAATAATATCATCTTAACTTGATTATTTCTCAAATATCCTTGTTCCAAACAAGACCACATTCTGGGGTGCTAGAGATTAGGACATCAACGTATCTTCTCTAGAGAGGGAGGATGACACAATTTAACCTATAACAAATGGCTACATTTTAAACAGTTATATAAGTACCAACATAGTATCTTCAATTTTGCCTCTTGCCCCACAAAACCTAAAATATTTGCTATCTTGCTCTTTAGTACAAAGGTTTGTCAACCCTGATCTAGATAGGTGGCTCTCAAACTTAAGAGTCTCCAGGGATGGGGCCTGAGATGATTTTAGTATGCAAGCAGGTCTTTTGGTCTAGTTTAATTACCTTGGTCAGGAAGGGCAACTGACTGGATTATTCCTTTGTGATTTGATTGGTTGCTTGGGCCTCATCTGTCTATGGGAGCTCAGAGCGATTGGGGAATCCTGTTCTTCTTGTCAGGACTTGTGCAGAAAGAAAACATCATCAAGAAGTGTATATGGCCTGAATTCTTCCAAGGCCAGAGACCTTTGTTTAGGCTGTTGCATAAATATTATTATCATTAAGTGGCTTGTCAGCAGCTCATGGTAAAAAAAGACGTATTGACTACAAACTCAGTTGGAGCCAACAACAATGTGGGACATCTGCTGAGAGACCTCAGGCCTCCTGGGGTGCTCTGAGAGTGGTTTACTGTCCAGACCACAGAAGGTAAAAGTCCCATGTGCTCTGTGCCCCGAGTGCTGTGACTTCCTGGTCAATTAAGTAAACTTTAAGAGGGATACTGACATACTGGAATATTCCCAAGGGAGGGAGATGAGGAATCTGGAAACTATGATCCAGAAAGAAGGGTTGAAAGAGGGCTCGTAAAATGGTGGCCTGCAGGCCCAGTCCAGCCACAGACATGTTATGCTCAGTAATCCTAGTGGTTAAAACTTTCTTGAATTTGAGTACCTTTGGGCAAAGCACATACTCTGGCCAGTTTCACAACCTCACCACTTCCCATTTCTTCATGCCAGTCTTCTAACAAATCCAGAGATTTGTTACCCACTAGCTCTCTGGCCTTTGCACTTGGAAAACTCTCAGAAGGAATAAAGATATATATGGTCAGGTCACAGAGAGCTAAGGAGAGAATATGAGCTATTTAAAAATATCTGAAGACATGTACTCAGGTATCCAGTGTCCACTGAGTACCCATGATGTGCCAGGGTCAGTGCCCAGTGCTGGCAGGGCAGCCACAACTGGGATAGCTCAGTGTGACCCTCTGAGAGCTAACATTCTCTTAGAAAAAAGACATACAAAAAACAATAGCAAATTTTGCTAAGCATTTTGAAGGAAGCAGCAAGGACATAAATAGGTAGCAATAAGGAACATCTTGGTTTGGATGGTGTGGTCAGGGAGGTTGCTGGCCGCTCCTGAAGTGGGGAAGACCTACCATGTGAAGGGGAAGTGCATCAACCCTGTTTTTCTTCCAAGAGTGGGTAAGGAATCCTGAGGGAGTATATGAAAGGGAGATTTTATTTCGTCAAAAGAAAGAACTCTCCAATTTGAGCTCTCCATCCATGAATTAAGGAGCCTTTTGAGGTAATGAAGTTCAAGACAATGGAAATAATAGAGCTAACCACAGATTCTGAGTAGGCGGAGCTGAGAAGGTGGCGGCGTGATCTTCAAGGAGATCCCCTAGGATTCTGAGATTCTCTGATGTGATATGCTGACAACAGTGTGAAACCACAGAAATTCTATTTTGGACCCAGATAATATGTAATCTCTGCTGGGATTATCTTCAACTTCTACAGGCAAACTAAGGAAGCAGACATGCTTATTTCTGTAGGAACAGAGTAGGTAGACGGTAGAGATAGGATCTTGACATGGGAAAACCCCAGGTACTAAACTCATGTTTAGGAAAGTGATCTGAAAGTCTGTCCACTCTTCCTATAATTATGTTTTTTTGAAGGAATGGGATTTGAAGTCACCTGATGGCAGTTTCTATTTTCCGTAAAAACTATATATTGAACCATGTCTACATTGTGGAAAACCCAGGTAGCCATTCTGAGTCCTGTTTTTTGTGCAGTTGTTCGTTTTGTGGGTACTAAGGGGCCAACCCAGAATCAGATCTCTGGGGTCACAATATGAGGGAGGATAGAGTGGTTCCATTAGTATAAAAAAAATACCCTCTGGGGTTCAGACATCAGCCAAGATGACATAGGGGTTGGTTGCTCAGCAAAACAAACACCTCCCTTCTGAAAACTTCAGCTGCCGCCTGAAAACTTCTACCACCTTTCCTCAGGCTATCTGCCCCCCATTAGTAATAATTGCAGCCACTGGGTATGAGAGTTGTCTCTGTGCCAGGCACTAAGTGCTTCCCATAAGTTATCTTCTTTAAAGTTCAGAACAAACCTTTCTCCATTTTACTGATGAAGAAACTGAGGCCCAGAGAGGCAGAGCTTCTAGTCCAAGTCACAGAGCAACTCAGGCACAGGCAGGCTTTGAATTTAGGTTTGTCTGGCTCCAGAGCCCAGCTGTTTCCATCAGTTGCTACTCATTATCTTTGTGGCGAATCACTGAAACTAGATTTCAGTATGATAAAAATGTTAAGAAACTTTCCTGGGGCTGGCTGACCGTAAACATAGATTGCTAAAGGAGGGATCGCTCAGGTTGTGTAAAAAGGTATCTCTTGAAGAATCCTGTTCTATGTGTGTCTGTTTTAAAAGTTTGATAATTTGCTTAATTTTATATTACCTTTTTTTTACTTGCTTCCATGCCTTATGAAGTCATGTTTTTTAAATTTTTTTTAAAGATTTTATTTATTTATTTGAGAGAGAGAACGAGAGAGCGCATGCTTGTGCATGAGTTGGGGGGGGTGGCAGAGGGAGAGGGAGAAGCAGGCTTCCCCGCTGGGCTCAATCCCAGGACCCAGGGATTATGACCTGAGCCGAAGGCAGATGCTTAATTGATTGAGCCACTTGGGCGCTCCATGTGAAGTCATGTTTCTGTAAGAAATTCAGTAATCTGGATATAGAATGGAGCCTACCTTTTAGTGTATCTGTGTGTTTTTCATATGCTTACGTGTTTTTGCTTTCAGGATTGTTTTCTTTTTCCTCTTTTGCTTATTGAAGAAATACTTTACACATAGCAAAATGCCCAGATCTAAGTGTACAGTTCAATGAATTTTGATAATGTATGTACTCCTTTGTTACCATTAATTCTCATTTTCCTGAAAGGTGTTTGGTGCCACATTCTAGTCCATTTCCTCATTCCCACAGAGGCAAACCCTGTTCTGATTTCTATCCTTATATATTACTTTGGTCTGTACTTGGTCTTAATATAAATGGAATCAGATGGTATATACTCTTTTGACTCTAGCTTCTGTTACTCAGTGTATTCATCCATATTATTGCAGGTATCTTTAGTTCTTTTTTTTTTTTTTTTAATGGCTGACTAGAAACCCATTGTATGATTTTACCACAGTTGACTTATTCTTTTTGGGCGATATCTGGTTTGTTGACAGTTTTCAGCAGTTATGAATAAAGCTTCTGCGAACATTTGTATACAAGTCTTTTTGTGGGCATATGTTTTCATTTCTCTTAAGTATATTGCTAGGAGTGGAATGACATCATAAGGTAGGGTATGTTGAACTTTATAAAAACTTGCCAAATTGTTTTCCAAAGTGATGGTATGTTTACACTCTCATAAGCAATGTGTGAGAATTCCAGCTGCTTCACATCCTCACCAACACTTGATACGATCACTCTAATTTTAGCTAGATAGTGGTATCTCATTGTGGCTTTAATTTATATTTCCCTGATAACTTATGATGTTGAACACCTTTTCATGTGCTTGTTGGCTACTCTATACCTTTTGTTGGAAGATTTCCATTTAAATCTTTACCTTTTTTTTTTTTTAAAGATTTTATTTATTTATTTGACAGAGAGAGAGAGAGATCACAAGTAGGCAGAGAGACAGGCAGAGAGAGAGGGGGAAGCAGGCTCCTTGCTGAGCAGAGAGCCCGATGCGGGGCTCGATCCCAGGACCCTGAGATCATGACCTGAGCCGAAGGCAGAGGCTTTAACCCACTGAGCCACCCAGGCGCCCCATAAATCTTTACCTTCTTTTTAATTGACTTATTTTTAAGTTATTGATTTATAAATCAATAACTTCTTTATATATTCTGGAAATTAATCCCTTTATATACCCATATATTGTGAATATGTTCTCATAGTCGGTAGCCTGCTTTTTTTCACTTTAATGGTTTCTTTTATGAACAGAAGCTTTCCCTCAGGTCAACATAATATCTTAATTAATTCAACTTTATAATGTCTTAAAATCTGAAAAAAAACCTAAGATTTTGATTGAGATTATTTTAAACTATAGATTAATTTGGGGAGAATAGATATCTTAGTAATAATGAATCCCTTCAGTCCTTGAACATGGTATATCTCTCCATTTTTTTAGAATTTCTCTCAGCAGTGTTTTGTGGTTTGTAAGTATAGAGGACTTGAACATACATTAAAACCTTTATTTTTAGGTGTCTGATACTATTATAAGTGGTATTTTATAAATTTCATTTTCTAATTTTTTGTTATTAAGATATAAAAAATAAAACACTATTTACAATATTTACATTATTATAAAACATTTGTAAATCATATGGTTTAATTTCTCTCAGTCTTTTATTTACTTTAATACTTCTTTTTATACGATCTCCACTTTTTCTTTTGAGTTCAGCTTTTTATTTATCTTTTAAATTTTATTTATTTTTAAATTAAAATATAGTTGACACAATGTTGCATTAGTTGCAGATGTATTCAACAACGATGCACATCAACGATGCACAACGATGCTATGGGCACCACAGGTGTAGCTACCATACAAGGCAATTACAGTACCACTGACTGTATTCCCTATGCTGTACCTTTCATTCCCATAACTTATTCATTTCATAATCCTGTACCTCCCACTGCCCTTCACCCATTTTGGCCATCCTCCCGTCCCCCTCCCTTCTGGCAACTATCAGTTTGTTCTCTGTAGTTATGAGTCTGTTTCTGTTTTTGTTTGTTCATTTGTTTTGTTTTTAAGATTCCACATATAAATGAAATCATATGGTATTTGTCTTTCTCGGTCTGACTTATTTCACTTAGCATAATACCCTTTAGGTCCATCCATGCAAATGGATGGCAAGTGGAAACATCTCATTCTTTTTATGGCTGAATAATATTCCAGTGTGTGTGTGTGTGTGTGTGTGTGTGTCTATATCTATCTATATCTACCACATCTTCTTTATCCATTCATCTATTGATGGACACTTGGATTGCTTCCATATCTCGGCTATTATAAATAATGCTGCAGTAAACATAAGGGTGAATATATCTTTTCAAATTAGCATTTTCATTTTCTCTGGGTAAATACCCAGTAGTGGAATTACTGAATTGTGTGGTATTTCTATTTTTTATTTTTTTGAGGAACTTTCATACTGTTTCCACCATGGCTGCACCAACTCACATTCTCACTAACAGTGCATGAGGGTTCCCTTTTCTCCATATCCTCTCCAACACTTACTTCTCTGTCTTTTTGATATTAACCATTCTGACTGATTGAGGTAACATCTCGTTGTGGTTTTGATTTGCATTTCCCTGATGATTATTGATATTGAGCATCTTTTCATGTGCCTATTGGTCATCTGTATGTCTTTAGAAAAATGTCTGTTCGGGGCATCTGCCCATTTTTTTAATAGGATATATATTTTTTGGTGTTGGGTAGTATAAGTTCTTTATATATTCTAGATATTAACTCCTTATTGGGTATATCATTTGCAAATATCTTCTCCCGTTTAGTAGATTGCCTTTTTGTTGCTGATGGTTTCCTTTGCCGTGCAAAAGCTTTTAATCTTTGATGTAGCCCCAGTCATTAATTTTTGTTTTTGTTTCCCTTGCCTGAGGAGACATAGGTAGAAAATGTTACTAGGGCTGATGTCAGAGAGATTACTGTCTATGTTTTCTTCTAGGAGTTTTATGGTTTCAAGTCTCATACTCAGGTCTTTAATTCATTTTGAGTTTATTATTGTGTACGGTGTAAGAAAATGGTCCAGTTTCATTCTCTGGCATGTAGCTGTCCAGTTTTCCCAGCACCATTTATTGAAGAGACTGTCTTTTCCCCATACAGTTGATTTTTATATATTGCCATTGGATCCTAATGACTTTGCAAATTCACTCAGTAGCCCTAAATAGTTTGTTGATTCCTTTGGATTTTCTACATACATAATTAGATTGTCAGAAACAAAGATAGTTTATTTCTTCCTCATCAATCTTTATACCTTTTGTTCTTTGTTTTAAGTCATTTCTTTTTTTCTGATATATGTATTTAAAGCTATCACTTTTCCTCTAAGCACTATTTCAGGTACGTCTCACAAGTCTTGATGTTTGTGTTGGCAGTATCATTCAATACAAAATATTTTATAAATTCTATTTCATTTATTTTAGCAGTGCATAGCTTAATTTCTAAATAGTTGAATGTTTTTCTAGTTGGCAATTTATTATCGACTTCTAACTGAATTCCATTTTGAAAGAGAATATACTCTCAGAGTTCTAGTTACCTTTTGATACGAACCCATGTACCTGTGACACTGTGTTTAGTATTTTAATTTTTTTTTTTTTTTTTTGGTACTTTGGCTATTTTTTGTTGACTTATCTTTGAGTTCACTGATTTTTCTATTGTTTCGATCTGCTTTTAAGCTTATTTATTACATTCTTTGTTTCAGATGTCATATTTTTTTATTCTAGAATTTCACTTTTGGTCTTTAGAGCTTTAGTTTCTTTTTTTTTTTTTTTTTTAGATTTTATTTATTTATTTGACAGAGAGAGATCACAAGTAGGCAGAGAGGCAGGCAGAGAGAGAAGGGGAAGCAGGCTGCCTGCTGAGCAGAGAGCCCAATGCGGGGCTTGATCCCAGGACCCTGAGATCATGACCTGAGCTGAAGGCAGAGGCTTTAACCCACTGAGCCACCCAGGCGCCCCTAGAGCTTTAGTTTCTTTGATGAAATTCCTTTTTATTCATCCATCCTTGTCTATCTTTATTTAACATAATTCTTTAACATATTTAAAATAAGTTATTTTAGAGACCTCATCGACTTGCTGCAGTATGTGGTTATCAGTGGGTCTTCCTCTATTGACTATTTTCTTTTTTTGATTTTGGACACATTTTCTTCTTATTTGCGTGGCTCATAATTTTTTACTATGTATTAGACATTTTGCATAAAAGAACATAGGGACTAAGCAAGATCACATATTTTTGTTTTGTTTTAACCAGAGATGGCGTTCCCTTTCCTCTGTCCAGAAGCTTGGGAAGGGAATTTTTATCCAGTTCCAATCATGAGTTTAGCTGAACTGGGATTGAGATACAAGTTTAATTAGTTTTAGTTTACCTCTTGCCAGTGAGATTATGAAGATTTTTTCTTAGCCTTTTAGCCTAACTCCCAACTTCTTGCTTCATGTATAGGGGGATGATCTGTTTGGGATTTTCAAGATTTGAACTAGAAGGGGGTTTGGTTGCAGTTCTAGTTAGTTTGATTTTACCTCCAGATCCAACTCCAGAAGGGTTCTGGAACCTAAGCAGCACAAGGGACTAGGAAATTTCTCTCTGCCTCCCAGCTCTGATCCAACAGCTCCTGACTCAGCAAATTCCCATGAGATAGAATTGCCGTTTTGGAATATATATTCTTATGTTTCAGATTCCAGTATTTCATACTAACCCACACTGTTGTTAAAAGTTCCATTGATTTCTTTTCATTCCAGCAAACTTGTTTTGTCTGTGTCAGGCCTACTTTTCCACCTACCTGTACTCAGCCTAGGCAATTTGTCCCTGGTATGAAAATAATCACAACTTTGTGCTCTTCTTTGAATGGCATGTCTCTCTCTGGAATTAGTTTATTTAGACCTATATGTATGTATGTCTAGTAGTCTACAGTCTTCGATGGCTTTAAAGAAGAATATACTTTTTATTTTATCTGTTATTTTCTTTTGTTATGATGGAAGTGATAGTCGTTATGCCTCTCTATATCTTTTTCTTTTTTTTTTTTCTTTTTAAAGATTTTATTTATTTATTTGACAGAGAGCGAGAGAAACCACAAGCAGTAGGAGTGGCAGGCAGAAGGAGAGGGAGAAGCAGGCTCCCCACTGAGCAAGGAGCCTGATGCAGGGCTCGATCCTAGGACCCTGGGATCATGACCTGAGCCGAAGGCAGACGTTTAACTGACTGAGCCACCCAGGCAACCCTCTCTATATCTTTATTTAAATATTTTATTTATTTATTTGTAAGAGAGAGAGAACACACAAGCAGGGGGAGGGGCAGAGGGAGAGAGACAAGAAGATTCCCTGCTAAGTGGGGAGCCCCCCACCGATACAAGGCTTGATCCCCAGGACCCTGAGATCATGACCTGAGCCAAAGGCAGACACTTAACCAACAGGCGCCCTGTATGCCTCTCTATATCTTTACCAGAAATAGAACTTCCCTACTTCCTTGGAGTTTTTTCTTAGATTAGCTCTGGGAGGCAAGTGTAAGACCTCAGAACAACATAAAGTAGTCACAATTCTGGATTTAGACTTATTTAGATTTAGAATGCCAGTTGCCTGAGTCATGAGCAGCATTTGGGCTTGTGAAGTATTGCTGTTGTTTTAACTTTCCCTCCTGCCACCAAAAGCAGTTAGTTTTACTGCATAAGCTTATTCCACATGCCTCTTTCCTGCAAATCTAAGTCAAGTCCTGGTGGTGTTTTTTTTTTTTTTTTTTTAATCTATCTCCACTGGTACCATCTTGATCTAAGCTACCATGATTGCCAGATAACAGCAGTAGTTTATTCCTGCTAGTCTAGCTGGTTTCCTCATAGCCGCTTTGGGCTCCCTCTAAGCCAGTGTCCACAAATCCAGACTAATTGTTACTAAAATGTAATTCTGACCATATCACCCTCCTGCTTAGATTCTTTCAATGGATTCCCATTGCTCTTAAAGTACAGACAAAACAACTGAGCATGACTCTCCAGCTCTGTCTTGCCCCCTACCCCGTTTCTCAATGTTCCAGTGGCTTTCTTTTTAACCTCTACTCTCTTTGCTTTCTCCTGCTGTATAGCCTTTGCACACAGTGATCCCTCTACCTGATCTACCCTTCCTTCCTGTTTTAACCTAGTCATTGCCTATCCTTTTCTCCTTTCAGAGATCACCTCGACTATCACTTCTCAGAGAAGTCTTCCCTGATCTCCCTGGTTTTTCAAATCCTTCTATCTGTTTTTTTCCCATTTGCAGTTATTTGCCCTACTAAATTCTGTGTTTGTTTATGAGGTTGTCTAATTATTGGCAATATCCTCCATTAGACTAGAAGCTCCAGTGAGGACAGAGAGAAATACTTGTTTTCTGGATCACTGTTTCATCCTCAGTGCATAGAACAGTGACTGGCATTTAATAAAATGTGTGGAATGAATGAATAACAAATTAGCGAATATGGATAAAATTATATTTTACTTTTTTAACCTGGGGCATGTTTTTTAGATGGTTCCTATGTCCGTTCTATCTATCTATGTATTTATCTATCTTCGTCAAAATCATCTATTTATTTTTGTTTGTTTGTAAAACAATATTTAGTACAAGGCCCTTAGACTTCAGGAATTTGTCTTAAATCAAATTTAAAACATAAGGCTACATATTAAATAGGAAGTACATCTGCCTTTAAATATTGAGTTGTCTATGGTAAGTGTGTTACTTGATTCACCACAGCAGAGGAACATGTCTCACAGAGCGGTAAAGAAATTCTCTAATTTTTTTTCTGCTGGCTGCATTGACAGGTCTATTTCTCTTGACCTAGATAACTAGAGTGGATGGGGACTGAACATTTGCCAGCTAATTAGTGATTTGTGAAAATGGCTATAAAAATCAACTCAAACAGATATAAGTGAATTTTTAGATGCCATGTAAACATAAGTGGTGTTGTCTTGTTCTGTGGTAGTGCCTAAGGAATCGTGGTCAAGACTTAAGATCATTTAAGACCTCCCCCATAGAGTTCTTCCTCAAAGACTGGGTCTAGTTACCTAAGCTATTCTTAAATTATCTCTAGGTTTCCAATTCCACTCCTCATCAGTCTTTTGATCCAGTGTGCAATTACTGGCATTGAAAATGGTGGAATTGTATAGGAAACATCTCTCCTTCATAAGTCAAGAAGATTGAGTTTCACACTCACATGGGAGTGATTTTAATGTTTTGGTTCCTAATAATTCTTTGGCATAACCTCTCAGAGGCTACTGGCACCCCTAAGATGATTCAGAGTTGGAGACTCACAAGTGTCTTTCTCCATGGCCTTGCCCAGCCACTTGAAACTTCAGGGAAAAATAACACACATGGCCACACTTCTCATAGGAGTTTGTGATCCTCTGCCTCTCCATCTTTTCACACATGGTAAAAGACCCTGCCCAAGTAAAACAAGAAGATTATGTCTGCTGAAAGGAAGAGAGCAGTCAGCTGCTTCCTGCTATATCTTATTTTTTTTTTAAAGAACAAGTAAATAAGTTCAAGAGGGACCAGATTGTATCTTTAACACTTAATTTCTTGACATTTTAATGTGATTAACTGGAATTGAGCCAATCTGGAATGGTTTAAAATGTCAAGAAAGCCTATTTGTGGATTGTGTTTGTAAGTCTGTGCATATACACATATGAATGCATGTTACATAGATTATAAAAGAGGATAATTACTCTGTGGTAGGACATGTTTCCAAAGAACACAGCTCTCAAGAAAATGGAATGATTGCTCTAACTACTAATCCCTGAGCATTTTTCCCCTTTTTACTATCTCTCTCTTCTGCATGTGTGTAAACATGTGATGATCACAGGGATAAAATTGTACCAGAAGCCTTGAACAAGAATCTTAATACTGTTTTATTAATTTACATTTCTTGAGGAACATTTTTAGTGACGTTTTTCTTTCTCAGTATTCACACGAAATCCTCAGCACTGCACATACAGAAAGACAATATGATTTCTTTATATTTACCAGTTCAATGATTTTTTTGAGCACCTGGTGGGTACAGGGTACTATTTGGGGTGATATTAATTATATATTAACTTGGAAAAATTATAACTTTACTTGAAAAATGCCATTGGCCTTCTTTTCTCTGTATTCCTTATATCTTGATTACTCATGTCAGTACTTACCAGGCCCTTTAATGAAGAAGAGATTTTAGTGTCTTATGATATAAAAAAGGTAATAATAAAATACATTAATAACTAACAATTATTTAGGAATTGTTATAGTCACTTGATATATACTTTGCATGCATCATCTCATTTAATCCTCACAGAAGCCCCATGAGGGCTTCTATCCCCACTTTACAAATGAAGCAACTGAGACGGAGCGTTCAGGTAACTTGCTCAAGTTACAGAGCTAGTAAGTGAAAGAGTTGAGACTGAATGAGCTAATTAGGCACAAAATGATATCCATAGAGCTTGGTGATGAGAGCTGACTTGTGTAAAATTGACATGACACATAGAAAGAAATGACTCCTGGTGCTTATAAAGACAAGATATCAAGCCATCTGAAGAAGTCACAAGTTTATTCTGCTGATTTCAGAAATATTGATATGAATCATTTTCAAATTAGCAGAGAGGGAAAAGTAAACAGACTAGCCAGTAGAAGAAGACAAAAATTCTGGAAACAGACCCACATATAAATATTTAGTACTTCACAAAGGCGGTATCTCAAAAGGAGAAATGATAGATCTTTGAGTAAAAAGTAGTAACAACAGTGTCTAACATTTGCTGTGCTCTGGGCAGTGTTTCTAATTCTTCATGTGCTTTAACACATTTCATTGTTGAAACCACCCTATGGAGTAGGTAGCATTATTTCCAAATTTGTTTTATAGATGAGATATAGAAAAGATGCCTAACTTTTGAAGGTCATGAACCCAGCAGTCTGGCTTCAAAGCCAGCCTTCTTAATCACCCACCAACATCTACATTAGGAATCCTGTTTAGCCACTTAGAAAAAAGTAAGATTATGGCCTGACCTCATATCTTACAACAAGGTAAATTCTAGATGAATTAAAGATTTAAAAGTAAAATATGCAACAATAAATATGCTAGAAGAAAATAATTAAAAATTGAAGTAAATGGGATGAGGAAGGTTATTTCTCAAAAGGACATTTAAAACAGAAATCTTAAAAGAAATATATTGTAATTTTGATTACATCAAAATGTAGAACTTCTATATAGAAAAGCAACAACTAAACCCTACCATAAACAAAAACAGGAAGAAAATGACAAGTGAGAAAAAAATTATAACATATAATAACATAGACTTTACTGTTTTTAACATGTAAAGATAATCAGCCAATTGAGAAATGAGCCAAGATATCAGCAACTAATTAATATTAATAGATAAAAAATTAAATATCATTGGTTAACTGATATCAGAATAATTCCATCTTTGGTAGTATCAAAAAGTTAGATATTTCAACAATTGAGATGTTATTTTTGTCTGTTGAATTATTTGTTGGTGAGGTAGGTAATGGGAAGCTGGCATTGCTGTACCCTGTTGCTGGAAGGCTCACTTTTGGGGAAGGCAATCTAGCAAGATGTGTAAAAACCCTAACTAGTATATACTTTTTGACTCAACAATTATAATTTTTAGGAATTTCTTCAAAGGTTGTCTTATACACGTGCAAGACTTTATGTGCGATTGTGCTAGCTGAAGTATTGATTCTAATAGTGAAATGGTATAGCTATAAAACCAAAAAGAAAGAATTTGTTAAATAAATGAAATCAAAAGATGTTTACATAGAAATTTATACATCAAAATTGGGATTGTGCTTTATATATAATCATTTATAATCATATTTTAACAGTGGAAAGCATTGTTCCATGTTGTGGTTAGCACCTATTGTTTTCTGGCCAACATCAATCTCTCCTAATTCTTGGTAATGACATCCCACAATTCCTTTGGAAACTACCACCTTGGTTTGAACTTTTCCCACCTCCAGGGATAGAAGCTGGTTGATTTAAGCAAATAATCATGTGGTATCCTCCTGACCACAGTGACATTGCAGAGGCGAACACATCATGTAAGCATACATCTAGCAGGGTGTACTTCATGACTTTTGCTGGGAACTGTTGGGACAGACTGACTTGCTTCTTTATCTGTTTGCTAATGTAGAGCAAGTGGCTTTAGGGACTGTTGTTAGCCATCTTTGCTTTATGAGGAGGGAGACAAGATGGAGCTAAGGGAGCTAAGAAGTAGAGATGGGAAATGGTGAGAGAAAAACCAGTTTCTCTTCACATCCTTGAGCCCTGGATAAAGCTTTGTTTGAGGCAATATTATGTACCACCTCAGACTCTTCAGATATGTGACCCAGTAATTTCTCTTCCCGTGCTCACTTTTTTTTTTTTTTTTTTTTGAGTAAGTGAGAGAGAGGGATGGGGGAGGAGTGGGTAGGAGGGAGGAATAGAGGGAGAGGGAGAGAGACAATATTAAGCAGGTTCCACACCCAGCACAGACCCCAACACAGGGCTCAGTCTCACAGCCCTGAGAGCATGGCCTGAGCCGACATCAAGAGTTGGACGCCCAACTGACTGAGCCACCCACATGACCCCCATGTTCACTTTTTAAAAGCTAGTTTGTGTAGGGATGTCTGTTTCATGCAATTGAAAATATCCTAACAGACATATATCTCTCTGTCTCAAACATGTAATGCTTACATGTTGGGGACACACTGATTGCAGTTCTAAATAGCAAATGGCTGAGGATGAAAATATTCTGAGGAGGGAGAGACTGTAGTCCAATATCACAGTCATTGAAAGAATTTCTGGACTATAAGAAACCTGAAATTGGATCTGCATCCAATTTAAATTATTTATTTAAATTTAATTTAAATAAGACATTTAATTTAAGACATTTAAATTATTATTACAGTTTTCTTTTTAATATTTAATAGTCAAAACCTCAAAATTTGTTACACTCTAGGAACATTATAATAGTTTCTCAGAGCTGGCAACTGCTAGACAGTTCTTTCAGCTGCCATTCTGCACATTTTAATACCAAAGAGAGGGCCACCTTCAGCTGGCACATTTAATAATGTTACCAGCCATTGTGCACAGCAGAGTGTCATTCAGGTAAAGGCTTCCTTCAACAATGTGTTTTCTAGGACTTTTTAGCCAAGATTCATAACTTTGGCAAATCTCAAAAATCTTTGACTGCCTTGAAGGACTAGTAGCTATAGCAATAGTTTCAATAAGCTTTTTATTTAAAATGATAGCTTCTCTAAGCTCAAAGATTATAAAGAATTGCCCTCTTAGAGAATTCTTATGAAGTTTATAATTTTGAAACTGGATTAGTGAAAACAAAATGCATTTTATGGGCCCATTTTTCTCTAACAACTTGTTTTATGATTTATATTATTATGTCTGAAAAAAATGGTTTGTTGGCTTATTATGGATGTGTGGTCCATGATTTAGGAACTGCTTCTCACTATGAAATTTTAAGGTGGCAGAGTTTGCATAATATTTTAATTCACCTTAAAAAAAGATGAAGAATTCCTAAATAGCACTTTTTTAAAAAAAATTCACAAATAAAATTAAATACCTGCATATTAGTCTGCTTTATATTATTATTTGAATTTTTATAAACATGCTTTGGTTCAGAAAAGATCATGATCTTCCTAAGTTCTCATTAATTCTTTATTAATATTTGCATTAGTGTATTCTGTATCAATATTAATAGTTTTATATTTGCAAACTATTCCCTTATTTATTTAGCTTTTTGAAAGTTTTCAGTAATCACTTTATTTTATTTTTATTTTTATTTTTAAGTAGGCTCTATGCCCAGCATAGAGTGCAATGCAGGTCTTGAACTCATGACCCTGAGATCAAGACCTGAGCTGAGATCAAAAGTTGAACACTTAACTGACTGAGCCACCCAGGCACCCCTCAATAATCATTTTAGTACATAAAACTAATAGCATTAATCATTTTTAATTATAACATTTTAGTCCTGTGTATGTGTATACAATATTGTAATATTTGTTCCTCAGCTGTTAGAATTTCAATACTAAGCACGTATAGAATTTTTCCCTCCAGTTTACATCTAAAATGCTTATGTATATTTTTAGGTGACTATTCAGTTATCAGCTTGAAATCTGATAAATGTCTTCTTCAAGTTACTGACATTATTGCCAAGTAGATGTGATGGTAATGTGTTCCACCATAACATTACTGAACATGCATGAGTTCAGGGTTGCCGGATGGTGATGAAGTTGGCATTCAGCTCTTTCACTTGCCAAGGCCAAGGTCAGAGATGAAACCAAAGAGCAGATTTTGGATAAACACGGAAGCAGAGGCCCAAAAGGGATGGGTTATGTGTGTATCATTCTTAGAAGCTGCATTTTATAACTGTACCAGTATTTACTTAACCGGTCTCCCGAGAAAGGTGTCCGAAAAGACATGTCCTAAAATGATAACAGTGTTTATCTCTGAGTGGTGGAATTACAGATAATTTTTTTCTCATGGCTTATCAGTATTTTCCACTTTTTTCTATAATAAACATGCATTGCTTCAGTAATGAAGAAAAAAATATAGAAGTCTAAAACTTTGAATAACAACGAAACACCAAGTTTACGGAAACAACATCACATTAAAAAAAAAAAAAGATTCAGAAGGACACTGGGTAATCCTTTTTGGTAAGACATTGCCAGGACTTATAAGGGTCAGGAAGTTTTTCCTAAGATATATCCTCAATTCCTCTTGCTGTTAGTTAAGCCCTTTTATCAAAGGAGACAGGGCAGTTGCTAATCCTCATCTAAATCCACTTCCAGATCAGTATTATTTTTCCTTCTCTTTCTCTTTTCATTTTTAGGCCAAACTTTTTTTTTTTTTTTTTTAATATTTTATTTATTTGACAGAGAGAGACACAGCGAGAGAGGGAATATAAGCAGAGGGAGTGGGCAGGAGCAGGCTTCCTGCTGAGCAGGGAGCCTGATGTGGGGCTCAATCCCAGGACCCTGGGACCATGACCTGAGCCGAAGGCAGACGCTTAACGACTGAGCCACCCAGGCGCCCCTAGGCCAAACTTTCTTTAGTGTTCATTCACCACACCCTTATTCTAAACAATTACAGAATTAAGAGTAAAGGAGAAATTCCTCTTTTAAGGACATGGTCCTATTCAGTTTTATTGTTTTGAACCTCATTAGCAGAATAACAACAAAAAGTTTGTTGGAGATAGACCTTGAAGCCCCTATTTGTAGAGGAATCCTAGAACCTAGCAAATCAGTAGAGCTGGAATGGTTAGTACTCCTTTATTCTGAAAGCTCAAAGAAAAGTCACTTGAGAAAAACCCATTATAGACACATATACACTCCCCATATACACACACACATTTTCCGTATATATTATTTTCCATATTCTATGCCAGAAAATGCAGGGAAGTCATTGCCAAATTGTGTTGGGCCACTCACTGTAAGGAAGCACAACCTTTTCTTAGAGTAGTAGCAGATAGACAACAAAGATCTGGGATCTGGCATATCTTCGCAATTAAGGCAGTTAGTATTCATGGTTTGAGCCAGGCAAAGCAGGTTCAAATTCTGGCCATGTCTATATAATTTAAAAAACAAAGCAAAGCAAAATGGAAAAAAGTTCAAATGAAGAGTGAGTGACCTCCTGTTTTCCAGTGTTGTTCTTAGTTAGTGTGGACCTTAGTGCTGCAAATGCAGTCGGGCTTCAGTAAAGAATTGTTGCCATACCGATTGATCCATTCTGCCAAGCAGTTTTCTGCAAAGCAGTTTTGTGATGATCTCCTTTAGATACACACAGCTTTTGAGGAACTTAATAAATGATATTTTCTGGGCCTACTTGAAATTTTCCTCATTTTCAAGCCCCTAAACTTATGGATTCAGATCAAAGTTTGGGCTGGAGGTAGAGGGCTGACCACAGACATCTTATAAAGTTTCTGGCCTAACCAATAAATGGATAAAGTAGTGAAGTTTAGATTAAAACTTCACTACTTTATCCATTAAGTAAATGGATACCTACAGGAACAACTAGTTGGATTAGTTACTTACCCCACAGTCATGAAAGCACACTGAATTATGACAATAAATTATATAATGCTTCTGATGGGGTTATGGAATGGCTAAAGATTGAAATCAAAGTTCTAACTTTATTCGATGCAGTAGAGTAAATAATTCTAATTGGGAGAATCCAAAGCACAAATATTATGCCAAAAAATCTAATGAATTTGCTTTGCGTACACACTCAGTGTACCCAACTTTCAACCCAGATTCTTTCCTTTTTCAAAATTAGAATTAGAAATCCTTGGGCACAATTTAAAAGAACTCAAAAAACTTCTTTCCAGTTACTTAGTACATTGTTGTTTTCCTTGATTTACAGGGGAAGTATAGAGTGTCTTAATTTAAAGCTGTAATTTAATAGATCTAGGCCAGCTATTCAATCTTGGAAAATATCATATCCTAAGTATTCTCCTTTCCTTTAAGTTTTAGACATGGTACAGAACCATGGAGGGGTGGGAGGGAGGACAGGGCTCATCCAAGCCATTGAAATTTGGTTACTGTACTCAGGACAGCTCAGCCAAATGAATGCATCAGGTAGTCATTGGCCAATGGATTTGATCCCAAGATGGGTTATGCCCAAAGATGGAGCTATGCTGCCAAGGGCTTTAATCTAAAAACACAGTAGGATTGTGTCCAGGAACTGAGCTCTTGCTGCCCCTCAAGCTGGCTTTGAGTTGGCTCTGTGGTGACTGCTGTTGTCTAGGATCTTTAGCTTATTAATGTGACTGACGTCACCAGGATTGAGTAGAGCCAAGTGTGCTTTTGCCAAGAGTGAGACGGTTGCTATGGGAGGTAGTTTAAGGAGGGGCTCCTCAGCATAACTTCTACAGAATCTTCTGAAGGAAGGCTGATTAAAGTTGACATGCCATTGTCCTCTAGAAACTTAATAGGACACATATTATTTTCCAGTAAGTGAAACAATTGCAGAATCCATATTTCATAAATGCTCAAAAGGGGATCTCACACACACAAGAAAGTAAACTTGTAACTAATAGCCCTTTGGGGAGAAAATTGTATTTTCAATTACCATGCTCAGATGGCCTTCCACTTAATCTTGAACACTGTTGTTGGAACTGGGCTAGAAGCCAATTCTCAAAATAGCATAAATGGGAAATATTTAGGCAAGCCTTGTGATATATACTAGGTGTGTTTGGTCATTTTAACATGTTTCCCTTTAGTGCTTTCAGAATATGTGTGATGGATTATAGGGTTTGAGATTATTATAGTACGTGTCACTTCCCCTATATGTCATAGCTGGGCTAGAGGTCACAGGAATCGGAATTCACTATTAGCAAAATCAGGGTACATATGCTTATTTGGGGACTGTGCTCAAAAATAATAAAACCTCCAAATGGAGTAGAACACATAAACATATTTAGCTCATCTGTAAAGTGGGGAGGGTTGATCTCTAAAGTTATTTGCCACTCCAGTGTTGTATGACAGAAGTAAATTTTCAACCTATTAACTGCATATTGTCTGTAAAAGGGGGAAATAATAGTAGGCACTTTGGTATCAACCTTGGCATTGAGATGAGGATTAAATGAGTTAATGTATGAAAATAACCTATATTAGTGCCCGGCACATAGGATGTGTTCAGCAGTATTAGAGGCTGTGACTGTTTTTATTAGTATGTGTTTTGAGACTTTTTTAAAACCAACACCGTAGCCTGTGCTCTGCATTCTGTCCTAGTACCTCACACACAGCCTCATAGAAAGTATATATTTCTTTCAGTAATGTTGCCATTTGTTAAATATCTCCAAATTTTATCTCTAAAATGAAGACAGTTGCTGATAGAATTAAGACAATCGGGAAGGTGTATAAGAGATATTTTGTAAACAAAAGAGGGATATTTAAATATAATAAAAAATTGGAGGTTGGCTATTATTAGTATAGATGCCCTCATATTAAAACTTTCCCAATATCCCCCCTTTTTAAAAAAAAGGGTAGTTTTTTATTTATTATTATTATTAATCAGATATGATGAGGCCAACAGATCAGGAGATGATGGCTGCTGAAAGGATAGTTTGTCACTCACAGTTCCAAGAGGAAGGGGCATGCCATGCCTTGCCTGGGGACGTACTGGGGACGTACCAGCCGGGGTCATTCAGAAGACAGAAGGAATGAAAGTAAAGCATGGGCAAGAGCCTTTATTGTGTGTTTTTTTGTGGAAAGGAATGGGCAAAAAAGCCTGCTGGGTAAGCAGGCTACGTAAGCTTAAGATTGGCTGGTTTGAAGAATTTCAGCAGGCTCTGGCAGGTAGGGATTGTCCCTAGTTGTTAGGTCGCAGGGCCCAGAGTAATTACGGCCGGAGGATAGTGGCTCAACCTGTAAGAGCTCAGTAAAGGAGTTAGCTGGTAGATATGGGCTCTGGATAGGTTGGTTTGTTATACTTGAATAACCCTCTTTTGTTTACAGAATATCTCATGTGCACCTTCCCAACTGATTTAATTCTATCCCAATTGTCTTCATTTTAGAGACCAAAATTTGGAGATACTGGGTGAAAGACATGTTCTCAGGGGAGTTATTTGCTATCTCTGGGAATTCTCAAGCTCTGGGAGGGGCAGTTTCTCCCGGATAGGCAAGACTCCTATGATGCCAGATGCCTAAACATCAGGAATATAGGAAATAAGAAATACAGTTAAGACATCATTTCATTTTCATCACATCTTTAGTTTTGTTGTTTGTTACCTAGAAAGGGCCAAAGGAATCTGGATAGGGATGGAAATACAGAATTTTAGCTGGGCTGATTTTGAACTCCTTTTGAATAAAAGGAATGAGTAGGAGAATCTGTTGAAACTTCCCTTCTTTAGGCACAAGAGATGTAGACAGGTAAGTCAAGTAAAAACTGTGACATGGAGTTGGAGAGGAAACCACCCTTCCCCCATCTCCTCCCGTGGTCTCTTTATATGGCTCAGCCCTATTCAGGTTCAAGAGGAATAGAAGATTTGGAGCATGGAGGGCACGGTTGGGTCTTGGTGTTCTCAGGATGGGTGCTGACAGTCATGGGACTTTTCCCAGTGGCTTTGCAGCAGGTGTGAAGAAGTGGGAGCCAGAGCAGAATGAGAACAAGACAAGCACATGTGAGTAATCTCTTTGGGAATTTCCAAGAATAACTTGGAGTCTACCCTCTGCCCCTAAACAAGTATAACTTTAGGCCAAACTATAGAGGATGGTATTATTTTATTTCAGAACCTTTTACTCATTCGATAGTTAACCAGATTCAGTGAGCCCTTTTTATCAGTTACACAAGAAAATTCATTGTGTATTTTATGTATGTATTAAACAGATTGACCACCCCCTCTTTTTCATGGCACCTGGCAGTATAGTCTGGATCTGCTGAGAATCAGATGCCAAGAAGGTATTAGATGTGCAAGGAAAAGGAGGATGCAGGAAAGTCAGGAAGAGCCTTCAGACTGCATTGCAGGTGTGACACCTGTGGAAGGAGACAGGGAAGGAAAAAGGCCTGGGTGGGAAGAATATCAGACTGCAGCCAAATTATAAGAAATGTTCAGCCAGGCTGAAGGGGAAGCCTTGAGTCCCATGTCTTTCTGGAATGGGCCTGCCTTTATTTCCCACTCTGCTTAGTCTTTGTCTGGAAGTTGCAAGGTGGAAGCGTGGTCGATTTCAGGGGGCAGCAGCGGGGGCCATCAGTCAGTTACGCTCGCAACAGCAGCAGATCTGAATGGCACACTGTCGTTGCTGCCACCTCTTGAATCAAAATCTGTCTCCCAGATTAAATTTAGGTTGAATACTTGAAGACTTGATACTATTGGGAATAGTAAATGTTCTCCAGAGTTTGAAAGCAGTCCTAGAAGAGGCATCCTGAACAAGGATAACTTGGAATTAATAGAGTTCCACCAGGGCCCCTGAGGCTGCTGAGCAGTCTGTGCACTGTACAAGGGCAGCTGGTAGAGGGGGCTGAGACCTTGCCCCCGGTTTGCTCATTAGGCTGCATGCCCTGGGTAGGGTGGCATTTCCCAGAAAGCTCACTCTTTCTCATTTGCACAAACATCAGCCTGGGTTCTTATGTGTGTGTTCAGAGTTCAGCCACGTATACTGTTGAGGCGCACTTGCACATCTAGCTCATGGAGACCTACAGGAAACGTTTTCAGTCACACACAAGATCAAAGACCTAGGCACCTCCGTCTAAGAGCTGCCAGAGTCTACCCACTTCTTTCCTTACTACCTCTCCTGGCAGGTGGAAATTTTCCTCTCCCACCACCTCCACCCCTGCCTCAGTGTCCCTCCCCTGCTCGTCCCACCTAGGGCTGCCCTGATGTGCTAACCTTTTTGTACCAAGACTTGTGTCGTATCTCATCTTGCACAACCCTACCAGGTGGTTCTTCACTAGAAAAAAAATGGACCAAGTAGCTTCACCAGAGGGTTAAAGATTGACACCACCACCTCCTGAGGGAATAGTAATAGGTATCATTTATCTAATTTACTTGTGTTAGCTGCTATGCCAAGTGACTTCATTTCATCTTCATAAGTGTGATGAAGGGGCAATGTCATCCCTGTTGTTTTCAGGAGGAAAACCAAAGCTACAGGGATTACATAGCTCTGCTGGGGTCACATTGTTAACAAGTGGCCAGGCCAGATTTTGAAACCAAGCATTTCCCCTACAGGTTCCTTGCTCTTAACCACTGTGTAATACTGCTTCAGCCACAGAAGCTTCTGACACTATCCCCTTGGTAAGTCTTTAAATACAGAAAACTTCTGGAAGAGAGGTTTTGCTCAGTGCTTCTTACACTGTGCCACATAAATCAGTGGTTTTCAAAATAGTTGTTCAAATGCTATTTCCCAACCAATTAAATTGGTCACGAGCAATATTTCAAAAAATGAAAATATAAATAAAAAAGAATACAATAGAAGAAATACCAGAGGACATTATGTATACAGAAAGTAAGTATTGCTTCAGAAAGGTTTTGTTTCAGTTTCATATATGTACATATGCTTGTGTATTTTATGGCTAATTATATGTATATGTATATACGTATGTGAGTATATATTTGTATGTGAGTACCGATTCTGTAAACTGCAAAGGCAATGTACTCTTACCATTGGTCAAGGTCAAATGAGTTTTTTTCATACTTGGATGCTGGATTAATCTGCTTCCTCATTTATTTGGCCTTAGAGGAGCAGAGAGTTTAGTGGATAGCCACACTGGCCTAAGCTCAACCCAGCCGGCTGCTTAGGGCCCCTGCCTTAGGGAAGAGGCCCTGCAGGCAGAGTTCTCCCAGCACATGTTCTCCCCACTTTTCTCACTACCGCCTCCATTTAGCACAACTTGAAGGCGATGTAGCAACTTGGGCCAGACTTAACAAGGCCTTACTCCTGGGAACCTCCAAATTTACAGGGTATAAAAAATGTGAAATAATTACTTCAAAATAGAGTTTATAATTTAAATATTAGTGACATTCATATATTGACAGTGTATGAGTCTTTTTTCAGTGAATAGGAACCATTGAGTTAGATCCTAGTTAGCAAAAAGAATTAGTTAAATTAGAGCATAGCACAACAGTGTCACTAAGAACAATCTGTGAGCAGTAGCACAAATTGCAAAGTGAATTTGAGGAAACATGAGGGTGACATTCACATTCTTTGTCCTGAGCATCAGAATTCCTAGTGAGTTATGCTTCTATCTATAAAATAGTTAAGACCAGGGCTGCTATGATCAGTTGTTAGGCAGTAGTCATGAGGACTGGGATTGGTTAGTACCTGGTAACTTACCAAATGAAGACATTCTTGTAATCTCTTTGACACAGACTGATATGTACATAATCCTCATAACAAACTTTGCAGTTAGATTGTATTATTATCTCCATTTTGTAAATGGGAAATCAAGGCTCGGTGGTTAAATAACTTGTCCATTGTCATATATCTACCAAGTGCCTACAAGCAAGCTTTATTGATTGCAAGTGATAGATTGAGTACAGAAATTGCCCTAGTTCTTCCTCACTTTTATCCACATCCCTTGTAATGTGACTGTTGCTTTTCCTGTAGAGGGGCAAAGTCTATTTCTCTTCCCCTTGAATTGGGACTGGCCTTATGACTCTCTTTGGCCAATAGATATGGTAAAAGTGACTACACGTGGTACCTGGTTCTCAAGAGGACTTGTATGCTTCTGTTTTCTCTTTTGAGCCCCTGTTTCTAGCCCAGAACAAGTCTGGACTAGTCTACTGGAGGATGAGAGGGTAATGGAGCTGAGCTGAGTCATCCTAGCTGAGACCATTCTAGACTATCCAGCCCCTAGCCAACCCACCGACCTCCTGACTACAGATACATGAGCAAGCCCAACCAAGACTGGTCAGTCCTGACTCAGATCAGCAAAATTGTCCAGCCAACCGGCAGATTAATGAAAAATAGTAAATTGTTGTATTTGGCCACTGAGTTTTAGGGTGTTTTGTTATGCACCATTATTGTAGCAATAGATAACAGATATTTCTTCTCTTTTCTTTGAAGGAAAAATTTGCTTCCCACAGCAGAGGTTTAAATGGTGTCAAATACTATATTATATGTTAAATAAAAAAATAAATGGTGTATGTTCACTTTTCAAACCTTTTTGCAGGTAGGGTGATCCAATTCTGACAGATATATAGGGAAGTCGACTTTGTAGGAGGGGGTATGGGGAGGGAAAGAGTTTTGAGAAATATTTTCCTTTCTGAGTAGAAAGAAGCTCTCAATGAGACAAAGGTCTTCTCTTTTCCTCCTGACTGCTTTGGACACTATCATTAAAAACAGACACTTGAGCAATAGCAGCCATCTTGTGACCACTAGGCAACAAGGCTAGGAACAGCAGTCTAACACATTAGAATCATTCAGTTGCAGAAACAATGCTGGAACTCCCTCACCTTCTGACTTCTGTACCATTTAAGCTATTGTGTGTCAGTTATTTTAAGTTACTCAGTGCAGGGCAGAGTCCAATTATAGGCAGTCTAGTTTGTAACCATTATGCTGCACTCATGGAACACGAAGTGTTATTAAGATTAATAGATCTCTGCGCTTGAGAGGCCCAGGTGAGTATCTAATGTGGCCGTCGACAAGATGTTGGTAAATGCTGGAGTAGAGTCTGGCTCCTAACCTGGCATAGGCTGGAGCACTTCCTGCAAGTATTCTCACTCTCCTGGATAATAGCCCCACTCGGGTTAGGGTATGAGCTTTTATGGGGGAGTCAGAAAGACTCCAAAGATTTTCTAAAGATTCAGAAATAGCAGGGTAGAGGGAGGATCTGTAAACTCTGTCATCTACCACAAACCCTACCTAATACCCCTGCCTTGCTCTCATCCTTGGGTCCAATCTCCAGTGATAACGAAAACCTTTCTAAATTTGTTTTAAAATTTAAAATTCATTCTTATTGTCTTGATTCATGAAATTGCCATATTTTATTATGTTTTATCAAAGAGTTATTTTGTTATTAATATAGTATCTTTGATCACATAGATCTTAAGAAAAACAGGCTTTCTTTACACAGAAGAGCCCCTATCAGACTTTGCACTGCATCCCATGTTTATTATTGGTTTTACTATTTCTTCGAAGCTAAGCCCAGGGACATTTCTGGCCTGGCATTCTGTCTGGCTCTCTCACTACTCCAGATCTCCTCAGTTGTTGATGTCCTTTGGTCCAGGCATTCTTCTTGTTTCCCTGAAGTCTAATTTCTATTGACTCTCTCTTGAGAACAATGAGGTCTCTCAATCTCCACCTTTTCATGCATCATAGCTCCTGATGTGCCTCACACACTCTTGGGTCATCCCAGCCAACCTTGTCTTTGGCTACCTACAACCCAAATATTTCCATTAGTGTACTCATTTATCCCTTTTCTTGTTACATAGCTAGAGGAAAACCACAGATAGATCAGTCATCATTTTCATCTTAAAAAATATTGCCTCTCCATCTCCTTTCTTCCCATACTTGACCCAACAACACACATAAAACCCCCATTGTGAAAGTTGGAGGTGGAAGAAATGAGAGGACATCCAGATGGATACACATTTTTGGAAAATGCAGACCACACTGCTTATCTTGTAACAGCGCAGAGGACTTGGAGAAAGCTGTCATGCTTTCCTGATATTAAAGATTTTGAAGATAGCAGCACTCAAGGTTAAAAATTGAACCCCTTCCTCGAGACATTCCACCTACCTGGCAAACTTTTTTGTTTTGTTTTGTTTTGTTTTTGTTTAAGTAAATAAGACCTCCCAGATCTGGGAGAGAAATTTATATCTTGTGGTTGGAAGACCTTTCAAGGAGCACAACTCGTGTGGGCTTTTTGAAGGAATGGCTCCTCTTTTCTATATTACCTGCAAAAGTGCTAACTGGACTCTTGTGGAGATAGAGATGCCTAATCTGGAGCCATCAGCCTGGAGTTTTACAAAAAAAGAAAAAAAGAGAGAGCGAGGAACACAAAACTGCTGACTACAAGCTCTTCAAAGGCCACACACAGTGCTACTGACCTAATTTTGGCAGTGGAATTGCCCTGCCAACCACAGGGCATTTTCCCTTTGCCATAAGGGTCTCTACCATCCAGGGCCATCTGGAGGACCTGCAAAGAATATCCACATGGCAAGTAAGGCCAAAACACACTAGACCCTGTCCAATCTGTTATATACCAATTTTTGTTTCAAAATGGGAAAAGTTATGTAGACATGAGTTTTCCCCAGGGGAAAACGAGCCCATTGTCACCCATGAAGACTTGAAGGCCTTACATTGGTGAATTCCATCTAGCCTCAGACTTGATGATCAGCTTACCCAGTGATTGAGCTTTTGGGGGTATGTTATGTTAGGTACCCTTTTCCCTTGGACAGTGCTCTCTCTTTGTTTCTTAGGCTGGTTGATACTTTCCTTAAATGTGTATTTAATCAGATCACACTATTGGGCCTGGGATCCACTCTCATTAAGATGGCAGTGAGTATTTCTGTTGTGATCTATTGTGTGTTGGGATTTCAAAATTTAAAATGTTAGGGACACTTCATTTTCAGGTTTTTAAGAGACATTATCTTATCACCAAGTACTACGGGTGGGTCATCCAACCATCCCTCTGCATGGAGGTCAACATGTGGTCCCCACTATCTCCTAAATGTCCCTCCCAGCTGTTATTTTGATTTTTGTGGCTCTGTTTTATTCTTGGGTCTTCTCAGAAACTGTGTAGCTTCACAGGAAGATTAGTGTCCCTAATATTTCAACTGCTGTTACAGATTGTCTACACCCTCATGTGGCTACAAGACTTTAAGGAACTCTGCTAATTGCTACCATTGACATTTCATTTGTGTCTTTGCTGCTGCTCAATAATTATTTTATTCAACTCATTCCTTCTCCATAGAATCCTTTTCTGAAAAATTTCCACAAACTCATTTTCCTCCAGCCCTCAAGCTAACTTCACTGCCCTTTGTATCTCAATATGTTAAATGTATCTTAACATGAGCTTTCATGTCTATCCTAAAAGTTCTATCACCTGCTCCTTCTCTTTTTTTTTCTCAGATGAAGAACTATCCTTCCCCCTTTCAAGCACTAGTCTCACACTGTGTGTCCTTGATCCTGTATTTTCCTCATTTTTCCAAGATTTTGTTTCATTGATCTTATTTCCTCTCTTAAGTTTTCAGTTACTCCTTCGTGGGCTCCTGCTCCTTCCTTGCCTTACAAACATATGCAGGCTTTCCCCCTGTAAGAAGATGTTTTTATCTTGGCCCTCTCTTGAGTTAGCATCTTATCTCCCTGTCCTATCAGTTACCTCCAACAGTTTAAAGTGAGTCTAATTGCCTGACTCCATTTCCTCACTGCTTTCTCCTAATCCCTTTCAGTCTGGCTGTCATCCCCATTGATCTACCAAAACTGCTCTCTGGAATGGAGGAAGGAAAGAAAACAGGGAAAGAAGTTTCATGTTGTGTTTATAAGTAAATCTATGAGAATCACGAATTTTATTTTAAAAACAAGTTTTTGAGGAGAAAAATAAGACAAGAGTATGTAGATAGTAATGAGTTAGATAATGCAGTTAATGACTTCATACAGTTGGTCATCATTAACACAAAATTGGTATGTATGTTATAATTTAGGAGAGTTAAATTCCATTTACTACAGCAAACATATTCTAGCAAAAATCACTTTTATAATAAACATTAAGTGCCCAAATATAATTTTTAGTACAACTATGTAAAGGAAGATTTGAGTTACCATAGCTTTGTAGTCAAGGTTTACATTCCATGGGAGATAACTATAAAACTTTTGTGGTTAAAAGCAGAAAATCACAGGAGAGCTTCTTGCCTTTTTCAATAAACAATTCAATTTTATGATGACAAGATGCAGAGTATGTATAGATTTAACTTAAACAGGAACTCCTCCCCCCTACCTGGATAATACTTCTTATTTTTTGTGTCTTATAGTAACTGGTATATAAAAATCTCTATCTTCTTTATTTTTACAACCAAAGATGATTCTAATCCAGAACATTGATATCTTTAAAGAACTTTTGTCAACAGTCTTTTTCTTTCCACATTGCATTCTTTATTAGTTCCTACTTGTTATCTTTACAAACAAGCTCAGATCTTCAGTCTCCTTAAAAGACAAAAAAATCTTACATCGACACTGCTCCCTCTTGAGTTGGCATCTTATGCTTGCCTTTCTTTATTCTTATAATATTGAATGTAAAGGCTACATTGCTTATCTCCACCCCCAAATTTCTTATTAACCATTGTGATCTATGATATATGATTCAGTTATGATTTTAAATGAGACTGAACCAGTGTTTTATAGGGGCTTATAAATTTTTATTTTCATAGAATTAACTTTATTCAGTACTATGTATCAAGTGCTTTGTATATGTTATCTTGATTAAAAATTGTAATGCACTGAGGTGGGTACTATTTCTTTCATTTAATGGTTGAGGAAAGAGGTGTTGAAGAATCTTGCACAACCAGTTCAAAGTCACCCATCTGGTACATGTGGAGCTTATCTTCAGCCTATAACAGCCAGGACTCCTAGTTGTGAGCAACAGAAATTCAGTCTGGCTGATTTCAGTAGAGAATGAATTAGTCATGTTGCTAGGTTGTTCACAGAACGCCAAGCAAGTCTACAGACACAGATTTAGGGCAGTATAGCTAGGAGTGACTCTCATCTAACCAGAAGAGGATGCGTCAGTACACTTCTGGCATCATTGTAGCTTTTACTGCTGACACTGCCAAATGGACACTGCACGCCCTCATCAGCACCGCTTTCATCACTGCCCCAGGAACTTAATATTCCTGCAACTCCTGCTACCACCAGGGAGGATTTCTTGTGGTCCCCTGATATGAGGTAGTATGTCTGACTACCAGAACCGAGGTCATGGGCCTATGCCCCTAACTATAAGGTTTCTTGGGAAAGTAAGTTTCTGGAATTTTCCATGTATAGTGGAAGATAGGTTTTATCTCACTTCCAGTCTTGTATGATTGTGTGTGGATGGGTGGGTGGGGGGGGGGGGGATAGAGGGGACTCTCAAGTAAAGGAAATTGGGTTCATATATTGGATGGTCAAAAAGACAATTAGAGATTCCATTACCAGAGCTCAACTGAGTCTGATTCTGGGTCTTTCTTTTATACAATGAAACATCTTGAAAGTCACAAATGATCTCCTATTTGCCAATTTTAGTGACTGTATCTCTCATCCTTTTTATTGACAGCTATAAAGATTCAACACTATTGAATACATTTCTTTCCTTCCTTTGTTTATTCCTTTCTATTTTTTATTTGTCTTATTATGTTATATTAGCCACCATACAGTACATCATTAGTTTTTGATGTTTTTGATGATTCATCGTTTGCGTATAACACCCAGTGCTCCATGCAGTCTGTGCCCTCCTTGATACCCATCACCAGGATCACCCAACCCCCCACCTGCCTCCCTTCTAAAACTCTCAGTTTGTTTCCCAGAGTCCATAGTCTCTCATGGTTCATCTCCCATTCTTGATTCCCCCCCCTTCATTTTTCCCTTCCTTTTCCTAATGTCCTCCATGCTATTCCTTATGTTCAAGTGAAACCATATGATAATTGACTTTCTCTGCTTGACTTATTTCACTCAGCATAATGTCCTCCAGTCCCATCCATGTTGATGTAAAAGTTAAGTACTCATCCTTTCTGATGGCTGAGTAATATTCCATTGTGTTTATGGACCACATCTTCTTTATCCATTTGTCTGTTGAAGGGCATTTTGGCTCTTTCTGCAGTTTGTTTTTGGAAAACAAAAACAGTAGAAGGAAGGAGAAAAATTAATGGAATAGAAAATAGGCAAAAGTAGGAAAATAAATAAAAATCAAAGTTGGGTTTTTTTTAACATATTAATAAAATTAATAAACCCATGGGAAGACTGATCAAGAAAAAAGAAAGAAACACAAATTAGGTGATATCTGCACAGACCCTATAGACATTAGGAGAACAATAAGGGAAGATATTATAAACAAATTTATGGTGATACATTTGACAATTTAGAACAATGGACATTTTTTTTGAGAAGGTAACTTTCTGAAATTATCAAAAGTAAAAATAGAAAATGTGAGTATTCCTGTATTTGTTAAAGAATTAAAATCTATAATTAGAAATCTTCTCACAAAGGAAATCCCTGACCCAAGTGGCTTCGTTTGTGAATACTACCAAACTTTTTAAATTTTTTTTAAAGACTTATTTATTTATTTTAGAGAGAGAACATGGGCTGGAGGGGCAGAGGGAGAGGGAGAATCTCAGGCAGACTCCACTCTGAGCGCAGAGCCCAAGGCGGGGCTTGATCTCACAACCCTGAGATCATGACCTAAGCTGAAACCAAGAGACAGATGTAGTGAAAAGAAGGGCCACATGCCTCCAATGTTCATAGCAGCGATGTCCACAATAGCCCAACTGTGGGGCTAATCCCAGTGGGGAGATGGGTTAGTCCAGTGATGGGTATCAAGGAGGACATGTATTGCATGGAGCACTGGGTGTTATACACAAACAATAAACCATGTATCAAAAACTAGTGATGTATTGTATGGTGACTAACATAACATAAAAAAAAAAAAAAAAGAAAGGAAGAAAAAGCATCAGATGCTCAACCAACAGCAACACCCAGGCAACCCACTACCAAACATTTAAATAAGAAAAAGTACAAACATTAAAACCCTTCCAGATAATAAAAGAAGAGGGAATAATTTCCCATTCATTTTATGAGGCCAGAAAAACCTTGATACCAAAACTTGACAAGGAAAACTCAAAAATGATAACTATAGATCCTATTAGCCTCATAAACATCAATGAAAAAATTCTGAACAAGTAGAAGCAAATAGCAATATATAAGAAAGATAAAACATTATGACCAAGTAGGATTATGCAAGTTTGGCACATCGTTAAAGAATCAATCAATAACTCACCACATTGAAAAATAAAGAGAAAAACTATGTGATCATATTAATAGATGTAGAAACAGCGTTTGATAAAACTAAACATCTGTTCATGAAAAAAAACTCTCAGAAAAGTGGGAATAGACGAGAACTTCCCCAATTTTATAAAATCATTTATGAAAACCTGGAGCTAACATAAAACCTGATGGGGAACTATTGTTTTCCTTTTAAGGCAAAAATGTTCCCTCTCATCACTTTAATTCAACATTGTACTGGAAATCATAGCCAGTACAATAAGGCAAGAATAAGAAGTAAAGGTATAAATATAGGAAGGGAGAAGTAAAACTATTCAAAGATAACAGACTCGTGTGCATAGAAAATCCAGTGGAATCTACAAAAAAAATTAAAAACCACTACAACTAAAAACCAAATTTATCAGGTTCAAGGAATACGTAGTCAATATACCAAAGTCATTTGTGTCTGTTTATTAGCAACAATTAGAAAATTAAAGGAAATACTATTTATAACTATCTATTTAGTGAAATACGTGCAAGACCTAACTGGATATTGAAAACCACAAAACAAAACAAAAAACAAAGAACAAAAAAAAAAAAAAAGAAAAGAAAAGAAAACCACAAAACACTGCTGATAGACATTTTAAAGACTGAAAAAAAAAGTGGAAGGATGTATGATGCTTACAGATTAGAAAACTCAATATTATGAAGATGTTAGTTCTTCCCAAACTGACTCGTTAACTGAATGCAATTCCATTCAAAATCCCAGTTGGTGTTTGGGAGTAATTTACAAGCTGATTCTAAAATTTATATAGAAATGCAAGGTCTTATAATAGCCATTGTGCCTTGAAAAAAAAAGAACAAAATTGAAGGAGTCATGCTATCAGATGTCAAGAATTAAAAAATCTTCAGTAATGAAGCCTAGTCTTTCCTTTTGACACTCGTTTGTTTTCCTGACAAACCACAGTTTTAGGGCTGGGTCTTTTTTTTTTTTTTTAAGATTTTATTTATTTATTTGACAGAAAGAGATCACAAGTAGGCAGAGAGGGAGGCAGTGGGAGAGGGAGAAGCAGGTTCCCTGCTGAGCGGAGACCCCCTCCCCCCCATGCGGGGCTCGGGGCTCCATCCCAGGACCATGACCTGAGATCATGACCTGAGCTGAAGGCAGACGCTTAACCCACTGAGCCACCCAGACGCCCCTAGGGCTGGATCTTTTATGTTGTTTCCACTTTTTCTATAGGCATGGCAGGACAGGACAGCCTAGGTTGAGATACTGTGCGGACTTTGTTAGAGTATCAGGGCTCAGAAGTCATTTCTAAAGTTGTTAAATGTTTATTAAATATGCAAGGGCTTTCTTTACTGAGTTGAGGGAGTGTTCTAGTCATACGGGAGTATACTCTCAAACTTGGAACCTATGCTCCAGTTTCATTTTAGTCTTGGAGCCTTCAATGCTATAACTCATTGTTCATTTCTGATATGTTCCAACATTTTCTGTGACTTCCTGTTTGAAGAGTTAGCTTCTCGGTAAGTTTCTCTCCTATTTTGGGGTATTAATGGGATGTTCATGGATTTAGTTGGTATGCCTATCTGGCTTCAGGGGATAGAAATAGGGTTAGGAGCCTTGCCATGAAGAACTGCGTCACTTCACCACAAAATTTTCAGTCTCATTCATTGGCCAGTACTTTTTGAAGTTTATGGCCTAGGGCTATCCCCTTCTCTGGTTTGGTTGTTGCTGCAACATTTTGGAGGCCTGTTTTTTTAATGTATCATTTTGTTGATTTCAAGACATACTGGGGAGGGAGATTCTTACCCTGTCTTCATTCTACTTTTGCAATCTTGGAGGTCTTGCCTTCTCTTTCCTCTCTTGGTTTCCTTTAAAAATTATTTTCCTGCTCCCCAATTCCCTTCCTTATAGCCCCTCAGTCTTCTTTATGGTTTCTTTGCCTATACCAATTAAATTAAAACATTTTCAAAGTTGATTGTGTACTTACTCTTCTTCTTTTCCAGTCTCTTCATTTCCATTCTCCTCCCATGTAATCTCTTAATATGCTCTTTTGTAACTTAATTTTTTATTTAATTTATTTTTTTTTAAATAAAAATTTAAATAAATTTTTATTTAATTTAATTTATTTAATTTATTTAATTATTTATTTATTTATTTTATTTAATTTTTGTAACTTAATTTTTTGTAACCTAATTCATTCTCATGCCTCATTAGTAATGTCTAGGCAGATGTCACTCAGATTTATATTTCATGCCCTAACCCGTCTTCTATCACATGGCTAAATTTCTCCTCTTTGCTGGATGTCTTACTGTATGTCAGTCCTACTACAACCTTAAAATATCCCAAAGCAAGCTCTTGTGTTTTGTTCTAAACCAGTGTTTCCTCCTATCTTGTTTGCTCTTACTCTTCTAAGCACAAAAGCCTGGCATCTTTGTTTTCTTTCTTGGGCCCCTCTATCCAATTAGTCAATTAACTCTTTCAACTGGACACTTCCTCCTCTTTATTTCCACTGCCATTCCCCTAGGGTAAGTTTGCACTTTTTTCACCTGAACTTTGTTATAGACCTTTAACTGGTCTCCCTCCTCTAATTTCCTCTTCCTCTAATAAATGTTTTATATAGCTCCAGAGATATCTTGCTCTAAAACCTTCCATGAGTACCTAACACTTTCCCCAATATTCAAGAACCTGCATAATCCCACCCCCGTGTCTAATGTGAAGCTTATTTTCCACTGGACTCCTTCACAAGCCTTAAATTCCAATCAAGGTCAATCACTAAGCACATCCTATTCTTTCCAGTTTCAAAAATTCTTCATGACATGTCCTTTCTCCCTTCTTCATCTCCCAACATTTTAAGAGTTTTTCAAAATCCAAATCAGATTTTACCTCCTCCATGAACTCCTCCAAATTGATTGATTTGCAAGTGATTGAGCTCTCCCTATTCTGAACTCCTACCATTCTTTATCACTCATCACATCATCCTTCGATGATTGTGAATGTATCTTAGCTTGTCCTAAGATTGTGGGGTGGGGACCAAGATTATGAGAAGTTGTAACATTTAGGGAGAGTCGTGATATAGTAAATTTGGACTTAACTGTCATGAAACCTCAATTCAAGCTCAGTTTTGCTACTGTGTGTGGTTGGGTGAGTCACTTACCTTGTTTGAGCTTTACTTTTGTCATCCTTGAAAGAGATTGTTGTAAATATTAAATGAAGCAGCATGTATGAAAAGTGCTTTATATACACACATATGCATGTGTGTGTACATAGACAGGTAAATGAAATACAAATTAAGGTATTACAGGTTTCTTCAAATTCCCTGCAACATCCAGCCTGATAGTTTATAGATAGGATAGCAATAAATGTTATTGATTGAAAAAAATGAAATATATCTAGCTGCAATTATGCCTGCCTGCAGAGCACCAAGAAGATGCTAATGGATAAGGATAAGCATAGAGGAAGTTGATAGTTTGTGTGGTTATGCCAGTAATTTGCCAAGCTGGAGAACTGCTTAAGTGCGTCATCTCAGATTTCATGCACGGTGCAGAGGACCTGCCTAAATGGAGGCAAATGGATTAAATGGTTTGTTCCAGTCCTTTCTAGCCCTCCACATCTAGTCTTTCACAGAACAACACATAATAGATGTCATATGTAAAAGTGAAATATTTATTTATCAGTAGCTATTTTATATACATGCGCATGTATACATTTCAGATGTAACTTTACGCTAAATATATTTCACGTAAATATAGACATTTATCTCCTTAAATGTTTCCTTATATAGTCTTTGTTGACATTCATTCAATCACCATTGTTTCTCTTTTCCAAACTCCCAATTTTCCAGTAGTCCTCCTCTGTTTATAATCAAAGACAGCAAAGCTGCTGTATCCACATCAAAGCTGGGTAGAGAGTGACAAAATAAGTACATGAGAATGGCCATTAACTAATTCCCTTAATGATTGAGATCATCTGGATCGAATCCTGTGAATGTTCAGATTTTCCATGCCAGCTTCTCCTGCATTTCCTCCAGAACCACATGCTCAACTGGCTTTTTAAAATATTCTCATTTTATAGGTTTTTCAAAAAATCATATTTCATAGAAAACTGTCCTTTTGGTAAAGATATTAATAAAAGCCAAAAAAACGTATTCTGAGAATCTGCTTGTGGTGTGATAAATTTAAGACCATGTGTGCAATGCCTAACTGAATGTTCACATTCATTCTGCACCTGGACGAAATTTGGGGCAAAAATATGTGTAACATCTCTTGTCCTAGACTGAGCCTAAGCTGGATTCCTAATTCAAATGGCTCAAACAGGGCCTCTGAGGGCACATTTGCAGAAGCCTATGTGCATGGAGGATAGAGACCTTTTCTTAGGAAGAATTTATCCTAAGAGGAGAATGAGGCAGGACAAATGTGCCCTAGTAAGAAGCCTGGTCCTTTAAGGGGCGGCAACTCTTAGCCAGTCCCTCCGTGAAATATCTAAGTTCTGGGGACAGAGGAGACTGGAAATGAACATCCTGGGAGATACTTAGGGCAAAGCCACTTTTTATGGAGAGGATGGTGTTTCCCACCTCACCACAGCAGAAACTGCCACCTCCAAAACCTCCATATACTGGCCTTGGTAGAAGGGGAAGTACCCAGTGGAAGTGGCAGCAGTGCCCTTTGGTGGGAGCCAAATCTAGATCTAGAAGGTTCATAGGGCGGTGCACAGGGAGGTGGCAGAGGCAGCCAAGCTCAGCAGACACGAGTGTATGCAATGGTGGTGACGTACCTTTAGGCACTGGAAATAGGTAGGGTTCCTGCACACAGCTTAGTAGGCTTGGCAGGGATGGCAGCAGTAGGGTCGGAGCAGTAGAAGAGAAAAGAGCAAACAATATGTGATAATAATATATGAAAAATGCCCACAGTGTTTAATATGTTTGGGAAAGTTTATTCAGAACAGAGGGAGGAGGAAGACAATTACTAATCTTTGAAGTTTATCAAATATTTAACAATTTCCATTTAATTTATTCTTTTAAAAAATACTTGTTGGGGGCGCCTGGATGGCTCAGTCGGTTAAGTGGCTGCCTTCAGCTTAGGTCATGATTGCAGGATCCTGGGATCGAGCCCCACGTCAGGCTCCCTGCTCAGTGGAGAGCCTGCTTCTCCTCCCTCTGCCTGCTGCTCTGCCTGTTTGTGCTCTCTCTCTCTGTCAAATAAATAAATAAAATCTTTTAAAAATTTTTAAAAAATTAAAAATACTTGCTGGAAGCATTAACTCTCATATAAGGCACAATCTAAATCTATTTATGTAATGTTTATTAAGTGCATCACAGATTGTTAAATGTTTTCAAGGAGAATATTGAGCCTGACAAATCAAATACTTGACTTTCGATTTCATAAGCAAAAACAGATTTATCCAAAAAAATCCCTGATAAAGACATCTTAAATGAATACAAGTTTTAAAGAAAAATGTCTCTCTGTTGTCGTTGGTGGTCAGATTATGAAACTGAGAGTGTCCTACTGGGAGTGAAGAGGGGTGGCATAATTTATGATGAATATGTAAGGGAAAATAAAGATGGGGTGGATTTTACAAAGATGGAAAAATGACAAAGGTGGAAGTTACTGCATAGACGTTTTAAATATGTCAACTAGCTAAGCTAAGGAGTCTTCTAGAAGAGGTGCTGCTTATGTGAGTTACCACCGCTAATGACATCTGTATTTGGATGTTCCTGTGTTAATCACCAACTCTTTGTCACTGAGGACTAGTGAAGATTCTTAACCAACTGCATTCTGGTTAATTGGAAGGGGATGTGAATAGGTAACGTGAATGAAACGTGGTGAGGGATAAGATAGAGGTATGCTCAGAATACTTACCAAAGCACACAGGAAAGGCTTTATTCTAATTGAGGTAAAGTTCTCAGAGAGAATGCTTGAATTTCACAGGATAAGTGAGGCAGGCAAATAAAGGTGGGAAGGGACTTCTACTCAGAAGAAAAAGGAAGAGCAAAGGTGCCGAAGTGTGGGGTTATATGGTGTGTGTGTGTGTGTGTGTGTGTGTGTGTGTGTATGTGTGTGTGTGTGTGTGTGTGTGTTGGGAGTGGAGAAGAGAAGGCAGTATATGCGCTAAATGAGAGGAAATCAGGGTGTGAGGGATCAAGAGGGTAAACTAATGTTGCCAGTGTTGAAAATGGATGCTGGAAGACTAACAGAGGAGAAAATCTAAAAATTGTGTTGTATAATGCCATTCGAAGTCATTCAACTGACATACTTTCTATTTTCGCCTAATTTTTGTCTGCCCAGCAGGATATATGGATATATAATATATATAATGATATAAATTATATATCACCAAATTTGCATAGAAACACTACATTAGTTGATTGTATATAATTTTATTATATGTTATATAATTATACATATGGCCACTAAATTTGAAAATATATAATACATATCATTATGTATATTACACATAACATATAAAAATCACTAAATTTGTCAAGTTACCTGTATTGTAAATTTGATTGGAATGCAGCAGTAGGCACCATACTCCTAGGTTAACATTATTTTCTTAATTGTTCAAGTAGTATTGTTGCCTGCTCAGCCATCATGATGATTTTCTCACAGTTTAAATATTTACATGGACTATTGCAAGTGTATAATGCCTTTGGTCTTGCATGATAAATGCCTTCTCAGGACCGTTTAGTTTTTATGTAATTTATTTCTTTTTGGTAAGCAGGGAGAGTCTTTTGGCTGGGAAGTCAAAGGCCTGGTTCTCACCCATTCTCTGCCCAGCTAGGTGGGAGGCCTTGGCATAATCCATGCCTTCTTTTTCTCATTTCAGAAAGGCAGCTTTGGAATTAATGTTTTCCGGGTGCCCTTCATGGGCAATACAAATATGGTGGCAAGATGGCAGGACCAGGACCTAGGGCTCCTGGCTAGTTGTTCTAACTCTCCCCAGTGTGCCACTTGACAAAGTAGATTGGGAATCAGTCCTATCTTCTGTTCAGTGGGTATAATAACACCTTTTGCTTGTTTCATCAGGCTATCACCCAGATTAAATGAGACCATGTCAGAGAATAAAGTGATCTGTAAATATCAGTAATATAGTGCTGTCCTGGCTGGAAATTTTGTTACCAAGGGCCGTGGGGCTCAAGCAACTTCCAACTTTCCCAGAGTCTTACTTTTTCCAATTCCTTCCTATTCTTTTAGATGAATGTTGTAGTGTTAATATGACACATTAGTATGCATATAATATATGTAATAGCAGTATTTCATATATATTATTCATCCTACAAACTCCGCATACTCATTATGTTCAGTATCATCGGCAAAAGTCACATATATCATTTACTCTGTCATTTGATGTGTGGTTTACAAAAAGGATTAAACAAAAACATGTTTCCTTTAGTAAGCAAAATGGCAGAGCTTTAGTCTGGTCTTTTGCAGTAGGAGCTACATAAATAAAAAATAAATAAAACAAACGCCACTTTAAGAATAGGGGGGTTCACCATTTACCCTCAGACTGTGTGAGTAGGGAGAGGTGAGACTGACTCAGGAAATTAAATTAAAGAATAAGTAATGGCAGACCCTGATCCCGTCATCATTTCTCACCAGACCCAATAAGACTTTGAAAGGAGGACTCTGTGGAATTCACTTTAAGTCTTGGGGAAACAAGATGCAATTTAAATACCTGCACATAAAATTGTTGGCGGTGAGCGGGTTAGGGGATGTCAGAAGGATCACAACTTCACTCTCCAGACCTTTCCCCATTAAATACGATTATATGTAGTCAGTCCTGAGGGTGGCAATGCTGTGATTGGAAGTTCCTGGAACTACCTGCTTGGGGAGATTTTTCTTATGGAAGTGGCAAACCAAGCTTGTCAGTATTTTTCCAAATTTATTCAGCTAGCAGAAGAATTATGTTGCATTTGAGCTTGACTATTTAGAGACCTTCAAGTTAAAAGCTCTCCTTTTTTAAGTAAGAGAACAAGACCCAGAGAGGTGAAAGGACCTACTGGATCCCTCCTACGTCCGTTGCATGCCATCCCCCCCACCCCCAATTAAGAGCAGAGTGGAAAATTGAAATGCAATATCCAATTGGTTGTTTTAGTCTTTTTTCCCCCTTTGCACAAATATTTTTTCTGTTCCTATATTATGGAAGGCACTTTACAAACCCTACGAAAATGCAAAGCTGAAAAATAAGGCTTCTAAGGAAGCTTTCAGTATAGACAAGTACTGAAGTAAACTCCAAGGTAGTGAGATAAATTCACTCTTGGCGACCTAAAAATCTGTGGTAGAGCCTGAGGAAAAGAAAAGTCACTGGCCAGCGAGGCTCCACGGAAGAGAAAGCATTTGAGAAGAGCCTAGAAAAATGACAGAAGTCTCAAAGACAAATAAGGGTAGGTGGGAATTGATCAAAATTGTCGAGGTGTGAAAACGATGTGTGTTTCCATTTTGGCCAAAGAATGCCAGAGTAGCAAGGGATGAGACTGGAAAAGCAGGTTGGGGCTTTGTTGTATGTAGAAGGATTTGTGCCACGCTGTGGGGTGTGTATTTCACTTAGTAGTCAACAAGGGACCAGTGAAGGCTTCTTCATGGGATTGAAATGATTTGTAGGATTGAAATGACTTGTAGGATTGAATGATTAGAAAGGGGAGGCAGGATTGGATTGGCAGGATGGAGTCTGTTGAAACTGCTGGGATGTGGAAATGAACTGGGGCATTGGTAATACCAACTGAAACTTTTGAAAGGAAGAGTTAATTAAAAATTATTGTGGAGGTGAAATCAGCAGGATGTGGCACTTAGTTGGATGAGAAAGAGAAAGAGGTGGGTTTGGACACCAAAGGTAGTTGCAAGAGAACTGTGATATGTGGAAGGAATATGATGATGAGTTTCGAATGCCCATAGAAAATGCTGCAGGAGGGGGGTCTTGAGCATGAGCGAGTGGCCATGGGAGTTCAAGAGTAGGCGTTTGTACTGCATTGGTGTTTCCAGTGAGTGTCAGCTGCTCTTGGAGGGGAATGGAGAATGGAGAGCCTGGGGAATTCTGAGTCAGAAATTTGAATAAGATCTCCTAGACAGAGCATCATTGAAATAAGTGCCTTGAAGTTCAGGCTTAATAGGGACAGAAATGAAACCAGAGGGGCTAAAGGAATAGAAGAGTAGGGAGGCCTCAGTGTGGAAGATTAGCCTCAGAAGGAATAAAGGAATGAGAGAGATAGAAGACAGAGATGGTGGTCTATGAGGATAGCTCCAGAGTTGGAGTTCTTGGTGCTGAAGATGTTTGGAGTGATGTAAAGAACTAGTGTGGAATTGGGCCATGTTGGCCGGTGCAAACACAGGATTGTGGGTGTCCAAAGAATTGTGAGGCTGTCAGTGGTGAGTGAAGAGAAAATCCCAATAAAAATATTTAAAGAAAGTTTGTGGAAGGCGTTTATGGTGTTTGTGTGTGCGTGTGTTGGGGGTGGAGGGAGTGTGGAAAAAGGGAAGGTTGTCACTGTATTCATGTTGTCTCATACTTTTATTACTGCCTCCCTAATTCCTTATGAATTGAGCCAACTTGGATCTTACTCTTATTTTATACAATCCATGTGTTTTCTCATGACTTTGAAATATGCCGGATGTAATGTCTTTTTCTTTTATTTTTCTTTGTTAATCCTGTTCCTGGGGAAACATCTATGCAGTGTCTTCTGCCAACTTATATTTTTCTTAAATTAATCTTTGGTATCTCTGCCAAGGTTACCCTAAATACCTCACACCTGGCCTAAAATTTCCAGGACAGAGTTTACTCCTCTGGCTACAATAGCAAAGAGGGACAAGGAAAGCAAGAAAAAGAGGCTGCAGGTTGGAGATGGGGAGGGGGAAGTCAAGCACACAGATTTTAAACCATGGTGGATACCATTTTTTTGTGAGTTCAACATTTGAAAATTATATTAAACCCAGGGTCGCCTGGTTTTTGTTTGTTTGGTGGGTTTTTTTTTTCCTCCTCAGATGATCTCGGGATGCAAAGACATGAAGTAAAGGTAGAATTTGGTCCAGAGAAGGATGGGAATTAAGGGGAAAAAAAAATAACCCAGACTTTATGTTTTGCTTTGGTTCTTCAGGGCTGAAGTTCTGCACTCACCATAGTTGGACTGCAGCCTATTCTATAATCCGTCTCTGTGTGTGTGTGTGTTTGTGTGTGTGTGCGTGCATGCATGCACAAAATAAGGGACCCTTTAACCCTCCAAATCCCTTCTGAGATGGTATCAGATCCTCCCTTCACCTTTTTAGTATTTCAGGGATTTCTAGGAGAGAGGCAGAAAGCTGAAGACGCTGAATCAGGCTCATGAACCCACTTATAATAGAAAGCTTGCCTCAATTTTTTTTTTCAACATCTCCCTTTCCCATTCTAAATCTCTCCGGAAGATTTTATTGTGGAAGAGGAGTTAGAATGACAGTTTGGTCCTACTCTCTTTTCTCCATGTTTTGTCCTGGGAGAGCCAGAAAGGTGCAACTGATTTTTTTCAACTGAGACAAAAGGAGTTCCTCCAGGGGCAGAAAAGGCATTTTTGCTGGAGGAGCCGGCTGGGTGCAGCTCATTCCCGTGGGTGAGTCACTCACTGAAAGCAGAGGCAAATTAATGAGAGATAGAAGTGCCTTCTAATGAAGAGAACTTGGCAGGAGGAAAAAGTCAAAATCTGAGCCTTGGAAGCTCCTGTTTTCAGTTTATACTCTGGCTTTCACAACTAAATGTTAGCTTTGAATGCAAATAAAGAACATTAATTTTGTTCATTCTTTGTAATCTTCTCCTGCTTTTTTTTTTTTTTTTTTTTTTGGCGGGAAGAAGAACCCGAAAGTAGGAACAAGTAACTCTAAAGCATGCAGTAGTGTCTTGACTTAAGCTTCATTGTTTAAATTCTTTAAGACAATTTTCCTCTTACTGAATCCAAGGTTAGGTGAGAGAATTGTTGTTTGAGGTTTCTTTTTTCTTCATGCTAATAAAATATGTTTTTCTATTTATCTTTCATAAGCCATGTTTCATCACTTATAAAATGAGATTTACTTTGGTCAGATGAATTTGTATAACTCAGTGAACCTTTGAAAGTGGGGGGAAAGAAACTGTTTAAAAGAAAAGAAAAAACCTGTGTTGGGCTGTACTTAGACACACACACACACACACACACACACACACACACACACACTACTTTCTTTCACCTGGAGACCACCAAGATCGTATGGATGGTGGAGAGCTGGTCTGGTTTTTGTTTGGATTGGGTATTTTTATTTTTAATATTTGTCTTCTGAGTCAGAAGTGGTTATCTCTTAAAAGAAAAATTTGATGGCTTGAAAGCTGGGTGTTTGTGCTTTCCTCTTCAAATGTTAACATTTAAGTAGCCTTCACTGTGCTTCAAAGTTAGCACCCCACTAAGATAAATTAGTGACCTTCCCCCAACCCCACCCCTGCCCCCTTGCACTGGTGGGCAATTACCTCTCTGAGGCTGGCTGGGAGCCCCCTCTGGCCTGAAATGGGCGATTCGGTAGGAGACTGGGTCAGTCTGGGTGGCTTGAATGCCTTGCCAGGACAATGGTGGCTTTTCATAAGGATTTAGTAATCTGAAGAATGCAGCAGCCTGTCCTTGAGAGGAACCTGCTTCTGTTGATATGTTTATGGGGTTTCCGGAGGTGGGAAGTGGAGGGGGTAGGGGTTTAGAGGACTAGGGGTGGGAAGTGACATGTAGATTGCCTGGAAATTTACAAGTTAGTTTGAACGTAATTTATTGGAACTTTATGAAAAAAAAAATTTTTTTTAAGTCACCTATCCAGTTTTCCGACACATGAGGTTATAGATTGATGAAAACGAGGTTTTTCTGTTTCAAACACTGACACTGATTACTGAAAGACCCTACTCCTTTCACAGCATACCTTTCATGGTAGTTTCAAACAGCATCTTTTTGTAAAATTCTGAACTCTGCCTTTTCTGCCTTGTCTGTCTGCTGATTGAGACACTCTACTTGGTGTATGTTTTGCCATCCTGGATGTTTGTGGCTTGACCAGTCTATTCCAGCATGGTGCCAGTGGCGCCAAGATTGATATCTGTTAACGTGCCTTATCCAGCACCATCAGAGGGGGAATGTGCCTCCATGCCAGCTTGCCGGGATGAGTTAAGGAGGAGCATGTGAGTGGTACCATGTATGTCCATCCCTGCTGCTGCCTGAAATGCAATTCAAATCAGATGACCTCCCAGGAATGTATACATTGCTGTCTCTATACTCGGGGGGCGGGGGGCTGGCAATCCTTGGCTCTGCAAGTCTAGTACAGAACAAATCATCAATGTGCCCACCACCCCAAGCCTCCAAGGAGGAAATCTTTCTACAGGATGCTGCAAGCACTCCTGTCCCAGGGCACTGTAGTATTTGTAGTAGAGACCACACTACTGGGCTCAAATTTAGCCCTGTCAATCACTTACCGTCTCTGAGCTTCAGTCGTCTATGAAAATGAGGAGGTCTATACTCCCTAAAAGGACTGTTTTGAGCTTTAAGTAAGATAGTGAGTGATTTCCCTAGCATAGTGCTGGCAAAAAGTAGGTGCCAAGTAAATGTTAGTGAGAGCAGTATATTGAGCAAGTACAACTTTTGATAGATTCAAGATAACTTTATTTTTGCCTCGCTTGATACCTTTAAACTTTATTTGGTGGTGGTGGTCATTTTCCCTTAGCCCGGATGAAAAATCAGACAGGCTGTGACTTTCATGCTCATTCACAGGAAAGTGACAGCCTTGAGTTCCTTTAAGTCACATAGTCTTGAATCAGAAGACAAAGCTTTCACTGTAACAATAAATATTCTGCACTTGACCTAGCAGCAGATCTCCCCTCCACCCTCCCCACCTTGCCGTGGTCCTGCAGTTCTCCTGGCCTCAGCTCTCTTCCTTCCCCACTCACCAATGACTTTTTCTTTCCCCTGCATAGAATGGGGCGAGGGGATGGGATAAGGGGCAGAGCAGTTCCTAATCAGATTGTTGCAACCTGGCAGATGGCTAAGGCTTTCCCTCATGGGAGCCTCTATGGGGTCCCTAGGGATCCCTGCAGGGAGGGCATCTCCCCCCTGCTCCCTGGAGGGAGATGGCCCCATCTCTGTCTGACTCAGCCTTGTGCTGCCTTTCTCATTCCAGGCCAGCTGGCCATCCACTTCTAGCCTCCTCCATCTGAGGCCACCTGCTTCCCACATGACCCCCATAGGCTCCCACGGTCCCTGGCAGTGCAGACCCTCCCAATTCTGGGATACATTGGGCTCAATGAAGGGGATCCAGGAAAGACCCCACATGGTGTACTCCTCAAACCCCTTGGGATGGTGGAGGGAGAGAGAGTTCAGAGCACAGTTTTCTTCTAACATTTCTGCAGATATTTTTATTCTCTTCTCTCCATTCTCTGATTCCTTCTTTATGCTCCAGATTCTCAGAGCTGTTATACTGAGTGTGTGTGCGTGTGTGTGCATGTGTGTGTATGTGCCTGTGTGTGTGTGTGTGTGTGTGTTTGTGTGAGATGGTGGAAGGATCTGTCTCATATCCACCTTGTTATACTGATATTTATCATGTGGACACCTCAGTCTCAAATGAAGCAGGAAATTTCCCCCTTCCCACATAAACACGGTGACCATAATTTACCGTAAAGGAAACCTTAATTGTTGGCAAAGATGTAGCAGAATAGAACCTCAGCAATGAGTAAAAGCTGGTGTCCCAGTGCAGATAAAGCCCACAGTTAGGGCACTTGAAAAGGAATTGGTATTTGATATTTCAAAATAACATCAAAGTCATGTTGGTCAGAAAAAAATGAGAACTTTGTTGAGTTTCCTTTAATTTATTGTTTAGTTTTGTTGTTGCTTTGAATTTCATGAGTTTTGGGGGAGCAAGGCAACTTAAAGCATCTAATATTCTTATCAGGTCCTAAGGGGCTGAGAAGGTACCAGATTTTCAGGTTCTACACTGACAGGGGCTTGGTCCAAGCCACGTACACCCTCCTCAGCTCTTCAGCCCTCAGTGGTGTTTGCACCCTGCCTATGTGGGCTGACGTCCGTTGTGTGGCTCATGGGGCCCGGACTTGTTTTGTGCCCCTGTTCTCTAGTCCAGTACCCACCCCCTGGTCCCTCTACTTGTTGTGAGGTGGGCACTCCGTTCCCTAGAGCCTGCCTCATTTACCCATTGCCTGGGACTGTGCTTTGGTGCAGCCAACCAGTGGCACTCGCTCACTGAGCCCTGCCCTTGCACAGTGTGCCCAGAGGTGAGAAGTCAAGGTTTGGAGGCTCGCTGAGTGCTGATCTGACTGACCATGGGCTGTGTGACCTTGGAAACATTACCGAATCTCTGTAAAGCCTCAGTTTCCTCAAGCCTACAATGGGAAGAGTCTAAAGAGTATCAAGCACGTGGAGTTTGTGTGAGGATGAAATGAGGTGAGGTGTGTAAAGCAGTCAGCTCAGTGCTTGGCACATAGTCAACACTGTGAAGGCATTAGCGATTGTCCCGTGACTTGGTAAAAAAAGGCAGATCCTTGGTTCCCACCTCAGGAGATTCGGATTCTGGACTCTGTATTTTTCACAGCTTTCCTCGGATGATTCACTTGGTGAATCAGGTGGGCAACACTATGGACACCTCCTGTTTGTGCCCTGTGGAGTTATCTATTTTCTTCAGCCAAGTACTGAATGTTACTTAGGTCGTTGAGGCAGCTGTGCCTCATGGTTAGAGCGGGGCCTGTGGAGTAAGAATGTCTGCAGTTAAATCCCTGCTTTTCCATGAGCTAGTAGTGTGTCCCTGAGGAGGCTAGTCACCCTCCTGTGCCTCTGTTTCCTCATCTGTAGAATGGAGAGAATAATGGTGCCGCCTCACAGGGTTGATGTGAACATTTAATGAGTTAAGATAGGCAAAGAGCTTAAAGCAATGCCAGGCACACAGTAAGCACTCACTAAGTGTTAGGTACTATTAGGTTTACTTACTTTGGAGCACTTATCACATATCCTGAGGATGTCTTACCAACTATTAACAAAAATTTGAATTCGTTTAAAAATTATCTTCATTAGTCAATTCTTAAGTAACCTACAAACCACAACTCTAAATACCAGCAATCCAAAATTTCAGAATTTAAACACTAAATAAATAACTGTTTGGAATCAATGAATAGGTAATGTATTTAACATTCTTGTTAGGAATTAATTTATTGGAGTTTAATCAAGCATTTGCTATATTTGCAGAATGAAGAATAGACTGAAATACTCATCTATATTACAAAAGATCACAAACCTTGAAGAAGTTAGACTGTATAGAAGGCCCTAGACCATGGATATCATGGAGTCATTCCTTTATGTGACAAGAGCCACCAGTTATCCAGTGTACCACTAATAATATCAAATTCTGAGAAGGACAGGACTGTTTTGACAGGATGGCAGAGCCTGTTGGTTGCCTGCCCAATGACTACTGCCCACTTTTTCTTTTTAGTAATAAAAACTCAGAATTATTAGTCATGGGTCAGCAACATGCTTAGGGAAGATGGTTCCAGGACAAAAAATCATGAATCACCTAACCATACAATGGTAATCCTCATTTTTTTTTTTTTTTTGGCGGGGGGGGACCACTAATTGGCTTAAAGTTGGGCATGTAACTCAGTTCTGGTTAATGGGACCTCAGGGAAAGTCTGCTGGGGGCCTCTGGGAAATATTTATGTCCTTTTGGGAAAGAAAAATGAGGGGACTCCTGGGTGGCTCAGTTGGTTAAGCAGCTGCCTTCGGCTCAGGTCATGATCTCAGGGTCCTGGGATCGAGTCCCGCATCGGGCTCTCTGCTCAGCAGGGAGCCTGCTTCCCCCCCCCTCTCTGCCTGCCTCTCTGCCTACTTGTGATCTCTCTCTGACAAATAAATAAATAAAATCTTTAAAAAAAAAGAAAAATGAGTAAGGGGAGTTTTCTTCCCCTGCTTTTCCCAACATGTATGCACATGTGCCCATGTGTGCACACACACACACACACACACCACTTCCTCTCTTTGATTATTGTCATGTGAGGCTGTGATACTTAGGATGATAGCAACCATCTTACCAACATGAGAGGAAGATCCGAGTTTAACACTGTTGACTTTCTGGAATATTCCATTCTCTGGACTTCTTATTATGTGAGATGATGAACTCCTATTTTAAAACCAATTTTTAGGTGTTGTTTTTTTTCCAAATGGTGTCTAATACTATTCTCTTGGGTGAGTTACTCAGCTTTTCTGGGCTTCAGTTTCTGTGAAATAGCGTAGACGGGCTAGATGGTTATCATGGTCCAATGCAGATTTAAAACTCTGTGATTCCAGCTGATGACTAGTTGCCCTCTGGAGGATCTTTATCATCTTTATTCTAAGAGAAAGTGCTTTAAATCCTGAAATAAAATGATAATTAACATCTGTAGAGTACTTTTCGCACATAGTATCTCTTGTGAGCTCTATAACAACTCTGAGAAGTAGGCATACCCATTTTGAAGATAAGAAAATGGAGATTCAGAGAAGTTAGCGACATACCTAACATTTCTCTGGTGGGTTGATTGAGGCTTAAACAAACCCAGCTTCTTTGACTCCAATTCCATTTCTTCTTCCCCTGTGCCTCACAGCCACAGGCACCATTATCTTCAGTTGGTTTATAGCAACAGACAAACTTCCAATGTGATTAATTTCTCCTTGCTGTCCGGATGATCACTGATCACTCTGAAAACAACTCTATGAACAGCCCGAGAGTCCAAAAGGAATTTTACCACCCACCAATGGATTCTTTTTTTTAATGAACTTACAGGGTCAGGCTCTGATGTTTATATGAAAGGAGATAAAGCACACCTGTTCTTCTGGGAATATACTTTAAGGAAAGGAGAATATATGACTTATTTTGGATAGGGTATTTATAACCTACTAATCTATAAACTAAATGATGAATTACCAAAAGTCAGAGTTCTGCAGGCCTTGGCAGAATGCAGTTTACACCCTGATTGTGCTGTACCAGCACCAAGAGGTAGAGGAGAGAGATGGTTATGACCAGTAGGAATGGGCTCCCTGTTCATCTCAACCTATTAGCGATGAGTCACTGCTGCAGAGCTCAGGGACGCATACCTGCTGTCTCCTTTCCAGAGCACACAATCTTTATGGCAGGAGGGAGGTTGACATTAGCTAGGCCTCCCTTTCACTTTGCAGGTGAGGAGATTGCCTTTATGGTTATATCCTGAGCATCTAGCACAGAACCTGGCCCGTAACCTGGCCCATAACAGGCACCCAATAAATATTTTCTGAATCTGGTTGTCGATTAATCAGGTTGAAGCCTAAAGAGGTGAAGTGACTTATTCAGAGTAAAATAACTAATAAACAGCTGAGCCCCAACTTCTTGTCTGCTCAGTTTCATCTGAATAATTTCACTCCAGTAAAACTGGAAATCTGGACTTTGTTGGAGGTCAGAAGTCATTGTTTTAATTCTGTCTCAAAATGTCTGGGATCCAGTATAAATACATCATTCATTTAAAAAAAAAAAGGCCAAATATATCTTCGTAGATGAGTAGCAAATGTGGGTTGAATGACTGAAATAGCTCTGAGAGTCTTCAGTCATGGAAATCTACTTGTCTCCCAAAGCTGTTCAAAGGGTCCATGGTGATCCCTGGTCAGTCTGAGCAATCCGTTCTCTATGGCTGGCATGACTTTGGTCACCCTTGGAGAGATGCCCACCAGGTCACAGTCATAGCTTTCTTATAGTGTCTCAATTTATAAACACATGTTAAATGGCATAAATGTGATCCCATGAGCCACCTTAAAGATGAATCAAAGGTGCATACTACAGTCTTAGAATCTGAAGAGATTATATCAAGGATCAGGGAAGGATTCAGCTACTTTGACTTGGTAACAAAGGAGATGAAGAAAGGAGAAAGGACTATGCGCTCCTTGAAGGCAGAGACTGAATAATGTTCATTGTATTGGGCGTATAGTTTGTTAAGCAAATGAAAATTACAGTCTTATTATATACATATGCATATAAACTATTCACATGCATATATGTGTATGTATGTGTATATGTGTGTGTGCATGTGTGTATATATGTGCATATGTGTGTATGTATATAGTATGTACATTATGTAATCAGTTAGATGGAGCAAACACTATCTTTTCTGATCTCTGTTAGTTGAATCATTGGTCATCTTTCTTTTGACAGTAACCCAGGGTCTCCCAGACATAAAGCCTGATATGATCAATCCAAATGGTCCCATTCTATGGCTCTGACTGGCAGAGAAAATGGGATCCACAAATGTAACAAGATGTTATTGTGATTCATAAAAAGAATTATATATTTGGTCTTCGTGTCCATTTCTGGCACAGAGCTTCTAAATCCCTTGGAATTTCCTAAGAGATGAGTGCAAGAAAGGGATATTTTATTATACAAATGAGTGACTTTTGGAAAGCACCTGAGGTTTGGGGATGGTTGCCGGGAGAACCAACCATGTGATTAGAGGGTTGAAACTTTCAGTCCCACCCCCTGCCCTCTCCTCGTAACAAAGCCTCCATAAAAACCCAGAAGGACAGGATTTGGAGAGCTTCTGGGTTGGTGAGCACAAGGAGATGTGGGGAGGGGGGCACTCGTTCTCAGAGAGGGCATGGAAGCTTGCTGCCCTTTCCCCATATGTTGCCCAATGCATCTCTGTCATTGACTGTTTCTAGTAGGTAAAATGTTTCTTTGAGTTCTGTAAGCCACTCTAGTAAAAAACAAAAAAACCCCAAAACCCAAGGAAGAAGGTGGTCTTTAGAACTCTGATCTGTAGCTGGCTGGTCAGAAGAGCAGGTGATAACCTAAATTTGCAACTGGCATCTGAGATGAGGGAGGAGCAGGCTTGTGGGATTGGGCTCTTAACTGGTGGAATCTGATGCCGTCTCTAGATAGATAGTATTAGAATTTAGTTGAATTGTAGGGCACCCAGATGGTGTCTGAGAATTACTTGATGGTGTAGAAGCCTGCCCCCTGATTTCCATCAGAATTGAGTGCTCATAACCTTGTAGGTACCTTTGGCATTATGATTAATTCGGTTCCATGAATGGTGTACTCTAGAGTTGTGCAACATGGTGGATCTGCCGGTGGACATGGGTGAGGAAGCATGTTGCTGATACCCATCTTGTGACCATAGGGAAGCCAGCCTTTGGGTTCAACACAACATGTGGAAGACAGATTGGAGACCAAATGAAACTAGGCTTGTGGTGACACTGTTGAGCTTCTGGAGCTACTGGAGGAAGTCTTGCTGAACCTCTACGTCTGGTGGCACCAGATTTCCTCTATTGTTTAAGTTGGTTTGAATTAGATTTCATATTACTTGTAACCAAAAAGGTCTGAACAGACATACACAGAGCAATGGATACCTTAGATTTGTAGCATTAGTCTCATCACTGTAGACACCCAGGTCAGACCATTGGATCTCAGAGACTATTTTGTCCTGAGTGTCCAATTTCACACCCTATTTATAGTCCCCAGATAATTACTGAGTGTCTGTTTCAGCTTGGAATAGACATGGGAGTGTCTACACACATTTAACAATTCTCTTCAACAAAACTTTAGCAAAACTTCCTTTACACGAGGGACTTTGCTAGGTGCAAGGTCATAAAATATAAATTTAAAATAGGAAATGTGTTTACAACATGAACAAGACAAGACCCAGCCTTTAGGAACTTACGGTTTCATGGACAATAGGGGCTTGTAGGGGAGATAGGAGAAAGAAAGAGGCCACAAATGGCCTCCTGTCATATAAGGCACAATTGTTAAATATAAAAAATGAAGGGCAAATACATTGCCTAGGAGGGAGAAACTAATTCCAAGATGGGGCATCAGCAAAGGGGTCAAGAATAAGTTTGCCTATGAGCTGGACTTGAAGAATTCACAGAATTTCCATAGCCAGCAGTGAGGATAAGGGCATCCCAGGCAACAAAGGGTAAGCAAAGGCCAGGAGGCAGGAAATTACGAATGAATAATCTAGTGTGGCAAATGCTGGTGTGTGGGAGTGAGGTAGTGAAGGATCAGGCTAGAAGGTAGAAGGTCCAGAGTGTGGGGGGCCTGGAACACTTCTTAAAGGAGCTGGACTTCATTTAATAGTAGAATAGTATTCATACAAATAGTAACAACAAGTATTTATTTTGTGTCAGGAATTGGTCTAAAAAGTTTATGTATATTGACTAATGTAATTTTTACAACACCTTCGTGAAGTAAGTACCGTAATTATTATTCCCATTTTGTAGATGAGGAAACTGAAATACAGAGAGGTTAGGTCACTTGTCCAAGATCACACTGAATCACACTGGACTGGTGGAGGTGGGAGTCAAACCCAGGTAGGCAGGCTCCAAATTCGGACAAGTAGTTCTATGCCGAGGGAAGACTCAGGCACTATCATGAAGGAAACATGGCCGTCATGTTGTCCTCGTAGCTCAGGTAAGAAACAATGAAGATATGACTATGTCGGTGGCAGAAAGAAGGAAGGAGAGAACATAAAGTCAGGAGAGATACAGAGGAGGGAGACTCCATACAAGGATTGCAAACTGGGGCACTGACCTGCAGTGTTTCACAAATTGAGTTTCGAATGCATTTTGATGTTGAATGTACTCTGTTTTCCTGTATCACACCCAGACTCTTGCTATATTTCTCTCTCCAGCCTGACTTTTGAAAGCTAATAAGTTTATGACCCTTGATTCCATAGAATTTGATGTAAGGGATAAATGAGGCAGAGATGAAAAAGAGATGTTGAACTTCGGAGTAGAATTGGGGAGTAGTGTCATCATTGATGTGACATAGCATGATGAGAGGCCAGGGAGAGAGGACTAACTGGTCAACCTGGGATATGGGGAGTTGAGAGATTTATGGAACCGACTTGTGGATGGCTAGTAGCTATATGGAAATATAGCCTAGAGCTGGGGAGCTAGAAATGATTCTAGTTATAGGGGTAGATAAACTAGTTAAAGTCATGGAGGAGGTGTAGGGTAATGCATGAGGTCTGGGAAAACATGCCAGGAATGGACAGATAACTTATTTTCATCAGTTTTAATCATTCATTTGATCCATCATACTTAGCAGACTTTAACTATACAGGTTTAATCCAAAGAAATCAGTGATTCTACAGCCGTGACTGTACATCAGAGTCATCTGGGGTGCTTTCAAAATGCTGATTTCAGGCTTCTCCTCCCTACTGATGAGTTAATTTAGAATCATCTGGGCATGGGGTATAATTTTTGAAGCTCCCATGTCCTAACAGGCAATCTGACAGGTGAGCAAAACCTGGAAAAGTTATCAGCGGATCCTAAACTTTGTGGTAGAGAAAGAGAAAAGGAAATGGAAGAGGCATGCCAAGCCCCAGTTCTAGGAAAGCTCTGATACTGTGCTTATTGCCTTGCCCGGAATGAAAGAGTCAGATGTTTGATTAGTCAGAGCAAAGCAAATTAATGGACCTGGATAGTGTCTGCAGTAGACAGTAGCAAGGCTTAATGCTTAGACCCTAAATGTTATATGGAGTCTCGTTCAGACCTTGTTTCTAAAGCCAGGATTGGCCCCCATGACAGCAGTGGGACTGACCCTGCAGGTGGCACGCACATGGCCCAACTATGAAGGGAGATGGGATAAAGATGTCAGGAATCTGATGGAACATTAATGCTTTTTAGTGAGCACATGATGAACTTAGCTCATCTTTTACTTTAGAAAATAAAGTCATCATCAAAGTAAAAACAGTAAATAGATAAATAGATAAAAGTGTGCCACGTGACTTTAATGTGAGGCTCGGTAGAGGCTACCTCCCTCACCTCTCTGATTGAACTGCATTTCATTCACTATCGGTGAATGCAGGTAAAACAAAGAGCTTACCTAATTCTAATTATTTAAAGTAAGAAATATTTTTTCCGACTATAAAAGTAATAGATGTTCATTGTTGAAAATTTGAAAATTGAGAAAGGATAAAAGAACATCAGAATCACTCAAAATCTTACTACTGTGGGTAACTATTTCATTGTATTTCTCTGTTAATTTTCTCCCCCTGGGGGAGCTTTTTTGTTTGTTTTAAGTTTTTATTTTAATTCCAGTTCATTAACATACAGTGTTATATTAGTTGCAGGTATACAATTTAGTGATTCAGCACTTCCATACATCACCCAGTGCTCATTGCAAGTGCACTCCTTAATCCCCATCACCTATTTCACCCATTCCTCCACCCACCTCCCCTCTGGTAGTCATCAATTTGTTCTCTAATTAAGAGTCTGTCTTAATTTCTCTCTCTCTTTTTCCCTTTGCTCATTTGTTTCTTAAATTCCACATATGAGTGAAATCATATGGTATTTGTCATTCTATGATTTATTTCCCTTAGCATTATACTCTCTAGCTTCATTCATGTCATTGCAAATGGAAAGATTTCTTTTTTTATGGCTGAATAATATTCCTCTGTGTGTGTGTGTGTGTGTGTGTGTGTCCATTCATCAGTTGGTGGACTTTTGGGCTGTTCTCAAAATTTAGCAGTTGTAAATAATGCTGCAATAAACATAGGGATACATGTATTCCTTCAAATTAGTGTTTTTGTATTCTTTGGGTAATTACCCAGTAGTGTGATTGCTGGATCATAGGGTAGATCTATTTTTAACTTTTTAAGGAACCTTCATACTGTTTTCCACAGTGGCAGCAGCAGTTTGCATTCCCACCAATAGTGTAGGAGTGTTCCTTTTTCTCCATAGCCTCACCAACACCTGCTGTGTCTGGTGTTGTTGATTTTAGCCATTCTGACAAGTGTGAGATAATATCTCATTGTGGTTTTAATTTACATTTCCCTAATCATGGGTGATGTTGAGCACTTCGTCATGTGTCTGTTGGCCATCTGTATGTCTCCTTTGGAGAAATGCCTGTTCATGTCTTCTGCCCATTTTTAATTGGATTATTTGTTTTCGGGGGTGTTGAGTTGTGTAAGTTCTTTATATATTTTGGATACTAACCCTTATTGGATATGTCATTTACAGATATCTGCTCCCATTCAGTAGGTTGTCTTTTAGTTTTGTTGATTGTTTTCTTCACTGTGCAGAAGCTTTTTATTTTGATGTAGTCCCAATAATTTATAAATTTATAAATGATCCTAATATTCTTTGTGTCCAAATTTCAGATTAATTTAGTAGACTGGATTCCTAAAAGTAGAAACACTGGATCAAGGAGTACAAATATTTTTAAAGTATATTCAAACCGTGGCTAGTTATGCGAAAATGGGATTATTGGAAGGAGCCTAGGAGGAGTTCTGACTGTCTGAAGTCAGGCCCAAATTAATCAGCAGATAAGGGACACACACATATACACATGCACACATGAGGCCACCAGGAGTGGCATCGGGAGCACAGCACCCAGCTAAATCTATGTCTACTACATGAAGATTACTAGAAACAAATTTCTGGGCCAAAAAGTATGGATATGTTAAAAGTTCTTAATGGAAATGGCCAAAATCTTACCAGCGACGTACCAATTTATCCTGTATCTGGCATTGATTAATATATATATTATTTATACATTATATTAATTAATAATATTAATTATACACAATTAATATGTTAATTAATAACAATATATAACTAATATATTAAATGTATTTATGTATTAAATATATGTTAAATATATTTGTTAATATTAATATTATATTTATATATAAATTCATTGAATATATTATTAGTATTAATATCAAAATATTACATATATATTATCTGTTATAGATCAAACATATGTTATTAATATATTGATGGTATTAAAATATAATATATCATATTAATATATAAATATAAATATATTAATATATAAATATTTTTGTATATTTATTTTTTTCAAAAATCAATAGGTGATAAATTGTATCTTATGTTGTCATTTTAATTTACTTTTTTTTTTTAACATGTAAGGTTCTGAACATATTAGTGTTCAGGTATTTGTGTTTGCCCTTCTTGTACTGAATCTTTGTTTCTGTCACTCACTTATTAATTGAGATCTTGGCTATGTGAATTATTCAAAAGCACCCATCTACTGCCTCACACCAAAACTTCTTAGTAGGTTCTAAAATAGCCATATCATTGAGCAAAAGTATTTGTTTTCTCGAATAATGCAAGTGGTTTCAGTTTATACTTCATGTACCTCTTTAGTGTGCCAAAGATTTGAATCGTATTCCAAAAGAATGTTTAAGAAAACACAAAAGCTCCATATAAAAGTCTTAAAATTTCCCTTTATTAAACATGATTTAAAAGCCTTTGATTTGTAAAGTACTAAAAAAATCTCTTTGCCTTGTGTGGGAGTTGGGGACACTGTTTTTTTCACTAGCTGCTGGTTGATTAGTACTTGGAGAAGAAAAGTACTTTCCTCATGTAGGCAGAGGAATAAACGTATCAAAGATTAGCTATCAGAGTGCACAGCCTGGCTGTTTATGGGTAAGGTAAGGAAGATGTCAAAATTATGGGGTTTTTAATTACTGTTAAATAACTCTTGATGTGCAAAGTCAGGAGGTCCTTAGTTTTATGTTTCTAAAGAAAATTGAGGCTAAACAGTTCTTGGCTTCTCAAAATTTGAGATCATCATCTTAATGAGGAGAAGAAATCTGTAAGAAAAAGAAAAAGAACCTAATTAACCTAATTAATAATTTAATTAAACAAAAGAAGACATTAAACATCAAATGGAAACGAGACCAAAATCTCCTTTTTGACCCTTGTTCCACTTTCTCCTCCACCCTTACCATTCTGTAAGTTTACATGGCCAGATGGTTCAATTCATAGTGCTTATCACAAATGTACTTTTTGCAATAGGGTTGATAAGTACAAAAAAAGACAAATTTGTTGAGTCTGAGGTCTCAAAATATTCCCGATGATTTCATCAGTTCTTAGAATCACGTTGAGCTTGTAAATAGCTGGCCTGTCAGGAACCTCATAGAGATAGGCTCTGTTTGAATTCATGTCCAGTCCTGTCCCAAGATTCTATTTTTCAGCTTTACAGGGTGGAGGAGGGAAGAGGAGCAGGAGAGAGAAATGCTGCACACAGTATTTGGATGTCATTAGCCTGGTCCATCTGGGCTGCTCTTAAAGGCCTAGAGGGGAGTAAAGGTAACACTACAGGCATTTGCAATTAATTTAGGTATGTATTTTTCTCACATCAAAAAGTTAGGGAAACAAAAAGCTCCCAGGTAAGTTGCCAAGCTCCAGAAGGCTCTTTGCTATCTTCTGTTTGTGAACTACACTTCCCTCCTGGCTACAAGATGGCTGCAGGGCCTCCAAAATCTTCACATGACATCTTTCCAGATACAAAGGGATAGAAGAAGGCAAAAAGTTTTCATTCTGTGACTGGCTTTTCATTTCATTCTGTGGCTGCTTTTTCAAGAAAAAAAGTCTTTTCCAGAAACCTCCAACTGACTTCTTCTTATATCTTACTGAGTCACCTGACCTAGAACTTGGTCACCTGACTGGCTCCACAGGTAAAACTGAATAGGCCTCTTATAACTGGTTTAGACCAGTTGCACTCATCCCTGGGGCGAGCACATTGCTACCTAGACGAAACTGGGGCTCTGCTAACAAGGAAGGTGAAGGACTGGCTGTCAGAAAGCAGCCTCCAAGGACTGTCCTGGCCTAGTTCATAACACCTTCCACTGGCAAATCACTTTACAAAATAACCTTCAGTACGTGACATGACTTCGTAGTATACCACTAAAAATGAGGATCCGGGAGAGAGAGAGAACATGTGTGGGCTGGTAGTGGTGGGAGGGGGGTAGAGATGAAGGAAAGGGAAGACCATGTGGACCAACTCAGAGAAAAGAAACCAGTTCACTGAATTCCTCTTCTGTGCCTGGCATGGTGCTAGGCTGTAGTCTCATTCAGAAATGCTGTAAGTGTCTGCCGTGGGCCTTATCTGCAAGGCGGTCGTGGAGGCTGCTTTTAGAAAAACAAGGTTGAGCAGTAGCATGTAGGAAGGACCCGCAGCGACCACCTGGCTGAATACAGTCAGGCCCATCAGGCAACCTGCCTTCAAGTATCCACAGGCCCTAACTGACCGATGGGCTACTTACAACCAGGCACAGTTACCAAAAGAAAAAAAAGGGAATATTCTGTACGTTGCCATATCTCCTTACCTTCCCCCTTTAAAAACAGCCTCCACCCACTGCCTCACTGCAGACAGCCTCTCCTTTGCAGTCCTGACCACCACTTTCTTGCAGTGTATTCAGTAAACTTCTATCTCCTTTGTTCTGCCTCAGGTGAATTCTTTCATCTCCTGCGCCTCCAGCTTCCTCCTGATCGTTGCCCCACATTTAGGGGCCAACATCCAACCAAGAGACACCCCATTTAGACACCACAGGAGTTAGAAACTGTCCTGGTACCAGTGAGAGAACAGTAGGAATCATAACATTGCTAAGGGCTAAAATGTGATGTAGAGAAAATAATGAGTAGAGGAGATCAGGGTGAGGAGACATCACTGTGATTCGGAGTCTGGAGATGGCTTCAGGAGTGAGGGGTTTGGGGGCTGGGTGGAATTTAGCTGAGCAGTGAGGACATTCCAGGTGGGAGAACATCGCAGAGTTGGGGAAAGGACAGTCACAGGCCGAATCAAGAATGAATGTGTGTTTGTGGGTGGGAGGACCCATCTGGGAAGAAACCTGAGTTTGCAGCAAATTTGGAAAGTGACTGCTAGAATTCTTGGAATGTTAACATACCAAAGTGTACCTCTGAGAGCAAAATGGTGTCTGACAAGTGAGTTTTGCTTCACGAATGTTCCTGGAGGAACATTTTTGTTGTTGTTGGCAGCACAGTCTTGCCTCTAATGCTTACAGATATGAAGCCCTGAGTTCACTGGTTAAAAATGTTACAGATGGGGGTGGGGCTGGGCTGCCTCCTTCTGGGGACAAATGTCCATTTGTCTGTTGTGCACGTAGATTGCACAAAATCAAACATTCCTTGTAGCTCTGAACTGACATAGTGTTGCATTCAAAGAAATACAAATCCTGCTCTAGCCCTCCTTGAATAATAATATCTATCTTTATTACAGGTTTTCTTAAATGGTGCCTACTAACCTCTTTAGATATCTTGCCCTTATCCCCCAAATTTCCCCTCACAGCAGCTGAAACCCTCTTCCTCTCTATCTCCAAAACAACATGTTTCCATCCTGTTGACTGCCCCTACTCCTTCTTCCTACACATCGCAACTTTCCCAAAAGCCTGCACCCCCTCTCTGTGTATAAAGATCCGTGATTTTAGACTTGACTCAAGATATCTACCTGGGAAAGGAGAATAGAGAGCTGATCCTATGAGACTTCTCCAGGGGTTGCAGGGATGGGCGACCATGAAATTCATATAGATCACTTTTATCTCAGTTCACATCCAGTCCACCAACCTAGTAGACCTAATTTTTTAATTGTGATAAAATATATATAACATAAAAGTGCCATTTGACCATTTTTAAAAAAGGTTTCTTTATTGGGGGGGGGGCGGCAAGAGGAGAGGGAGAAAAAGAATCTCAAGCACACTTCCTGACATGGGTCTTGATCTTCTCACAACCCTGAGGTCATGACCTGTGCCGAAATCAAGAGTTGGACACTTAACCAACTGAGCCACCCAGGCACCCCAGTTTGACCATTTTTAAGTGTATAATTCAGTGACCTTAATTATATTCACAATGTTGTGCAGCACATCACCATATCTATTTCTAAAACTTTTTGATCATCCTAAACAGAAAACCTGTACCTCTTAAGCAATGACTTGCCATTCTCTCCTCCCTCCCGCCTTTGGTAACCTCTAATTTACATTGTTTCTTCGAATTCTCTTATTCTAGCTATTTCACATAAGTGAAATCATATATTATTTGTCCTTTTATGCCTGACTTCTTTCACTTAGCATAATGTTTTCAAGGTTCATCCATATTGTGGCATGTATCAAGATTTTGTTTCTTTTTATCACTAAATATTATTCCATTGCATGTATATATCACATTTTGTTTATGCATTTATCTGTTGATGGAGATGGATTGTTTCTACCTTTTGGCTGTTGTAAATAATGTTGCTGTGAATATTAGCATGCAAGTATCTGTTTGAGTCTCTCTTTCCAGTTCCTTTGGTATATACCTAGGAGAGGGATTGCTGGATCATGTGGTAGTTTTATGTTTAACTTTTTGAGGAAATACCAGACTGTTTTCTACAGTGACTATAAATTTTGCATTCCCACTAGCAACGTACAGGAGTTCTATTCCTAATGACTAATGATATTGAACATTTTTTCAGTGCTTATTTGCCATTTATATATCTTCTTTGGAAAAATGTCTATTCAAGTCTTTTGTCTATTTTTAAATTGATTTGTCTTTTTGTTAAATTGTAGGAATTCTTTATATATTCTAGGTATTAATTCCTTATCAAATTTATGATTTTCAAATATTTTCTTCCATTCTGTGGGGGTATATTTTCACTCTTATAACAGTGTCATTGACGTACAAAAGTTTTTAATTTTAAAGAAGTCCAATTTATCTGTTTTGTTGTTATTGCCTGTGCCTTGGTGTCACATTTAAGAAAACATTGTCCGATCCAAAGTCATGAAGATTTTCCTATGTTTCCTCTAAGAGTTTTATAGTTTCAGCTCTTAAATTCGGGTCTTAGACTCATTTTGAGTTAACTTTTGCATATGGTATGAGGGGAGAGCCCAACTCCATTCTTTTGCATGTGGGTATTCAGTTTTCCTAGTACCTTTTGTTTGAAAAGACAGTCTTTTCCCCATTGAATGTTCTTGGCATGCTTGTTGAAAATCAACTGACCAAAAATGTGAAGGTTTATTTCTGGGCTGTTAGCTGTCGATTCTATTCTATTGATCAACATGTCTATCCTTATGTCAGTACCGCTGTTTTGATTATTATAGCTCTGTGATAAGTTGAAATCAGGAACCCAGAGTTTTAAATACAAAGAAGGCCTTTTCCGTTTTGAGAAGTCGTACTTTCTCTACCTAGAAATTTTTCCAGTATTGAGTACAGATATTCCTGCCAGCCTCTCTACTTGTTGGTCTCTCTACTTGTTCCAAGATTGGCCCTCGCTTAGGTCACAGTTGAGAGCAGGAGAAAGCCCATCATTTTTAGCTGGGGTAGAACTAAGGGAAAGCCTAAAATAAATGCACCGAAGTCTTTCCACAGCAGCCAGGTTGGTTTTGTTGTTGTTGGTTGATTGTTTCTCCAAGTACAGTCAGGAAGGAATGGAAAATTCAGAGCCATCCCAAATAAGGGAGCAAATGTTAATGAGAGGACATGAGTATCTGTCAGATTCTAGCCAGGAATATGGGAACCACTTCAGCTATTATCACAGAGAGAACTGAATTTAGGGAACAGTTAAAAAGGGGTGGAGAATTTGGGAAACAAAACATAGAGGTAACCAAAAGATGAGAAAGAGCAGGAAACCCAAGGCCACTCCCCAAAATGATATGAACAGAGGAAAGAAGCAATGTTACCAAAGCCTAGGGTTCAGTATCACTCCATGGAGGCTGGGGGTTATCAGGCAGAAGGTGGAGCCACAGAGGAGATGCCACACCTGCAAGAAGTGGCACCTAAAGCCGAGCAGGAAGGGGAGAGATACCCTGACTTTCCCCAGGTGCCACCCCACCATTAGCTGAACCCAGCCAGAAGTCACTTGTCTGAGAGCCTGGGGAAAGGCAGTCTGCAGAAGTTCTCCTGGTTCCCTTTGTCCTTCCCCACCTCACCCCCTACCAGTGATAGAGAGTAGAACAGAGAAGAATGCTGCAGAATGGATCTGAGGCTATAAATAGGCCCAGGAATTGTGCACAAGGAAAGCAGGACCCTCCTCTCATCGGAGAGCAGGGATCTGACTTGAGGTGTGCCATTAAAGATAATAAATTCAGTAATGACAGCAGTGTTACAATTACTGAGTATGAGATGTGTGTGAGGCAAACTACTAGGTCTTTGCAAGTTATCTACTTTCAATTCTGAAAGCTTCAGTGAGGTCAATATGATTGACTAGTTTTATTTTATTTT
>CM052895.1:107713158-107726738 GCA_028534135.1 Potos flavus | reverse complement strand
AGGGTAGAAGTCATGCCAGGGAATGTGAGCATTCCTGGAGCATCTACAACCCTGGGATCCATATGGGATCCAGGAGCGTATTTAGAGTCACTTCATGTCCATCCCAGCTTATCTGTGGGTCCCAGTTCCCTGTTTTTATAGCCACTGCTTATCTTAATTTTAGCCTTTTCAAAATACTGCAAGAAAGAAAATACCAAGAAGTTTGGGATCATTTTATTAGCAACAAATGTCTGTCAATATTAATTTATCCCATGTGTGATATATGAGTGAGGTAAGTGCCAAACTATTAAATTCAACTTAAATAACAGGAACAGCGAAGAATGAACTGAAATTCTTGGCTAGTAGAGTAGCCACATTTTTTTCAGCAGACTTGACCCACTGAAGTTCAGAGGTCTGAAGTAAAAACTTCAACAGAGGTTGAAGTACTGAATCTGGGATGACAAATTTCTCAGGATACAGTCCCCAGGATTTTAGCAGGGTACTTCCTCCGTAGAGTGGCCAGACCTCGCAAATAAAAATATAGGACACCCAATTAAATTTGAAAAATTGCTTGGACTGCCAAATTATTATAATCCAGTAAAAAAAAAAAAAGCTGAGTCCAGGACATTTAGGGATCTTTATGAAGCCAATATATGACACAGGACAAAATCATTAAATACAGGCCATGCCCTGTATATGCAGGTCACCTGGCAACTCAGTTTCTCCATTCACTAGCATTATTGGACGTTAACAAGCCTAATGGTGGCTCAGCGTCATGATGAGAAAGGCTTTTTTCCCCAAAAGTGTAATCCTTGACCACCATGGGAGAGAATATTTGACATCAGGACCATTCAGAAAATTCCAGGACGAGCATTTGCATAGAACTAGGCTTTCTTTATGGCAGAGGTTCCCAACCCCAAATGTACATTAATATCCCTGGGGGTTGGGTTACCAGATGAAATATAGGAGGATATCAATAAGATTTAAGTTTCAGGTAAATACGAATAATTTTTTAATGTAAGTATGTCCCAAATACTGCATAGGATGTATTTGCAGTAACAAACAAACAAACACCCTCTTCTTGTTTATCCAAAATTCAAATTTAACTGAATGTTCTGTATTTTTATTTGCTAAATCTGGCAACCTTGCCCAGACAAAGTAAATCAAAATCTAATGGTGGGGCTGAGCTTTTGGTCCAGTTAAAAATCTCTCCAGGTGATTCTAATGTGCAACCAGCATTGATGACTCGTCCTCTGGTCTGGAAGAGCCTCTCAAGCTTAGATTGTATGTGAATCACCTAGGGTGTGTTCAGGTGCTGATTCTATAGTCTAGGGTGGGGCTGGGGATTCTGCATTTCTCACAAGTTCCACGTGATGTCCCACAGGTCATGGAACTTCTTTGTTGACCACATATTTAGGAGCACCTGTGGGTTACATAGTGCTAGATGGGCCTGGGGTAAAAACCTACAATGGTTGAGAGACTATCAGCTCCCCCTCACCGCCCACAACTGTTGCCAGTGGTTTGGTGCGTTTTCCAGGTCTTCTCCTCACTTAGCACTGTGGTGGCATCAGGTAAGATGGACAGTTCTTTGGTCCAGCTTGACTTTAATAAGCTCCTAAGGGTTTTCTTGCTGAGGATAGGATGTATCTGGGGGCAAGGAGGAAAATCTGGTGTGTGTGTATTTGGAGGTGTGTATTGGGATGGGGAGGGTGATGGCTGATGCAGTCCTGTCCCCTGAGGATCTACGCTCTGGCCCCACCTGACTTGGCAACCTCTGTTGGCCCAGCTGAAGCTGGTGTTTGATCCCCAGAAATACTCTGACACACAAAAGATTTTAGACCCCTTAGAACAGCCATGATAGTCCTGCGGAAAATCATGGGACTTTTGCAGAGGTGCATATCTGTAGAACAGATGGTGTGGGGTGGCTATGGATACAAGTGTGCCAGGGGAATCTGTAGAAATAGGTCAGATGAAGTCTGCAGTAGTAGCGGTGTGCGCGCGCATGGCATGCATGCGCAAACTTCAGGTTTTATCCTGTTTCTGAGTGGAGTTCTTGAGGCCTTGGTCCTTCTATCATCCAGCTCCTCCCCGTCCCCGTTGCTTCATGTTACGTCCATTGTATACACATGTGCACACATACACACACATGCATACACTTCTTTTTTCAACTCTTAGGGAAACTCTGAAAGTTTAGGTTATTGTTACGATCACCAGGAAAATGTTGGCTCGCTCCTTCGAGTTTGTCTAGCCCGGGTTACAGTCTCTGAAGCAATGCGCATGACAAGGAACTGGTCATTGTGAGGTCTGGCAAGTGTGGAAGCTGGAAGAATCATTCTGAAAGTTACCGCAGGACCATTTGCTAGACCTGCAATGGGATGCTACAGAGAGATGGGACCACATGGGGCCCTTTTCTCCTCCTGCCCGGGAGGTGGGGGCAGATTACCTGGAAAAGCAGTGTTGCTCAGAGAATAAGATTTGATTCCCACCTCAGTTTTGCCAGCCTAGAAGTGGCATGACTATAGGCAAGATACTTGACTGATCTGACTCCGTTTTCTACTCTGAAAATCGGAGTGGTGCTACTGAAGAGGGCCGTTGGAGGATTAACGAGAGAAGATGCTGGCAAAACCCGGCACAGTGCCTGGCACAAGGCAGCTGCTGATCAGTGTTAGCCAGCTCTGCCCATGAGGAGAGGTTCTGTTTCCACGACAATTTCGTGACCTTTGCATCTCCAGTTCTTATTCCCAGACACGTGCTCTGAGGGAAGAAGGCCGTAGAAAGCAACCAAAGTGCAGTTCAAAGAGAACTGCAAAGCCATGTATCAGCAGCCCAGCTCATGTTTATGAAGAATGGCATTTATAGCTGAGCATTTTCCAGGGTAGCATATTTCAATAACACAAAACAAATCACACAAAAATACCAGCACACACACACCCCTTAAAAAAGTATTTACTATTAATTTTACGAGAAGTTGACTGAACTGTTGAAAGAATGTTGAAATGAAAAGCCACTTCTGAAACATCTCTTCATGCTCAGAAACATTTTGGTGTATTATTAGCATTATTCTTTCTAATCTGGAGGCTCTTTGCCGCCCCCGCCTGCGTGACTGAATGAGGAAATGCTCCAGTTTGGTAAGCGGGAGTATCGCTGGTTATCTCCTCGGTGAACATTTGTCGATTCCAAATGAATCATCACTTAGGAATATCAAGAAATGCCATTTACCTATTAGATCCAGCAGAACTGCACTCAGTGAATTAATTATTTGATTTTTGTGCCAATTATGCAGACAGAAAATTTTTTTCAGAGGCTGGGGGTGCCCTGATTTTCTTTTTAATTTATGATTGTAAAATGAATTTAGTCTCTCATTTTTAAATACTGTGAAGTGAGCAAATGGAGGAGGGAGTTTTGTTTTCAGGCTGACCAATGTGACCAGGTGTAGATTGTATTGTTTTTTTGAATACTGACCTAATTCATATAATCCAGTTTAAATGTATTTTGGTATGTGTATACATGTATGTATTTAGGTTAGACTATAAATATAAATTACATATATAGGTGTGTTAAATACATTGTGCTATAAATATATAATATTTTCTCTTCTCTCTCTCTATATATATATGACTAATGTACAACTTCTAAAAATGAGGTAATTAAGGAATATTCAGTGAATGACAAGAGGAGATAGTAAAATAAGTTGAAAAAGATTATAAACAATATTAGAGTATGATCCTAGCTTTGGAAAATTACACACACACACACACACACACACACACACACAGAAAACAAACACAGCAAAAATTAGGATACATTACAATGTGTGACCAGTGGTTATAGCTGGGTGGTTGGAATACTGGTGATTTTGTTTTCTTCAGGTATTCTGTATTTTTTATATTTTCTTTAATAAACATGTATTATTTTTTAAAACCAGAGAAATCCCGCAACAAATGTTGTTTTTAGGAAATGAAATAGAAACTCTAGGGATGCCTGGGTGGCTCAGTAGTTAAGCATCTGCCTTCGGCTCAGGTCATGATCCCAGGGTCCTGGGATCGAGCCCCGCATTGGACTCCCTGCTCAGGAGGAAGCCTGCTTTCTCTCTCCCACTCCCCTGCTCATGTTCCTGCTCTTGCTGTCTCCCTCTCTGTCAAATAAATAAATAAAAATCTTTAAAAAAAAAAAAAAAAGGAAAGAAACTCCAGTGTTTTCTGTGGCTGCAGGTTAGTAGGCTGCCTTGACTTCTTGGTCTTGCCCCTGAGACCTCGAGGGTCCCTCCACCGGCTTGGCCAGGGCTAAGGGTGACCCTTGCAGCAAGATAGCGGCTTGTAGGGTTGCCTCCAGTAGCGCAGCCTTGTCCAGTGGAGAAACAGAGGTCCAACTGCCATTAGGCTTTGTACCTAAAGACACAAAGGATAAGTGACCTGTGAAGCCATAGAGTTGAGCTCTGAAGGGCCTGGCATTTGGCTGATGTTCTGTTCTCACCATGTTGAAAGTCTTAGTCATTTTTGAACAGATCCCCGAGGTTTCATTTTTCACTGGGCCCTGCAGATTCTGTAGCTGGTCTTGCCTGAAACTCTGACCTTTCAAAAGCAGAGTCAAAGATTACAAAAGAAAAACAAAAAGAGTAGAAGAACAGCCTAATGTCCTGCCCCGTGTGTGCGTGTGTGTGCTGCAAGAACACTATCCAGGTTGTGTTTACTGGGAACACCGTACTTCCTCCACAGCATTTCACACTATTTCTGCTTATTAAAAACACAAAGCAAACAACCTCAACGACATTGGAGGCTGGTGGTGGCTCTCACTCAGCTCATGGAGTAATTTTTTTATCCTCTTTCATTTATGTGATTGCTCTGGAGTGTGGCTGGGCCGGAGGACGTCCCTGGCCAAGCACCAGCCTAATGGGGGCTGTGGTGACATGTGCGTGGCCCTTCTCTCAAAGATTTCGGAGTGACCCTGTGTCATCAGCCACTGGGAAAGGCTGCTCTCCACTTGGCAGGCCTGTGCTCTTCAAATTTTTGCCCTGGGACAATGCTCCCACTCTTCTCTTCTCTTTGCTTAAAGAATGATTTTATTCCAAAAAAAAAAAAAAATGCTATCAGTAAAATTCACCTGCTTTGTTGGGTTGATGCACTCTTTAAAAGAAAAAAAAAATAAAATTTGCATTTCATTTTGAACTACTTTTAAGGCAACTGAACGTTTAAAATGGCTGACAAACAACAGGCTCATTACTGACCCTGTATTTTGCAAGAAAGAGGCACTAAACCAATAGTGAAGTCACCTCCATGCTTGCTGCTATTTTTGGTTTGCAAAATATTTAAAACTGCATTTAAAATATTTATACAGAATAAAACACAAGCCTGCGGGTTGCACCATATTGCACTTGTTGCATTCTGCTCCTGGGCTGAGGCTCTCTCTTAGCCGGCGTGGCTGATGGGGTCTGTGGTCACCTCCCTCCCGGCTGCCCTGCATTCTCTGCTGAGCCGCCGGCTTGGGCTTGTCATCTCCGCGTGGGCTCACCAGCTCCGGAGGGCTGGCCCCGTCACAGCATGCCCTGATTAGTCTTGGTCTTACTCCACCCTGTCCCAGGAACGGGGCTTCTCTTATTACAAAGTATCATCCCACCTCAGCTGTTGAAACCTGGTCATTTCGCACCTGCTTCGATGAATTCTGAGGGACTTGTGTATTTGACGAACTGCTCACTTCATAAATTCACCCCTCCCCACTTATCAGCACTCGGTCACCACTCAAGTGTGTCCCCATTCAGCTCTCAGGGCAGCACCAGAAGGAGGCTGCTTTGAAAGCCCCTGTTCACATTAAGATTCCTAAATAATGATTTTTAAGTCTGTCTGAAACCTTTAAAAGGCATAACTAACAGAGGATAAAAATTGGATCCACAGCCTGACCTGAGGGACAAGCACCTACCCATGTGCTTCCCAGTGCCAGAGAGCCTGCAAGAGCGGAGAAAATGCAGCATTATGTTTTTCCTCAAATTAAAGTAGAAGTCTAGTTCACCTTCTCACCCTCTCTTGGGGATTTGTTTGTTTGTTTTCCCTTTGTGAAATCACTGCCTGGGTTCTTTTTCCCCTCAAAGATTTTCAACACCACTAATTGCTGGAAATACCAAAATGCCAGGGGTTCCGGGGCATTTCTGGCATTTTAGGGCCAGCTCAAAACCAGGAAATACTTCAACTTTGGTAAAGGGACCTGCTCTCTCAAGGTTTGCAGCCCAGATAGTTTGAGTATCCCAGCCCTCACCAACCTTGATGAGGACAAAGCTGCCTTCCCCTCTGTCTCCTGACTGAAAAAGAATCTTCTCTCAGGGCAGATTCAGACAGTTTGGCATCGACTCTTTTCTAGATTCTCTAGAGCAGCAGTCATAGCCTGTGTGGTCTGTGGTGTTTGATTATGTGTGTGATTATGTGCTTATAGGTGGGTGTCTGAGCGTGTGTGTGTGCGCGCACGCACGCGCGCTAAGTGTAGACTCTTTGGGAATCTTCCAAATAAGAAACTCACTAGGTTTACACTTATGACCCTAGTGGGGAATTAAAAAAGTGAACAGTCAGTAGCACAACCCTGGGCTTCTACTGACTGACAGCCCCAGATATCAATGGTTTGAGAACTCCTTTCCTGACTCTCCAGTGTCTTTTTCCAGCTCCTTCTAGAGAGAACCAGAAAGGCTCAGGTTCACTCCTTGGATGAAATGTGCCAGGCCCAGGAAAAACTCAGTCCTGACATCTCTCCTCAGAGCAATCCCTTACCAGGGACCAGCCCCAGGGAGCACAGGGCACATAAGCTCCCAGCCTGTCTGTATGTTTCCCCTGGCTCTGGGACCTCACTGGCAAGGGGATAAAGGTACCCACTCCTTAATAAGATGTAAAGTTACCAGCTGGGATCAATTTTTTGTTTCAATCCAGATGTCCTCTGCCTTCTGAGTCTGTCTATTTAAGGATTCCATACCAGCCCTTTGAGGACTTGACCTCCAGGCTTCGTCAGGGTCCCCTAGGAGATTATTTATTTATTTGAGAGAGCTCGTGAGTGGGGAGGAGGATGGTAGGGGCAGAGGGAGAGAGAAAATCTTAAGCAGGCTCCATGCTCAGCACAGAGCCCGACGTGGGGCTCGATCTTAAAACACTGAGATCATGACCTGAGCTGAAATCAAGAGTCGATGCTTAACTGACTGAGTCACCCAGGTGTTCCTCCTATCAGATTTTAGCTCAGAGTCACCTCACTGGCTCCTCCTGCCTTGGACCAGCCCTTTGGACCCTGCCCACCCTTGACTGCAGCTGCTGGGATGGGATTTTGGTCACTTGCATGGGGTTCAGAGAAAGGAGATATTCCTTCTTCAATGTAAGGAATAACCATTCTCATTGTATTGCTGCTGCCCCCACAGGCAGCCCCAAGCTTTGGAGACCTTGTTGTCCTGGTAACAGCTGCTGGCTGCTCTCTGCCCCCCACCGCAGTCCTTCCCAGAGCGCCCTCAATTAGGACTAGCTACCTCATTGTCACCTGCCCTCAGCAGGGAAGTAGACGTTGGAGTAGTAGCCGAGGCCCACTGAGTCTCATTCTTCTGGCTACTTCTGCTGCTGCCACTCTGGAAAGCCCCTCTCGGTTGGGGACTGGGAGATAAATCCCTGGGAAACTCCCAGGTACCACTCCTCAGGTGTCACCATGCCAGAAGTCGTCTGCGCGGCTCTACTGAAGAGCTGAGTTGGCAGACCACCCTAATAGTTCTCTCCGGCATCGCCACTCTTCTCTTGGCCTCTCCCACGTCTCACCTGGTGGAGCTTTCATTTCCACGCACCAAGAGGGCTAGCGCTCAAGTCCTTTCGAAAGGGCTCATCTCAGTGTGATAGATACAATAGTCCCAAATCTTCAATTTCGTGTAGTGTGTCTAGCCCAACCTCGAATAAGATAAGGGGCCTTATCTTATATAAGAGATATACATATATGTTTTATATATATATTATATATAAGGCCAAGGCCAACCCAACCTCGAATAAGATAAGGGGCCTTATCTTATAAGGGGCCTTGCCCCTAAGATTCTCCTTAATAAGCTACCTATGCTTTCCAGAATTATTGCTTCTTCCTTGCTGGGCTGCATTTCCCCATTCAGCCTCCCTGCTACCCTAGCTGGGGTGTATCTCCAAACCACCTCGGGGGCCTGAGGACCTGAGCTCTCCCACTCTTCTCCAGAGGATGGCCAGGCCCAGCCACATACTACAGGGTTGATAGCAGGGATCAAATGTTCAGGCACACCAGACTCTTCTCTTGTTATAATTGCATATTACTTTATTTCGTTCCAAGAGATACCGATATGGTAGCTTTGGAGTGGGGCGGGGCATCTGATAATTCGCAAGCCATTGTCTTCCCCTGTGGTTCTGAGGCAGGTAGCTCACAGACATCCTTTTGAGAAATGATACTTCAGGGTCTTTGGATTACATCCTTTTTTTTTTTTTTTTTAAAGTAAATACCGGGTAGTAGTATTAACTATCAAAATAATAAGTAGTGATTGTATTGTGAGTTTCTGAGTTAACTGGGATTTTTGAGAAATCTGAAATTTTTCTTTTGACTGGAGGATCTGATGATCTGCTGTCTTCCCTGTGCTCAGCTCCCTGAGTTACAGGAGCCTAGAGAGCAGGAGACCAAGAAGGTATTAAATCGTCAAAACCTAACTATACAATGAATTTAATTGCTGTTTCTCATATCATACAAAAATGATAGAGAATCTTTTTTCTGGTATATTTGGGGTGGTCTGTCTGGGGTATACAAAACAGGCACTTTGAGAGTCCCCAAAGAGATGCTATCAAAGAGATGGACAGTATCTTCCAGGGTCACCAAAACTACAGTGAAGAACCAACTGGCAGAGACATGCCATTGGCATTAAGACACTGTGGACAACACCATGATGAGTGTTGGCAAGGATGGGGAGAAGTCCGAACCCTCCTAGGTCGCTCGTGGGAAAATAAAATGGTGAAGGTACTATGGCAAAATGGTCTGGCAGGTCCTCAAAATGTTAGTCACAGAATTACATATAATGTGGCAATTCTGCTTTTAGTTATCTACCCAATATAAATGAAAAGATACGCTTGCACAAAGCCTTGTATGTGAATGCTCATAGCAGCATTATTTATAATAGCCCCAAAGTGGAAACAACCCAAATGCACCTTAGGTGATGAAGGGAGAGACAAAATGTGATACACTGTAGCCTATTATTCAGCAACAAAAGGAACAAAGTACCGATACACGCCACAATATGGGTGAGCCGTAAGAACATTGGGCTCCATACTGAAGCCAGTTACATAAGACCATGTACTGAATGGCAGCTCTGCTGAGACAGAGATCCATAGAGTAGACTAGTAATTGCTGGGGGTTGGAGAGTGCTTGTTCATGGGTATGAGGTTTCTTTTGGGAATGATGAAAATCTTCTAGCATTAGATTATGGTGATGGTTGCATAACTCTGAACATACTAAAAACCATTGCACTTTAAATCGGTGCATTTTATGATGTGCAAATTATATGTCAAAAAGCTATTTTTTTAAAAGAAGATACTCTGAACAGAAAATATAGTTATTTCAATCATAAGCCCATAATAAAAAATCACAAGGGCAGACCTTCCAAATTGGAACTATTGAGGTAGGTAGAGCTGTGTCCCTTGGCCCAGGATTTTTATTTGATTAAAGATTCTGCCAAGCAATGCTGTGTTCACAGCTGGTCTAGGAGAGTAAGTTATCTGGTGACAGGCTTTCTGAACCAACAGGCTCAATGTCCCCAAGTGGTTGGACCTTTGCGCCCCAGAGGGTAAGCCTCCACTGCAGCCCTTGAGAGCAGAATTTCAGCAGTCCCGTGCTGAGCTCAGAGTGTTTTGCCTCTGACCCCATTAGCTAAATCTGGCCCAGGCAACAAGCCATGATCCAAAGACGATCTTTGTGAAAACTATGTTACTTGTATAAAAACCTTTCCATTTTGAAAAATTGCTCCAGGTGCACCTGCGTCTCTAACTTTATTTGGTCCATTTGGCTGGAAAATGGAGGGAATTTTTCAACATGACCATTTTATAGCCTGAAAGATAAACTTTTTTTTTTTGTTCTGCTTCAAATATTCCACTTGTTGCTAACATTCTGCCAATGAACATTGAGCTTTACCCTTAGAATTACTTGCACTGTCTTCTGTAATTCACTCTGAGTATTGTCTTAACCTTAGAAATGGAAACTCAAATTTGGCAACTTCAAACTCTGGAGTTGTAACACCTTCTTCTTCTTCTTCGTTTGTTTGATCTTATGAAATTTCCCTACTCCTCAGCAAAGAACTTGGATATGAGTCTGAATTCTACACCTCAGTCCTATTACTAAACCGTGTGTTTCTTTGAGAAAATACTAATTAAAAGTTAAATAGTGCTGGACAGGACTTTAGGGAACCCTCGATTTATCCTTTCATTTTACAGACCAGGGAAGATCTCCTTTGGAAGGTTGTGACCATGTCAGATAGCTAGTTATTTCAGACCTTGGTTGCTTCATCTTCAAAATGGAATGTTTAATGTTTTCCCTTCATCATTACTGTTGCTTCATTCATAGAATTACAAGGATAGAGTAAGTTCGTCTATGTAGATGTCTTTTGAAAAAACACTTTAGAAGAGCTAAATAAATAGTATTTTTAATAAACACGTGCAAACTCAGTTTTATTTGAGAAGGTTTTTAGCTCTACTGAGAAAGTCTGAGACCCTCGGTGGGGTCACAACACTAGAGTGGGAACTTAACTGCTCTCGAGTTAAGAGAGTTAAGAAGAGTTAGAAGAGAGAAGAGTTAAATCAGTGTCTCATGTCTGGGAGGGAAACTGTATTTAATAAACTGTGTTTCCACATGTCTTTTAGTAGTCGTCATCTTTATAATTTTTCACTGAGATTAGTTTGTAGAAATTGGAGCAATGAGAAAAGCTTTACGTGATTTCCTATATAAGAAGAAGAAGGCTTGAGGTGAAACTGTTCCCACCATGTCACCAGGGTAAGGGTTGTCTTAGGGTGGCCACAGGGAAGGTTTGAGACAAGGCGAAGAGTTGGTTCCAGAAAATGATATTAGAAAATGTAAAATAGATGTAAACTGTTGATCTGGATATGGGAAGATGGGGCAATTTAGATGTTCGTGGTTTTAATTTGAGTTGAGGGAATGTTTCTGGGGACTGTATTATGTTAGGAAAGCAATGACAGATTTCCAAGCCAGTACAATCATGTTAATTGTATCAAACATACCCATAACTAAGTGGGGTGGTAAGTTTTAGGAGAGAAATCAGGCTGAGGAGCTATAGAAATACAATAAGAAACTCCCATGGAAAATACATGGAAAAAACTCAAATGAAGCTAACACTTCACTGGAATATACACACCTCTTAATACATTCTTAAAAAAAAAAAAATAGTGAGATGCTTTGCCATGCTCAATGAAGCTAGTTCTTCATAGAGAACCAAGGAAAAACAAATGACAACTTTTCTTCCAGCTAAGAGAGAGAAATTTGTCTTGGTAGGTTTTCTGCAAAGTTGAATGAGGTTCAGAATTAGATGGTTATCTTTATACCAAAGCCCACACCTGAAGATGTTTTCTGTACAGTTCAGGTTGAGAAAAAATTTGGAGGTGACAGCCCAACCCATGCTCCCTATCTCTCAGAACCTCTCCTGCCACCATCATAGGGATGGGACCCTATGGTATATCTTTATTTCGTAAACTCTCCCTCATTGTCAAAGCTGATTGGATGAGTAGGGGGCACCCAATCCAAGTTGAACCAAGCCAATCTTCTTTTCCAGAACATAGGATTAGGATTCTAAGATGTTGGCCAGATTCAGCCGAATGTTTGAGCCAGACTCTGATGTGAAATTGGGTGTCAGGAAGAACCATCAAAGGCTAGTCTGCAGAAAGGGAAAAATGGAATGCTGCACATACATAGACAGAAGCAGACACGAGACCACATGGTCCCAGAGAGGTAGAGTAACTGACTTTGGGTCTGATAGCTCTAGTTTCTGGTCTAATTCCTTCTAAGGCTATACTTTTCTCCATTATTATAAAATATCCTTCTGGATCCTGAAAATAATTTATCTTGGATATTTTGTTTTAGAAAACCTTAAACTATAACACATTTTAAAAATGTCATATGAACATCATTCACATTATTACATACAAATGCCACTTTAGCCACAGAAGACACAATTCTTAAGTTCCAGCATAGTAGGAGCTCACTAAATATTTGTTGTTGAATGAATGAATCTCTCCTTGACAGGTATTTACTGAGCCCTATTCTAGTATTGAGATAAGCCACTTATTAACCCTGTGTTTCCAAAATTAATGATTAATACTCTTGGAAGATTATTGTACCTTTCATCGAAAATATAAATGAAACATTTTTATGGATTTGCTAGAACACATGGCCTACATATGTCATGCAGTTATATTTACATTATTTCCATACAAGAAATTTATTGTCTCTTAATAGCAATTAGGGGAAGAAAAATGATCTTGGGCCTTTGAAGATGTAGTTTATGGAAAGAACCAGCAGTTGAATTTTCTATGTGGGAAAGATTTCATTTAGAATGTATTCATTCCCAATACAGAGATGCTCTGTAGATACCTGAATGTAAGGTTAAAATTATTTTCCTTCATTATACAGTTAGACCTGGAATCAAATCCTATTCAGTGTCTGGAGAGAGGAGTTTAGTGCTTGTCTAAACTGTATATGACATTTCCAGAATTACCTTAAAATTGTTTGTGATCATTATCTCAGCTGCCCAGGAGGAGAAAAAGTTGTTTTCCACTGGATCCCTTTACATTAAAGAGTGACCCCACCGGAGGTTGATTTCAGGGGTTCTTAGGGACACAGATGGGGTTCATTAACCTCAGCTGGCCTTCAGACTGATGGGATAGATGGTGGCTTCTGGTTATTACCACGTTAGCTACACAGCCTTTTGGCCTAGAAACTTTCTGAAAGTTAATATGACAAGATATTTCCTGAAATATTCAACTGTAGCTCCCCATTTTAAGCCCCAAATTGATAATAAAATAATTAGTATTCTGTGATTTTTATAGGATAGGTGCTATATATTTTCTAAAGCTGTCTGCCATTTGAGGGTTTTCTTTTGCCTAAATTTACATAAGAAATTGTGATTTTTTGATGACAGAATATAATTTTTAAAAATGCAATTTTTTATTGGCAATATTATTTCTGCTAAATAAAGTTTAAATAATCAAAATAGTGAGAGAGCAATTTAAAGATATGAAGGAAAACCACAAAGGCAGTTTTTGTTTTTGTTTTTTCCTAACAAGCAGAGTCAAATTCTTACTTAGTTCAGCGAAATAGATGGGTCTGTATTTACCACCAATCACAGCAGCAAAGATGTTTACGGGAAAGCAAAGGGGATTTATTCTCCTCATCTTTCAAAAAGTCCAGAAGTATGTGGTTTAGTGGCATTGGCTCAGTGGCTTACGGATACCAAGGCCAAGGTATCTGGGAAGATCTGGGAGGAAAGAGAGGTAAATGGTGCCAGCCTGTGACGTCTGTCCTCCTTCAAGCCCCACCCACAAGGCTCCTGGTCACACCTCATGGCCTAGAGCTCTGTCTGGGAAGAGCTCACA
>CM052895.1:107683078-107712658 GCA_028534135.1 Potos flavus | reverse complement strand
CGGGGCAATTGCAGAATTGACATGTGTGGCGCAAGAGAGCAAGTGAGTGGCCCATGTGCTGGAAGCTCTTGCAAAGCCAGAGGAAGGAGTGGGAGAGGCAGCTGGGATGGGACTGTGGGCAGAGTTGAGGCTGGAAGTTGATGAAGGAAGTTGTTTGCCTAGATAAGGACACATATGGAGCATTGGAGAGTGATCCAGAGCAGAGATGGGTTGCTCAGGGCTTCTCGAGGGCATAGGGGACAGAATCAGAAAATGGATGAACTCGGGAGCATGCATTCATCTAATACCAGTCATTCTTATGGCCATTCAATAAGGCCAGTAGTTGTTGAGCATCTATCTGTCATATGCCAGGGACAGAACTCTACTCATAAGTGAAATATGTCACCTCATCCTTGCTATGGTCCTGTGAGGTTGTTAGTACTCCCATTTTATGAATCTGAAAAAAAATGACAGAACAATTGACTTAGCCATTTGTAGGAAAAGCCAGATAGTTCATAATGTTGAACCTTCAAACTAACAGAAAGGAAATGTCTATAAAGTTATTATGAGGAAACATAGATGGCATACCAAATCTAATGAAGTCATCCTTTGAACACAATTCACTGTCTTTTCTCTCTAGTGTACGCATTTATCAGTGCATTCTACTGAGTGTCAATTTCATGAGTGTTTCATATTTCAGACAATTCTGAACACTTCTTCAAAGCTGAATATTTCATATATGATTGGGATGACTTTCCCTTAAATGTAGTTTGTTTGTCATAGATGAAGTGGAAACTTTCTTTTGTGAAAGGGACAAACCAAGTCTGTGTGAATCTGAATGTGAAGTTTATGTGTTGGCGAGGGGTGCCTGTGTGTGCACGAGCATGTTTTCTTCAGCACACACAGGGCTCCTGGGTGTTTGTGCATGGAGGACGTATATGTAAAGGTATTCCTAGTCACAATTTCCCAATTCCCGCATAAGGCTCTAAACTTTTACTTCTCTGCGGAAGGCTGTAGACATAAAACTAAATAATTTGGGGAGAAAAAAAAGAGACTTTTTTTTTTTAGACCTTTTTTTTTTTATAAAATCCTTGAAATTTATTATATGTTCAACGTTAGCAGAAACAAGAAATTACCTCCTAATACAGTGAACTTTAAAAGGCTTCAGAAAAATACAAATTGGCGTAAATTTCATAAGAAATTACTAGAAACAAGTTTTAAGTGAACAGGAAATTACTAAATTGACGAATGGCTTTTACAGAAATTAATTAGAGAAATTAATTTCTGGAGAATTGACCTAGAATTCTTTCTACATGTATCAGTTAGAACCAAGTTGGATAGTCTACAACAGAAAACACAAGTGACAGTGGCTTAAGGCACAGGTTTATTTTTCTCTTTTGTAAAAGAAGTAGGTCTGCAATCCAGACTGTTATGGATGCTTATAAAATCATCAGTGTTGTAGATTCCTTTTATTCTTCTTCTTAATCATCCTTAGGGCTTGCCTTCCATCCTCAGGGTTACTTCATGGTCTAAGATGGCTGCTAAGGCTCCAGCCATCACTTCTAGGGTTCAGACAGCAGAAGGAAAAAGGGAGAGGGGAGCAAAGAACAAAAGGACATATACCAGCTTCCTGTTCTTCTTTTAAGGAGTTTCCCTTAAAGTCCCACCCGACAAGTGCCACTTACATCTCAGAGGTCACTCCTAATTACAAGGGTGGCTAAGAAATACAGTCTTTCAACTGGTCACATTATTTCCTGGAATAAAATTGGGGTTAGTTTGGCAATGAAGAAAGGGATAATGATGGACAGTCTTAGCTACACTACACCAAAATCCTAAATTGTTTCTGTATATCGGGGCCCACATTTTAAGGAAGGAAGGAACCTAATGCCATCCTTTGGGAACTTACAAAAAGGATGAGTTCTCAGGTCACTGGCTTAAAAAAGGGATACTGACACCCCAGCAGGCAGCTATTAATCTAAAGCCACAAGAACCTTCCAACTTGGGGCGAATAGTGAAAAGCTGGCTCAGAACTTTTGTGGCCTTTATGCTCATGTCTGCCTGAAAATCACCCGACTTAACGCATTCTCAAGTGATAGGATAAAAGGCTACAGAAGAGAGGGCAGAAGAAAGGAGATTACTATTATCCCCCAAACTTTCAGGGATGACCATGAAAAGATGTGTTTTTTTCCCATCGGATTTGCTGAGGTGTAGACCAGCTATGGAATTAGTTGTTATGCAGTGTAAATGGTTATATTAAGCTACAGCATAAACTGTTGCATCCTTCGAGCTCTTGGTTGAGTTGGCCGTGCTTCGGGACAAGGATGCGGGTTTTTTCACATAAAGCCTCTACTGCTTCAGCGCGAGAAGTGCCATGAGTGGAAAGTGCTCAGCGTAAAGGATAAGCTTCCTGCCTGATGAGTTGTTCATTCAGAACAACACGATGCTACTGGCCCATCCTGGGTGAGGCGTGGGATTTGTGTGACATCTCCTGTAGTCGTGTAGAGTTTCCACTCCAGTATTTGTGTTCATAGTCACGTTTGATATTGACTTGGGCTCTTTGACATTGACTTGGGCTCTGCCATAGCTCTGAGCGTTCTGAACACAGGTAAACTGAATGTATGATAGACACGCCGCCAAAGACAGGCCCCTGCTGTCTGTGACATATAGGAACTTTACAGAGATAAGACACACCAAATAAATCAAAACCATTGACAATTGCCTACCTTCTTCCAAAAGTCTTTGGATTATGCACGCTCTACCAGTTCTACTTCCTTCCTCTTGCTCCCTCCTCTTTCTTTGCACCTGGAGCCTTCTGTTATTCTAATCTTTGCTCCAAAGTCACCAAAAGTTTCTGGAGCACCCTAAACATGCTCTAGGCCAGGCCCAACTTTCCTATGATGGATTGTGTTCTATGAGTCATAAAGGATTTTAATCTTATTTTGGTTTACCCAGAAATATGCTGAAAGTATCTATGTTTGAAGGAAAAAAGGTAAATCCTTGGAAAGGTAGCTGGGGGAGAAAATACTGTAACAAGGGGGCCGTGAGGAAGATAAAGCTGGGGGCCCAGGGACTGGAGTGGGAAGAGTCAGGAGCCCATGGGGCTCTAGTCAGCAAGTCCACAGGGCAGGTCTGAGGACAGCCTTGTGTGACGGCCCTTGCATGTCGGCCATGGACCTGCCTCCCAAGGACTAGAAACTGCTAGATACATCACCTGCCTCCCTAAAGAAACTTCAGGCATTGACACTGCTGTTGAAGGGCTTATAATTGTGTCAGGAGTCGAATTTGGGGCTGAGAGTTCGGAGGTTGTTGGGGGTGGAGACAGTGGAGAGAGTGGAAAGCTATTCAACCACTTCTTCTGAAGACGGAGGACAGCACTCGTGAAATAGAAACATAACTTGAGCCACATATGTAATTTTACTTTTTCTAGTGGCCAGGTGAAAAAATTAAAAAGACAGATGAAATTCATTTTAATAATATATTTTATTGAATGCTATACATTTGACCCTTGAACAACATGGCGGTTAAGAGCACTTACATACTCCTCCCCCCATACAGTCAAAACTCCGCATATAACTTTTGACTTCCCACCAAACTTACCTGTTAATAGCCTACTGCTGCCTGGAAGCCATACCAGTAACATAAACAGTTGATGCACACGTCTTGTATGTTATTTGTATTATATACTGTGTTCTTACTACTAGGGAAGCTAGAGAAATGAAAATGGTATCAAGAATATCATGGAGAAAAAAAAATACGAGGAAGGGAAAATATATTTACAGTCCTGTACTGTATTTACCAAAACAAATCTGCATATGAGTGATCCACCCAGTTCAAACCTGTGGGGTTCAAACCTGTGTCAACTGTGCATCCCAAATATTATAATTTTAAAATGTAATCAAATATGAAAATGATACTACTTGGTGATCTTTTTTTCTCTTTGTACAAAAGTTGTCACAATCTGGTGTGTATTTTGTACTTTCAGCACATTGCAATTCAGATCTGCTACATTTCAGGTGCTCAGTAGCGACACGTGCTAATGGCCGTGATATTGATCAGCACATTTCTAGGAAGATCCATTGCTTCAGTATATTAAAGCTACTTTCATCTGTCTTCCTGATGTCTCCCCCGCCCCGCCTCTCAGATCATTCTGAAATCTCTCCTTTCTTTTTACTTGCCCCCCTTTTCCCCAGTTTCTTTTCCAATATTCTCCTCTCTTTCTCTCTCTCCTTTTCTTTTGTATAGCAATGACCTGTATAAGTCACTTCTGGAATCATGAGAAATGAGAAGAGAGGACCAGAAAGACAGAAACAAAGAGAGCTTAATTTTATGGTATAGTAGAAGGAATCTGGAACAAATGTTATGTGGTTCTAGCTCAAACCATGCCCCATCAAGCTCCAGGAAGAAATAATATTTGTAGGCGAATTGTGTATGCACAGGAGTTTATTAAATTAATTTCATTCATAGTGAAAAAGAAATACTAACTCTCCTCTATGACTTAATTACTTGATGCCCACGTATTGTTACATTTTCCGATAGTAACCATACAGGATAGTTTGGTTGCATAGAATCTATTTAATTGCTGGATCTCTATGAATGAACATCCAAGCCCATGCAGAACATGTAGGAAACATTTTAGATACTACATTTCTCTTTGCTACTTGAAGCCTCCCAACTCATATCCATATTTCTTAGCAAACAGGAAGAGGACATACCCTTTTCCTTCTTCCCCTTTGATATTCAAAGACAGTTGAACAGAACCTAGGGGGTCCTGTAATGTGGTGGTTGGCTCTGAACTGTGAGATGTAGGTTTTGCTGGGGCTGAAAGCTGTTTTTCAAAGTCTTGAATGTTTAGGAAGTCTAGCTTGGGCTCCCAAAGACATTAGATTTTCCCCCAATTTCCTACTTTTGATGCCGTCCTATAGTACTCACGAATACCTATTGTTAAATCCATCAAAGATCATTTTTGGTTGATTCTGGACATTTTTCTTAATTATCCCAACTCTCCCCTCTTGTTGGAGTGCATGATGGCTATAAAGATCCTTTCCAGAGTTTGGATTTGGGACCCTATTGAGATGCTGCCTCAAAGTCCCGATCCATTGAATTAAAATAAGTCAAACCATTGTTCTGCTTCTTAAATAGAAATCAATTGGTTGGGTGAGTGTTTTGATTGCTAATTCCTACATTTAGATATAATTTTGGCTAGATTGCCTTTTCCTACCATGTGCTAGCTTGACATTAAATGTTACTCTCTTTTTGCTTTAGCCTCACTGGCTATGCTGAGCCAAAGCTTGTGTTGTTTTCTGTCTAGCTTATCCACCACCCACTTCATTTGACCTTATAAACATGTTTAAATAGATTTCTCGGATAATGACCATTTTAGCTGGTAACTTCCCGTTTAGATATTATAGCAGGCACAGTGCAAATTAGAGGGCAGAGCAAAAGCACTAAGAATCATGAGACCCTGGATAAATATAGTAGAACCAGTCAGCCTTGGTTGGACAAGGCTGGGTTCTGATCCCAGTTTACCCACTGACTCAGTGAGTGACTCTGGGTAGGCCGAGTAAAACAATCATTGGTTTCATCCACCGGTGACTAAGTCATGTTGATCTCAATAATGGGGGCCAAAGAAAGAGTTTACTGTCATAAAGACACCTCATTTTCATCCTGGGTGTTTCACTGTTCCCTGGATTTGCCTCTCAGTTCATGCAGAGGAAAACAAAGACATCCTTTATGCACTCTAGAGGGGAAACAGGGTGATCACCAGCTGGCCTTATCAGCAATTAGAAAAATCTTTCTAAAGGTTAGCAGATGGGCGAATAGGAAGAGCCAGTCAACCTGGTATTAAAAGGGGGCCTTTAAAAGGTGGCTTTGTTCAATTTTGAGTTCTCTTGATATAATGTGCTTTTTATTGCTCTATAATTTCAGTAATAACCCAGGTCCACAAATGATTCAGACTTTCGGTAAAAAGCCTAAGGTTCTGCTCAGCACCAGCGCCAAATTTTGCATACACTAGCTGCCCAATGGATATTGAGAGAGTGAGTGAATGAAGAGCTGAAGAATTAGGTGTGACTAAATTGCAAATGGTCTTGTTTCCATTCTTTGACAGCAGCTTTACTTGTGACTTTCCAGGTGTCAGAGTTCTCAGATCTGAGCTTCTTCAAATCTTCCTTTTTCGGATTTCCAGAGTAAGGGTTGACTTAGGAAGCACTTTCAGTTACTCTTTAGCCATCTGATGGGTCTTTTCCATCCAGTTATTTGCAAGAGATCATACTTTTTTGACTAGAAGAGAAATATTTGGGATAAATTTTCACCAGGCCTTATTAAATAAACTGAGCATATACCCTTCCTCACCCTACAGAAATATATTTCCATATTCTCTGAGTTGGAACAAAGGAATGAGAAAGTATAATAAATAAAGCTATATAGCAATTTAATGAACAACTGGATTCTTTTTTCCAAAATGCCTACAAACAAATCTGTGTATTAGAAGAAAAAACAGCTTGTAAAACAAATGACAAAAAAGTTAACCAATCCATATTTTTCCTTTGGAGAGAGAAGAAGCAACTTCAAATGGATGGATGATATTACTATTGACTAGTTAATAAGCATGTCACCTTATACTATTTAGTTCTTTTACACTTTTTTTTTTACCCCAAATACCTTTATGTTCTCATAAAAATTGCCTGAGGCAAATGGGACAGTTGTAAAGCTCTGCTTGAGGGGAGGTGCTTTCTGAGCGTTCCTGGGGATCTTGCAGTTCGTTTGTGAAATTAATATATGTGTGGGTGCATATCTGTGTGTGTGTATATCTGTGTGTGGGGGTGTATATCTGTGTGTGGGTGTATATCTGTGTGTGTGGGGTATATGTGTGTGTGGGTATATGTGAGGGGTATATATCTGTGTGTGCGGGTGTATATCTGTGTGGGGATGTATATCTGTGGGGGTGTATATCCGTGTGTGTCAGTGTATATGTGTGTGTGGGTTATATATCTGTGTGGGGGTGTATGTCTGTATGTGGATGTATATTTATTGTGTGGGTGTATGTGTGTGGGGGTATATATCTGTGGGGGGTGTATGTATGTGTGGGGGCGTATATCTGTGTGTGGGGGTGTATATATGTGTGGGGGTATATATTTATGTGTGTGGGTGTATATGTGAGGGGGTGTATATGTGGGGGAGTGTATATGTGTGTGGGTGTATATTTGTGTGGGTGTATATGAGGGTGTATATCTGTGTGTGGGGGTGTATGTGGGGGGCATATATGTGTGTGTATATGTGTGGAGGTGTATATCTGTGTGTGTGGGTATATATCTGTGTGTGGGGGTGTATGTGAGGGGCATATATGTGTGTGGGTGTATATGTGTGTGGGTGTATGTGTGTGGGGGTGTATATCTGTGTGTGGGGGTGTATATCTGTGTGGGGGGGTGTATATATAAAATGAATAACCTGGGGCAGATTCTGAATGTTCATTAAATGGTAGGAGTGCAAACAGTGGTGCTACTACCTCACTGTATCAGGAAGCCTTTTTGAAGGAGGGTGTGTTTATGAATTTAAGGGGTTAGTGACGCTAAAGCAAGTGGAGAGAATTGATGTTGGTGGATCAGGGATGCAGAGAAAGGAGCAAAACCAAATACCAGTAAATCTAATGGTTTTCAAGATTCCTTTGGCTGGATCGGTTTCCAAGTACAGACTGTAGCTTAGACTTTGTATGTACTGATTATATTGGGTTTGGGTCATGTTATGACTGTCACAAAAAGAAGATTCTGATAGTTTCCTGAGATAGGCGTTGACAGCTTTAGAACAAATTTCACCTGAAGGATACAGCATCTCTGACCAGGGGAGTAGGGGACGCTGCCTGCTCTACTCAGATCCTCTCTGATCCATTTTACCATTTTGGTGTTCTCGTCTCGGGCTTCTGTGCGTTTCATTTATGGATTCACGCTTGTGATTCTCTCGGAAGACTGCTCCTTTGTTTCCCTGAATCCTGAAAGCCGGAGCACGTAAAGGTTTATATCTCCCTGTGCAGCCCTTGGCCAATGACTGACTGGCAGAAGAGAATGAAAGCCCAGACCCATTGCCTCAATTTAGGATAAACTTGGAGGTTTAATCCACACTCCAGAGTTCTCCTGAAAGATCAGGCTCAAATACCTTTTTTGAAGTTTTCCCTAAAATCACAACTGTACTTGGCTTTTTCTCCTTCCTGTCCACCATCCATCTTCCTCTACCCCCTTATAAAACAAATCTTCAGAATCAGCATCTGGGAGAATTGCCCTAAGATAAAGAAACGTATCAATTTTCCAATGTGGGTAAAAGGTCTGTAAAAGAAAGCCAAGAGGCAGGGAGTAATGATGCAGCTGAACCAGAAGTGAATCTCTTACTATTTTCCGGCATAGGAAGACTCTATTGTGAATCCTTTCTTCCTCCAATTCGAAAGCAATGGAAGTTTGGAGATGGTAAACTCTGATAACTGTTCCCTGAACAGAAATGCACAAGCCTTTCCCTCCATCCTCAACATCCCCAATACAATCTGTGTTCATAATATGCAATTTGGAAACGATGATGACCAAAAGCATAATCATAGTCAAAGTCCTGTCTCACTGCTCTGTACCCACACATCCTCTTGCTCATCCCAGTGATGTTTACCAGGAGGCAACTTGCCAGAAAGGAAATCAGCTGTGGGGGCTGCACAATTCCAGGAGCCAATCCATCAAGAAGGCATTTGTGCCTTTCAGGCGTGGGGGTGAAGTAGAACAAAAGTAGTGTCTGTTTGCTTGCGTCATGAGAACAGCACTGAGAGAAACTGCTGCTGACCAACCAATGACAGTTGGTGGGGCCCAGACTTTTAACGCCAACTAGTTGCCTATCAGGAAGGATATCCAAGAGACGAACCCACTGCCATGACTCTCTTTCCTTCTGCTTGATTTTTTCAGAAGGAGTGCCAACCTGTAATAGGCTGTCCTCATGTGATGATTACTCCATTGTGCATCCCCTGATACTCGTGATGTACAGACTTTCTAAAGTTCAGCTGTTCAAAAATAATACCAAGAGCATTTCTGGGTATAAGCACAGAACTACTGTGACATATGGACCAAATTTAATGATTTGTCTGAAATTGATCAGCTGAATTTTTATCTCCTTTGTCCTCTTCTAATCTCTTAAGAAATGTGAACCAGTGTTCCACTGTCCAATTATTCCAAAGCAAGGAATAATCAATAGCACTTTATACTTAAAAGAGGGACTTTCAAAGTGTGTCACACAGAATAGGATGTTGTGAAGCCTCTGGAAAGTTTTGACTCATCAAGGTGTCAATCTTAATAATCATTAGTGTTAATTAATGACTGAGTTCTGGAATATTTTATACAAAAACTTATATTGAAAGAAATGTCACCTAGAAGATGTTTTGAATGCCTTGATAAAATTAGGATATGCTATTATTAGTGCCTTTATCCACCATTCCAGGAGAAAGCATATTTTGTTTAAAAAAAGATTATTTTGATACAATTTGGTCAAATGATTCTCTGATTCCTCAAAGATGGGGCTTTATAATCATCACTGAAGGGGGTTTATCAATTCTTGGTTAGATAAATGAATGAACAAAATATAATATCATGAATCCATCCTTTATTCATCATTTTATTTAGTACCTCTTTATGCTTTCTAAAATGTTATCTACACTGTGAATTAGTTTTCTAAAATTTTTTTAAAGCAAAGGTAAAATTCAGCTAAGTCACTGTCTTATTGAAAATACGAAATTAATAAAGCCAAACTTTACAGTAGTCCACATCTATAGAATAAATAATCCAGACTTTAATCAGTTCTATATGATATCTGTAGGAGGTTGCCAGAAGAGAGGCTGCCTTTCCCACATACCTGTTTTTATCTGGAAGGAAATCTTCCCAGAATCCCCCAAGCAAGTCCTTATGTAACGTTGGCCAAGATTGGATCCATGCTTCTTTCTAAACCAATCACTGACAAGGGAGGTGAATTTATAGTAGTTAAATATAGGTGAATCACAAGGGAGGTGAAATTATAGTAGTTAAGATTCATCAAGATTTGCTCCCTGAGTCAAGGAAAGGGGGCAGACCTGAACTAAAGGAAAGGAAGGGGAGAAGAGGATGGTGGCCAAGAAACCAGACTGTCTGTTTCAGGGATCCAGCTTCTCCTGCCACTATTATGGGGAGAGATGTGTTTGAGGGGTGTGATGTGACTTTTTGTAAGGGTGGTTGATAAGTGAAGATATGGGGCTATTAAGGTATGATTGATGGATGAACCTATTTACCTTCACTTCTCACTAACGAGTCTTCTGAAAAGTCTTACCTTATTCCTTTGGGTTAAATTATCTTATCCAGATGACATGTGCAATTCTGCCAAAAAATACTTAGGTCTTTATTTTGTATTTCAAAGGTTCCTGGTGGCAGGTAAAGGGTTCTGGAATTCATGTCTCCAGCTATTTTAACTCTGTTTGAGTAGAAGTTCTCACTGAGATTTATACAAGACCACGCCATATATGATGGATTCTAATTGAGGATTGGGAAGTGGTGGTCCATGTTGTACTAGTAAATGAATTATTTGACTATCACCATTGCACAAAATGCTGAATTACAAATTTAAAGAATAAAATGAGTAGAGGAAAATAAGTTGTGAAGCCTCTAACTTGAACACTTTTATTCTGGTACACCCTATGTTAGATATGGCACCTACAGGTAATTTTATATCAATAGATTATTAGATGCTAATATATGGACAAAGAGGAAATTAATGTAGTTCAGAAAACTAAGTCGTATGTTGAGAAGATCCTTTGGCTTATGAAACATTCTTCTCAACTGGAGTTGATGGTTCAGTACAATCAGAAAAGTTTCTGGAAAAAAATTAACATACAGATGGTATATCAGTTTCCTATTGCTTCTGTAACAGGTTACCAAAAATTTAAGTGGCTTAAAACAACACAAATTTTTTACTTTATGTTTCTGGAGGTCAGAAGTCTGAAATGGGTTTCAGTGGGTTTAAGTAAAGATGTTAGCTGGCTGTATTCCTTCTAGAGGCTCTAGGAAAGAATCTGTTTCCTTGCCTGTCACAGCTTCTAGAGGAGGCCTGTATTTCTTGGCCCATGGCTCCTTCCATCTTTAAAGTCAGCAAATGGTTGGTTGAGTTGCTCGCACAACGCATCACTTTGATACTAACTCTTCTGTCTTCCTCTTCCACGATTAAGGGACCCTTGTGATTACAATGGACCTACCCCGAAAATCCAGGATAATCTCCCCTTCTCAATATCTGTAACTGAGTTACCTCTGCAAATGTGAGGTAATGTCCTCATTCACAGGTTCTGGGAATTAGGATGTGAGTGTCTTTGGGGAGACAATTATTCAGCCTGCCACAGTGGGTTTTCAAATGTCAGTATTCAGATTTTAGTGTTTGATCTTAGAAAATCCAGTCTGGCCACCATCTCAAGCATTTTCTTTCTGAAGTTTGCAGCTGAAAGACAGGATTGTTTTGTCTTTGGGAGTCATGATGGTGTTGAATTGGAAGATAGAAATACATGAAACATAGAAAAAGTCAAGTGGGCTGGAATCAAGAAATCTTTATCAAAACCTTACTGTATGGTATGGTAGGCTTATGCTAAGTGCAACGGGCAACAAAAAAATAGAAGAAAGCACAAAACTTACCTTTAAAGAGCTTCAAACCTTAGAGGCAAAACACATACACAAATAACTCAAGTTTGTACATTCACCCATCATTTGTCGGGAGGAGTAGACTTCCTTGTGCCCTCTAGATAAACTGCTTTGCTTATACCCTAGAAGCTTGTCTTGGAGCATACATCTCTTGATCTCAGGTTTGGGAGTTCAAGTCCCACATTGGGCATGGAGCCTACTTTAAAAACTAAATGTAGCAATCATAATCTAATTTCTCATTTTGAAAAGATGTTCTCTCCAGAGTCCTGCATCCCCTGGTTTATTAGGATGGAATGGAGGAAAGGAGAGAGCAGAGAGAGGGAATTTACATATATTAGTCACGTACTGCGGGCTGGTGGTTTCACCCAGCAGCCTTCATCCGCCCTGGGCAATCTGTCATATTACTCATGCTTTTATAGATATAGAAAGTGAGGATCAGAGAGGCTTTAAAAAATACAGAGAAAACCCCCCAACTTCCTTCTACCAGAATATGTGGTTAATAAGTGGGAGGCGTGAGATTTGAAGCCAGAGCCCTCTGATTTCCAGAGTATGTGGTTTTCTATTTCTTCCAACTGCCAGTGGGACCTGTGGATATATTTAATTGAAAAATTTATCTCTTTGTATTCTGTTACTTCTAAAAACTTGAAGAAGCATTTATTTTCTTTTTCTCCCCGTCCTAATGTAGTATCTGTCCCTTGCAAGAGGTCTGTCTTTTGCTGTTAGAATTAGAGTAACAAACAGCTGATTTTCTTAGAAGTGGGACTTGCTCTTCTGTAATGACCTAGAGCCTATTTCTCCTCTGTGCCTTTCAGCCCTCTGTCCCTCACCTTGCCTCTAGCTTTCACTGCAGTCCATTTAGAGCCATTAACATCTTTATCTATTCGACAACAGCAACAGTGAACTTGTAGGCTGTTTTTGCGCCAAGTGCAGTGGTAAGCTTTGAGGACACTGTGCTATACTCCTTGGACTCCCGGAGCTTATATTCTTCAGAGTGAAACAGTGTAATGCAGGGCTTCTCAACCTTGGCTATGCATTTGGCAACTTAGAAACACTTGGCAAGTATATCTTTAATGCCTGGTCTAATTTTGGGGGGGTCTGGGGTGGGTCCCTGGCATGAGCATTTATTATTATACCCCAACAATCCCAGTGGGCAGCTGGCATTGGTAGCTTTAATTAATTGGTAGATTTAATGTGTTGCCCATCAAAGGAATTAGGAAAAGGATGTTTGGGGCAGTGGCCAAAGGGACATATCCTGAATGTGGAGTTTCAGATGTTGTGGCTTTGGATAAAGAAGGTTTGGAGTTTGGGGTTTGGAGCAGACAGCCCTTCCCGCCGCCCCTCAGTTCACACTGGGTAGTGACTTAAAGTGACCCGGATGCTCAAGGCAGCCTGACCCCACAGCTCTCCGATCGCAGTGCCGCATGTAAGCTGACTAGGGTTAGTTACCGCTGACTAAGTGCCACCTGCCCGTCACTCTCACAGTCACCCTGTGAGGTGGGCCTTCCAATTTTCATTTTCAGACGAAGAAACAGGAGGGCGGGTAACAGGCTGGAGGCCACACAGCTTGGACACGGGAGCGCCAGTTCCAGTGCTCCGCTCCGACTCACAGGGCCACATCCCATGGGCCGAGAGTGTGGTGCTGAGCAGGCTGGCTTGAGGAGCGGGACCAGGAGGAACCATTCCCAGAGCCCATCAGCCTGGAGGCCCTGCAGCTCCTGGGCCACGGCGTGGCCTGCGTAGGGTGGGTGGTTTTTGTCCCTGGAGTTGTGCTGCACGCAATCACCAACAGGCCCCATCTCCAGTCTCAGCATCACTGCTCTTGGAGCCCTGGCAGGATTTCCATTCTGCACTATCTTTCCAGAAATGAGAGTCTACGGAAGACCTTAAATGTCACATCTTCCCTTCCCCCTTTGACCTGCTTGTTAAGATGGTCAGGGAATCGAGGGCTGGGCAAAATTGGCAAGTGACTGATCGGCGTCTTTGTCATCACCATCCTCTCTTTTGTACTTTCTTCTGCGTTGTGGAATCTAAGACCTTTAGGCTTTTGAAGCAAAACTTTCTCTCAGGAAAGGGTTGGATCAATTCATTAGACTACGGTGTACATGACTGATAGCGTCCCATGTGCCACCTTTCCCAGAGACAGTCCTATTTTAACGGGACAAAGTTCAACTTGGGAGTCCGACACACATGGACTTGAATCTTAGGCTGTCTACCGGTTATGTAACGTTTGGCAAGTAACCTAACCTGTCTTAGTTTCAATTTCTTCATCTCTAAAAAGAGAATAATATCTCAGAGGAGATATTAATGAGGTTTAAGAAGACGGGAGAATGAGCCTGCATGGTGAGGGGCACAGGGTAGCTGCCCGTTGGGTGTTGTTCCTTCTTCCTTTCACCCAGTGAAAGAATTCATGCATCTGTGAGGCAGGAGTAAAGTTAGGCAGGGACATATTTCTGAAATCTCTCAGCAGCGAATGACCTCCTGTTTCCTCTACTCCATAGATGACACAGGGTGTTGTAGAGGAGCACACGGAACTTTTCCCGAGCGAGTGCCCCCGCCCCCCAAGACACACACACTCTCTCTCTCACACACACACATACACACTCACACACACACATACACACTGTCTCTCATACACACACACTCTCACACACACACACTCTCTCACACACACACTCACACACACATGCACATTCACACACACACTCTCTCTCTCTCACAGACACTCTCTCACACACACATGCACATTCATACACAGGCACACTCTCTCACAGACACTCTCTCACACACACACACTCTCTCTCTCCATTGCTATGTGACAGAGAGGGGTCATACAGGAAAGTTGTGACTATACTTTGCATCTAGGCTTCTGGTCAGTCCCTCCTTTCCACCCTGAAACCTCCCCGGAAATCTAAGTGTGAAGATTCATACCTCATCTCTGAAGCACTGTGTGTTTGGATACATTTTGAGCAAAGCGACCTCCTGGTCTTTCTTTCCACAGAGGTGGAAAGGCAGTTCCTTGGAAGCTCTGCAGGAAGAGCTAGCGCGTATGTCCCCTGCACGGTGTGGCTGAAACACACTTGTGCTCCTGAGTGTGCACCTTTATTCCCATGCACTCAAAAGATGGCTGTTATTAAAGAAGAATGTCAGCCGTTAATGACCACGCTTTCCAGGGAGCTCCGTGCACAAGCCTCCCTTTCAGTGTCTGTCTCTCTCATCCTTATAAAACATCCCGTTAGACTTTCTACTGAGGCAGAAAAACTGGGCTGACAATGGAAAGTGAGTTGTTTAATTGACATTACCTTTCCAAGTTTAAAGTGCATTTTTTTCCTAGTTGTTCCAGAAAAAGAAGCCTGGATTTGAGGGCCAGGTTAGGTGAGCTAAGGATTGTAGTAGAGCTGGCTGTTGCATCCAAATTCTTCTGACGTTGCCGGTCCTGCCCAGTTACAGCAGAATTCGGACTTCACCTTGACTTGACTGGGTGTACAGGTCCAGGCTGGTACCCTGCGCTCTGGGTTCAAAGCCCAGCTGGGCCACTTACTGGATGGTAGACCTTGGCAGTCGTGTAATCTCTCCATGTCTCTGTGGCCTCATCAATAAAATCAGCAGAATGATAGTACCGCCAAGGGTCTTTGTGAGGGTAAATAGAATTTGTGTCCTGCCCTGTCACACTGCCCAGAGAAAAGTCAGCAAATGCTCCTGCCCTTTCTCCTCTCTATGCAACCAAATGTAGTTGGGCCAGAGCAATTACATTTGATAAAATCACATGCAGTGGGCCTCAAGGGCAGCGTGGAGGGAAAGAGAAGTCACAGAGGGAATATACCCTCTGTGTGTGTGTGTGTGTAAGCCCCAGCTTTTGAAACTCAAAGTATAACCTGAAAACTCCAGTTCATTAGGAGAGCCACCTTATGGCAAAGAGTACAAGCAGGAGCCCCAGCACCAGTGCTAGAGAGCGGAGCCGTTACCTGGCCTGGCTGTGTTAACTCCCTTCAAAAATGTCATGTTCATAGCCCAGGACTGGATGAGTTAATTCAAACCTAGTGAAGGCGTTAAATATGTTGTGGAATAAATAACAATGGGTCATGCATTTCTGAAACATGTTTTCAGAGCTTTTTTTTTTTTTTTTTTTTTCTTTTAAACCGAAGTAGTCCTTCCTGGCTGAACACGAGCCATCCTCATCTATTTCCTAAGATAATCCATTATAAATTACGACAGGCTCCCAGGAGCCTGGCGAGCAGCGTGGCCCGCTCTGTGCCCTGGTCTCACTTTTCTGTCCTGGTCATCTCCGACAAGGTTCCATGCGTGACCGGTCAGGAGACGGCTAATTCCAGTCCAGGCATTTTTCAGATGAGCCTCATTTTATTTTTAATTTCCCCACAAATGCGTGCCAGGCGCAGATTTCGTCAGTTACAGACATAGCTCTCTAATCTGTGCCGCCCTTCCGTAGCTCAAACTACCAAATGAATTAAGGTCCAGTTACATATAAAAGTGATTATGATCAGCGAAATGTCTGCCCAGAGTGGCCTTCCCCAAAAAGGGCAAAGGTTTGAGGCTCTGACATTCCTCCTGGGCCATCTTGGGGCCGGGCACTCACTGTACAATAAAAATGAACCCATCGACAACCTTCTCAAACCTACACGGCCTTCAGAATCTATGGCCCAGTGGCTTCTGGCCACCATGGAGCAGAGAAATAAATTATTTTCTCGCATTGGGTGAAATTATTTGTTTTCTGTCTTCATCCAAGAAGGTTTCTTTTTGGACAACTGACCTCATCTTTTTGAAAGCTTCCTCTTTCCCCTCTTGTTTGGAGGTCGATGAGTACTCCAAATCCTGACAGTTGAGGGGCAGGACTCTACATCATCTTTGGGATTCTTGTTAGGCTCATGCACACATTTCTCAGGGCAATTTAGGGATATGCAGACTCTCTGTTTTCCCCTCAAATCATCAGAGGCCAGGAGCACCTGGGGTAGCATTGCACAGAATCTGTAAGTTAAATTAGGACCAGAGAGTGAAGGAATAAAGGCCATCCCTGCTCGCAGAGAGTTCATGGTCTACCTCAAGGAAGAGGAAATATTCCCAAGGATGCATACTTACCATACTTTATCGTCTCAGTATGTTAATGGGCTATGTACAAGATAGAACAAGGAATACTGGAGCAGAAAGGTGATCAAGAACCAAGGGAAAGTATGTGATTTTGTGCGATCTTGATCTGCCTCTCTCCGGGCACTGGTCCTCATGAATGTAAAATCTATACTATACTAGGCTTCTATGACGAGGGGCAAAAGAGCTAGGGAAATGAGGAAAGCTTTCCTTCTTGGAGTTTCTAGAACAGCGACCACAAAAGCATAACCAGGCTGATCCTGAGGGGGAGATCTCAGTAGCACCCATATCGGGCCTCCTCCCGTGGCTTTTTCCCACCTTCTGTGCAGACCACAAAGCAGACATGGCAAAGTTTGTTCAAGCCCCGTGACAGAGTTCTGTTGGAGTGGAACCAAGTTTATAAAAGGTCCCACAAACTTAGATCTGAACCCCCAGCAAAGCCTGAGGTACGGTGGTAAAGGCAGAGGAAATGCTGCCCCCAGCAGCAGAAGCGTGTGTTACACCTGCTCCCTCCCACCCGCCGGGCCAGGGCCAAACTGCCCTGGGGACAAGCCAACCTTGGTAGTCGCCCAACCTGAGAATCTTTTGAGCTCTTCCTGTCGCCATGCCCCACCCCATCCCATTCCACCCTCGCCTCTTTTTTTTCTCCTCCCTGGCAGCCACTCTGTTTTCAGATGTTTACCCTGAGTTAGAACCTCAGTGGCGGGCATGAGGCCTGGTGGGGGGCGGGGAGCAGGGGGGAGGGACGATGGCCCCAGAAGAGAAATTCCTCAGGGAGGCATCTAGGGCCCATCACACGGATGCCTCCTCTCTGTGCCTCTGAGAGATGGTGCGTATGTGCTTTCCCTGGTTGACGGTGGTCTGTTTCTCTGGTTTGCAGTGTTCTAATCCTAGATTAGCCCAAGTCAGATGCTCTTGGGGAACACCAGTGCTGTCTGGGCTCCCAAGGCCCCATCTCAGTGGTCTCAACTGGATCAGGACATCCGGATTTTGTAACCTCGTTTTGTAACTGTTCCCCGACCCTGGTGCCATCCTTCAGAGCTCTGAGGACATGGAGCTGGAAGCCGCTCCGGCTCCTCTCCCCCTCTGCAGTGGACCCGTGTCACCTGCCGCCCTGGCATCATCACCCAGGCATGCGCTGTCACACTCCCAACCGGAATGTCAGCTTGCTGTTTGAGATTCACACCGACACGCGGTCCCCAGAGGGCTGCTCCCGGAGCCAGGGCGGCCTGCGCTTGGGAACACATAAAAGCACAGGAGTCCCCTGGCTGTCTGGCAGCACTTCAAGCGCTAGCCCAGGGAGGAGATCTTGACAGCATACTTGTAAACTCCACGGGCCCCAAGGGCTCAAACACCACCATATTTATGCTTGCCGGCTGGATAGCCAAAATAGTTGGGTTGTTATGCAGACATGGGTCTCTCAGTCCAGGCCAGCATTGCTGACACCTGTTAACTGGCATTCGAAAAGACTGAGTCGAGGGGGGCAGGGAGCCTTTGGAGCTGCTGCCAACCTGTACCTGAACAGCAGGGAGTCCAGCAAGAGTTTGACCCACCCCTCGGGTGAGAGATTCCCTGGTGGGATGAGCAAATGCGTCTGAGGCTTGCCAGAAAGGATAATCAGAGAAGGAAGAAAGTAGGAAGAAGGATGGGAAGAAAAGGGACCAAGAGGGAAAGAAAAAAACAGAGGGTGGGTATTTTTAGATTTGCTAGCACAGAGCTTTGTGTCTGTAGCTGCCTGGGCCCTGCTTCTGCAGCGCCGGCTCTCCTGGCCCAGGTGGGAGGAAGCCCGCCTTGCCCCTTCTCTTCTGAGGCTGTGGACCCACCCGCCTTTCAAGGCCAGCAGCAAGCCCACCTCCTCCAGTGAGCCTTCTCTGAAACCCCCAGAGGCCCTGCTGTCTTCCTCCTTGGCGCTCTTGTGATAAAGTACACTCCCCATTCTCCTGTGCGCCCCTCGGACCCCTCCCCTTCAATTGTCCCCTCCCTGCTTTGTCGATTCCTTGGGATCATAATTGAGACTTTCTGGCTCACACTGCCCAGTGTAGTCCAAGACTCTAAGTAGGCTCTCAGTTTCCAGCCTCTTGGGTTGGTGATCTCCTTCTGGGTGTCTTTCTTTCTTCTCCTGTTTTAGTCCTCCCACCGCAGCTCCCACTCAGCAAAGCACCCGCCCTGTCCCCACACAGTTTCAAGCTGGCCCAGGGGGCTCTATGAGGCTTCTCCCTTATGCCTATCTCAAGGTTTGGATGGTGCACAACTTGACCGGAGGGGAGGCTGGGCTTATTAAAAATGATTTCTGTATTTCATTATTAGTGCACAAAAAATTTCCAGAAGGTCCTTATTTATGGACTGGTTTATGTTCTAAAAGTCAGCTTGAAAATTTGTCATTTGAAACTGGAAGTCCACAGAAATAATATTGTAAATGCATTTGTTCATTCATTCAGCAAATACATCTTGAGCACTCCTATACGGCAGGCACTATTCTATGCGCTGGGGAGCCTGCAGGGAACAAAGCATATAAAAATCCTTGTCCTCAAGGAGTGTGTACCCTGGTCAGGGGAGACAGATAAACCACAGATAAGTAAAATCTATGATATGCTGAGTGATCCTAAATGCCATGGAAAGGAATAAGCTAGGGAAGGGGAATGAGGAGTGCCAAGATGGGGCTGGGATTCTAACTCAGGAAGGCCTTATTTGAGAGCGACCCGAAGGAGTGAGAGAGTGGGGGAGGAAAGTTCCAGACTTAAGAGTGAACTTGGTATGTTCAAGAAACAACAAGAAGGCCAGAGTAGCTAGAGCAGAGTGAGTATTGGGGATAGAAAAATACTGGTTGATTTCTCTGGCCAACCCACTGGTGGTTGACTTAGCCCTATAACAAGTCTGAGTTATAATTCTAATTCAGTGCAATACACATGTACTGAATGCCTTCTCTCTGCTGTTACTAATTCTCTCTACTACCATAACCATGGCTCTATGGGAATAATATCTCTTTTGAGTGTCAGCAGGGGAGGGTTAGGGACTACAGAGCCCACTCAGGATATGGGGGCCAGAAGGGCAAGATGCAATGAGCAGTAGACAAAAATCTCCCTCCTGGAAATAGCTTTGAACATTAGAACCATCTCTTCTTGATTTGCTCTTAATGGCTTAACCATCTCTTGATTTGGAGACCCTGGCACTTGGTTTGTTGCTGAGTGTTGGTTTTTGACGCCTTACCTAACCTTCTTGATCCTTGATTTCCTGGTAATGATAATAACTGCTTTACCTTTCTGGTAAAAAATAAATGAGGTTAGTATACATAACAGAGCCTTATAAAACCAAAGTCTACTATGGGTTGTGATTTTAGAGCTGTCACTCTGTCTTCTACATCAGAGAATTAAGGGAAAGGGCTCAGAAATAGATATCTTTCAGTGACACCTTCATAAATGGAAATTGCTGGTCAGTTTTATGTTGGCTGTCTAATCTCCTCTGCAAAGGTGATGGGGACGGTGAGTCTGAAGATGGCAAGTAGCTCTGCTAAAAGATCCAGATGGGAGACGAAACGGGTTAGTGAAAGAAAATTGCCTGACTCTAGGGGAGGCTGTGGAGTAGAATTTGAGGAAAGGTATATAATTCATTTAGAAAATGACAAGATGATTGGCCTAAATGAACCATAGTAGAGGTAAAAATCACATTTCCCTTTTAGATACTGCTCTTTTCTCTCTAATTCCCTGCATCCTTCAGCCTCCATTTTCCAGTGGTTAAGCCACTCAAATAGCCCTGGTCCTACCTCCGGGGCCCTAGCCATCCAGCATCTCTTGTGTCTGCCTACCTTTACTCCAGTGCCTTTAGAATGGTAGATTGGGGGGGGGGGGGCTTTATGTAAGAAGGAAAATTTCTAGTGAGAGAACTCACTTCCTTATTATAAGGCAAGCTATGCATTCTGGAAAGTGCTTGTTATTAGAAAGCTCCTCCTTAAAGTCACTTAAAATTTACTTCCCTGTGATTTTTACTCCTAGGTTCTGAGTCACTCTCTGAAGGGCCCAGGGCTATTCCAAGGAACTCTTCTTCCCAGACACAGCTTTTCAGCTATCTGAAGACAGGTCCCTATCCCCCTCAGCTTAAGAGTTTCTCCTTATCTTTGGTGTTCTTCACCTTCACCATGAAATATCTGGTTTGGTTTTGTTTAATTTTTTTTTTAAATGCTTCCTGTATTTAGTATGTGCTTTCAGTTGGAGGATTCATGACTGTCTTCAGTTCTTCAAAATTCTTATCCATTACTTCAAATATTGCTTCTCCCTCAAACACTCTTTTTCTTTCACTGAAATGATAGACACTATATTGGAACTTATCAGTCTACCTCCCTGTCTCTTCCAGCTCTTTCATATTTATCTCTTTCTCTTTCCGATCTGTGTTCTGTGTGAATTCTTCAGAACTGCCTTCCAATTTACAAAGTCTCTCTTTCACGGTGACCAATGTAGTGAACCCAATACCATTTAATTTAATTTAATTTATCTATTTTAATTCCCTATTTTTCCACAGAAGCTGAACTCCAGAATTTGGCTTCTAGCTATGGATTACTTTACCATTCTGTTTTAAATATATATTGCACAGAAATTTCTCTTCATTTAGAATATAGCCTTTCCTTTTAATGTCCTCCTTGTACATTTTAACTGTCATAGCTACGTTTAAAGAACAATAAGGGCCTCAAATTGGGAACTTAATTTTCTGTCTTGACTTTCCCTCTATAGTTCTTGAACTAGCCTCATGTGCTTGACCTCCTGAATTTTCCTTATGAGATCACTGTCCTCTGAACTCATTCTGTGATGCCCAGACTGGAATGCAGAGTATTCCAGTGAATGCTCTGTAAGCCAGAGACAGGACACCGAGCAAGTAGGATTCTAATAACACATGTTCTTTTAGAGAAGTGTCTATAACAGGATAAAACGAAGGCACCAGAGAAATTTCTTGGAGGCCTGACCTGTGTAAGTTTCAGGGATATTCACAAGGTCTTCAGGCTAATGGTAAGCAATGTCTCCTGATCCAGGGGAAATCAGGCCAAATTCTAGGTAAGATGAAAGGGAAACACAGCAGAGAAGTCATCAAAGGCCAGCAGGAAGGGGTCTGTGCAAACAGAAGGGCCATCCATGCATTAGCTTTAGAAGTGATAATGGTTCAAAATAATCAAATGAAGCATATCCATGTGGGCCTCAGCTGGTTCTTGACACCATATAGATCCATGTCTGTCTTCTGTCTTGTCACTCTATCATGGTCTAACCATAGGTAAGGTTTGCTGGAGAGGTTGGAGAGCAGAGGTTAACTTCTCTGCCACAGGGAAAAAGAGTTCTCCCTGTTCCCAACAGAAGGATGGGCTTAGGAGGAAAAGGTGATCACAGGTCATTATGATTGTTTTTCAGTTTTCCAAAACACCTGTGGTGAAGCCATCTGGTGTAAGAGCATGAAGTGCTGACAGTTATTAGCTCCTTTCAAAATAGTGTGTGAAGTTGTCTGCTGAAAAAAGCATGAGTTCTTAATTCCAAGCTTTTAAAATCACAGCCTTATCACTTACTAGCTGTGTGATGTTGGGGTCTTTCTTAACTGCTCTGGGATTCAACTTTTACTAAATGGGATAATGATACCTTCATTATTATAAATGTAGATTAAATTAAGTAAATGCATGTAAAGGGCATAGAATAAGCGTTCAGTTGTTAACATTTTTAGTGTCCATTCTTTTTATTGGGTGTCGTTTGACAGAACTGGGGATGGAGAAGGAAGCAAAAAGGTGAAAAAAGTGAAGAGGATTTTTAAGAATGGAAAGAATTGTTAAGGATTGTTGCAAAAGAGCCTGAAGCCACTCTGGCCATTAGCGATGTATGGAACCTAACACTAAATATTGCTCACCGCCAACAATTAGGGACAGGTGGATCTTCTTGTCTTCTTCCTACACAACCTGGCGATAGGGTGGTAGGCAACAATAAAATCAAGTCTCAGAATCCGTTCTAACCACATTCTGACATTGACCAGCAGTCAGGCCCCAAAGGACTATGCAGGCTCAGATCCCATAAGCTCAGAATGTCCCGACTCTTGGTTATTTTAGGCAATCTGTCAAGCACATTACTGCATTTGAACAGATCGCCTGTGTTCTCTGGGTCCCCTAGTATCCAGTGCCCTCCCGTCTTTCGAGATTCAGTTCACACATCACCTTCTATACAACAGGAACAGTGAATAGGGGCCAAAAGCTTACAAATTGTTTATGGGGCCAGAGTAGGGAGCAAGGGAAGGACAGTTGGAAAGAGGTGGAACTAGAAAAGGAAGTCTTTTCCCACTCTTGGTTTCTACAAAGGGGATTTCCCCTACCCACACTCCCCACTTCTGTCCACCCTTAGGGAGGTATAGTGACTTCTCTGATTGGCACATTGCACAAGAATGCTTGAGCATGTTCCGCTCAGCCCTGTCCTCCTTCTTCCTTTTGGGATCAGAATTGTCTACCCTATGGAAATCTGCTCCTCTGTGCTCCAGTCCACATGGCTGGGGCTGTGTGTGGGAGTCTGCCTAATGGGGGGTGGGAGGTCAGTTGGCAGGCCTGCTGGCTCTCATACTAAGCTATATTCTCCAGTTTAGCCTTTATCAGTAATAAAGGTGGTGTTTCAGCTATGTTTGCACCCTCGTTTTATTTCACAATTTTCCCAGAGCCCATGCGGGGAAGAGGGATGTTACGTGTTGGGTGCCCCACCAGGCAGAGGACAGCCGGACCATGGAGAGCTTGGAATGCTCCATCTTGAGTTTGGAATCACAGGAGGAGAGGGCCTACGGACGGAAGCAGTGAATGCAGCCTTTGTGGGACGAGTGTGGATCTGGGTGTCAGGAGAACTGGGAACCAGCCCCAGCTCTGCCACTAACCATCTGGATGACTTTAGGCAAGCTTAAACTTCTCAGGCTTCAATTTCCTCATCTGTAGAATGAGTTGGTTTATAAAAATCTTTAATGGCCCTCTCCAATTATATAAACTTTATAAAGGGAGGATTTCCTCACAGGAGGAAGTTTTGAACATTGGGGCAGGTTATGGAATTTCTTTCCTTGGAGATCTTGGTGAAGCAGCTGGTTTAGCATTCAGTTTAGATGAGAAATGTTATTTGTATGTGCCAAGTATTTTATTATAAGCATAATGTGAACTCTTATATTTGATCTTCATGCCAACCTGTAAAATAGACGATATTATCATTCTTCATTTACATACAAGGAAACTGAGGCTCAGAAGTTAAATAACTTTCCCAGGAGCCTATGAATAGTAAACGCCAGTGCTGGGCTTTGAACTTGAGCGGTCTGGCACCCTAGCGGTGCTCTCCAGCACTCTGCGGCACTGCCTCCATGCTAAGGGGTAGCGCTGAGTTTTTTCCCCAAAAGCCCAACCCAATTCATGGTGTCTCTAGAGGGACCCAGTTTGCAGCTTCTCAGACACGTGCAAAAGGCAGGTGCTTGGCTAGTGAGAGAAACCAAACTCCTTTTGGCTGTCTCTTAGCTCTGTGCCCTCAGGTTTGACATTCAGGGGTGAGAAGCACTTGTTTGGCAATTAATAATGTAGTGCGTGTGACATCTCTTGTACTGATGTCTTCATTGTTGTTCAGTTTCTATGTGCTTATGATTTGTCTCCTTCCTTAATCCTTTAAATCCTTTAAATGCTTATGATTTGTCTCCTTCCTACATCCTTTAAATGTGTTACTTCATTTAACACTCACCACAGTCCCTCAAGGTAGGTACTATTATTATCCCCAATTTACAGCTGAGAAAACTGAAGCACAGAGGGAGAGATACTATTCTACTATTGATAGGACATAGACATTGACCATGTATCTTGAGTCCCAGATAAATATTTGCAGATGGATCAATTAGCCAAGGTTCATATATTTCCAAGATTCTTTGCCCAAGGCTTGCATGGTCTTCCATTTAGTCTCTATTTAGTTCTGTGTTCCCGTATTTCTTTTGTTGGCTGTGTGTAAGATGCTGATTGGAAACCAAAACAGCCATCCAAGTGTAGGCCGTTCCTAAATACTTACTCTCATCAGCCCTAGGGAAACCCACAGAAGCCTTCCAATCCAGAAGATGCAGAACTCCTTGAACTCAGTAATTATGCATTAATTGACTAACATAGTGATGGCATATTGGTTTGCTTCGTGATTTTCTGAATAAACATGTTTGTTCATCCTTTTATGAATTTTAGGCCTGATAGAATTTTTCTTGCTTTTTATTGTTATTGTTCTTCATTCTCCTGACTTTTGGCTTTTCTTGCTACTGAGAAGTAGAAATAGGACAAACTGAACTCAGCAGAATGGGGGCTGCATGAGCTAGCTGTGCTTTTCTGAATTGGCGTGCGTGCGTGTGTGTGTGTGTGTGTGTGTGTATGTGTGCGCGCGCGTGTGTGTGTGTGTGTGTTTGTGTCCATATTTTTGGAGGGGGGATGAGGACTGTGAAAAATAAAACCCTTTCCTCTCTGCCTCTTGAATGTCCCATGAACTGTGTCTCAATGTCAAAGCTACAACTTCTATTTTTTTACTTTGGGCTCCGTCAACAAGCATTTAGTCTTCTCCAATGGGAGTGTATCCACGGTGGACATGCCAGTCTACATTAGCATTACACTTTGCAAACCAACCCAAACTAACGATAGTTGGGACAGCAATTGGAAGTGACAGCAGCAATAATTCACACAAATCAGAGGCTAGACAGATTCGCAAACTGAGGTCAATTTATCCTGTGTGCCCAGCACCTCTTCTGTCCTGACTTGCTAAAATCCCTGGTGGACAAAATTAATTTTCCAGAGAAGAGTTAAACAAAAATTCACACAGTAGGCTTTTTGCCTCCTCACTGCTGACCCTTCTTTGGTGAACACTCTGCTCCAAAGTTTCAGGGAGAGAAATCCCAAATTCAACCTTGGGTATGTTTCTCTTGGCTTCACTTGTGACATGTCTTTAAATAAATGTTAGCATTTTGCAACTGTGAAAAATACCAGGAATACACATTTCTTCATAAAACCCAGGAAATTCTAAGTATTAGAGCATGAGCCCTAACTTCATGACTCTTGCTGTGGAGAATTAGTGTGTACAGCCTCCTTCCAGTGCGTGCTTAGGCCTCTCCAGACCAAGTGATGCAGATGGCCATCTGGATAGGATCATCATCAGCTCAGCAAAAGGGCCATGAGGACCCGGAGTTTCAGTTCTGTAGCAGGAGACTCATACCCCACCTGCCTTCACTGGTGTGAAGAAAATATGGATTCATTGACTGCAGCTAAGGAAAGGTGATGCTCGTCAACAAACTCTTGTGGCACAAGTGGGAGCTATGTTAGAAATTCCTCAAGAATGCATTGCACAATAGTGAGACCTGGTCATGCAATTCATGACTTTCCTGGGATAGGGAGTAAATACAGTCCATCCATGTTAAAAATCAAAGGTAGGCAAAAAATATGAAGAGGGAATTCACAGAGGAGGAACATGAGTGGCTGCTAAACATATGACAAAATGAACTATCATGATGATTATCAGTAAAATGCAAGTGAAACTACAACAGGCTACCATTTTATGTCCATCACATTGGGCATAAAATGCTTGACATTACAGAGTGATCATACGGATGTTGCACAGTGGGAAATCTTTTGCCCTGCTGGTGGGAACATACATCAGTTCAAGTACTTTAGAAAAACGATTGACATTATTTAGTCAAGGTGAAGATGTGCATTCCCTAGGCCCCAAGTAGTCCACTATTTTGGCAAGTATCACATGAGTGCATTGCTTTAAAAAAAACAAAAAAACAATGGAAACAACCTAATGTCCATCAGTAGTGCATAAATAAATAGTGGCCTCTTCATATAATCTTTGCTAGGCAGGGCTGAAAATGATCAAGTGTTACATGCATCAACATGGATAAAGGTCGCAAACAAAATGTTAAGAGAATAAAAGTCACTTGTAGACTAATATGGTATGACACTACTGATACAAAGTTAAAAGCAGGCAAAAATACCACATAATTTTCATAGATCCATATATATGTGCATGATAAAAGTATAAAGAAATGCGTGGAACAAGAAGCACAAAATTTAGGATGGTGTATTTTTCTCGAATAGAGAACACGCTTGGGGGAGGATACACAGCAGGTTGTCTATTACACTGATAAGTTTTATTTTTTAAGTCAAGTAAGTATTCATTGTATTCTTTTTTATATCATTTTGTATCTCTTAAATATTTTATAATGCATTTTTAAATGTTCCTTTGAGGTGCCACAGAATTTAAGAGATAGAAAGGCCTTAGAAATAATCTAACTCAACAATGACCTTTTAACATGATGTTAAATAACTAAAATCAGAGATGAAAGAGGAGACATTACAACTGATATTAAGGAAATACAAAGGATGTCCTGGCCAGAGCAATTAGGCAAGAAAAAGAAATAGAAGACATTAACATTAGGAAGGAAGAAGTAAAATTATTTCTGTTTGCAGATGACATTATCTTATATGCAGAAAACCCTAAAGATACCACACAAAAAAGAAACTGCTGGAACAAATAAATGAATTCAGTAGAGTTGCAAGATACAAAACTAGCACTAAAAAGTCCATTTTGTGTGTGTGTATCAAAGGTGAACAATTCAAAAAGGAAATTAAGAAAAAAAATCCTATTTACAATAGCATCAAAAAGAATAAAATTTTTTGGGAAAAAACTTAACCAAGGATGTGAAAGACTTGTACACTAAAAACTATAAAATACTGATGAAGGAAATTAAAGAAGACACAAGTAAGTGGAAAGAGATCTCATATTCATGGGCTGGAAGACTTAATATTATTAAAATATCCATACTTCCCCAAACCATAAACATACTCAGTGAAATCCTATCAAAATGGCATTTTTTCCATAAGGAGAAAGGACCCCCAAATGACCAAAACAATGTTGAAACAAAAGAACAAGACTACAGGCCTTGTACTTTCTGATTTTGAAATGTATTACAAAGGTATAGTGATCAAAACAGTGTGGTACTGGCATGAAGAAACATAGACCCACTGGAACTGAATAGAGAGAGAAGAAGTAAATCCTCACATAAATGATCAAATGGTCTTTGACAAGGATACTGAGGCTACACAATGAGGAAAGGCTATTCTCTTCAACAAATGGCATTGGGAAAACTGGATATCCACATGGAAAAGAATGAAGATGGACCTTTATCTTATACCGTATGCAAAAACTAACTCAAAATGGATTAAAGCCCTACATGTAAAACCTGAAAATATAGAATACCCAGAAGAAAACAGAGAATATCTTCATTACATTGGAATAGGCAATGATTTCTGGGATATGACAGCAAAACATAGGTAACAAAAGCAAAAATAGGTAAGCAGTACTACATTAAACTTAAGAATTTCTGTACAGCAAAGGAAATAATCAGTGGAGTAAAAAGGCAACTTACAGAATGGGAGAAAATATTTGGAAACTTTATATTGGATGAGGGATTAATATTCAGAGTATATAAAAACAAACTCTTACAACCCAACTAAAAAAAACCCAGATAACCTAATTAAATGGGCAAAGGACTTGAGTAGATTTTATCCAAAGAAGATATGCAAATTGCCAAAGAGCTTATGAAGAGATGCTCAATATCACTAATCATTTGGTAAATGTAAATAAAAACCACAAATAAGATATCATTTCACACCTGTTAGGATGGCCACTATTAAAAAAAAAAAGAACAAAACAGAAAATAACAAGTGTTGACGAGGATGTGGAGAAATTGGAACTTTTGTAAACTGTTGGTAGGATTACCAAATGATGCAGCTGTTATGTAAAGTGGCATAGAGGTTTCTCAAAAAATTAAAAATAGAACCACCTATGATCCAGCAATCTCACTTCTGAGTATACATCCAAAAGAATTGAAAACAGGATCTCGAAGAGAGAGTTATACACTCATGTTAATTGCAACATTATTCACAATAGCCAAGACTGGGAAGCATCCTAAGTGCCCATCGACAGATGAACGGATAAAGAAAACGTGGTATGTACCTGCGGTGGGATATTCTTCAGCCTTAAAGAAGGAAATCTTGGCACGTGCAATGACATGGATAAAACTTGAGGAAGTTATGTTAACGTAAGTAAGCCAATCACAGAAAGACTGCGAGACTCCACTTATATGAGGTATCTAAAGCAATCATATTGATTGGAACAGAAAGTAAGATGGTGATTGCCAGTGGCTGGGGGCGGGGAAAACACAGAGGTGTTGTTCAGTGGATATAGTTTCATTAACATAAGATGAAGAAGTTCTAGAATCCATAGTACAACACTGCATGGCATAAGGTTTAACAGTCCTGTACTGTACACTTGAAAATTGTTCAGAGGGAAGTTTATGTTATGTGGTTTTTACAATGAAGAAACAAAACAGACATAATGCAAGCAAGGGCCAGAGTGATGGCTGTCTTGCCCAAGATCGTGAACTAGTTGGTACTGGGACAGAATCGGGGCTGGTCGTGTCCAGATCATTGGCCTCTCCTTACTCTGGTTTCTATTTTATTTGTAACACCATTTCAGAGATGCGAGATGGCCTTTTGTGATGGTGGCTCTAGAAGAGAATCAACTCTTTGTTGAACAGTCATGTGTCTAAATGTTTACTATTTTCTTTGTGGGAGGCTTGCCCTTCGAACTTCCATAGACTCTTAAATTGAGTTCCTGATTTTACTGCAGGCAATCACACATTAATATTTTGCTCAGCTCTCTGTGCCTTTCTGAGGTGGAGCTCGAGGCCCTGGGGAGGCAGCTAGGAGTCCTGATTTGCTTACTGGGTGGAATGACAGCTGTGGTATGGAGAGAAAACTATGAGGCCTAGGAAGGTGCAAGGCCTT
>CM052895.1:107649233-107682578 GCA_028534135.1 Potos flavus | reverse complement strand
AGTTCCATCCACGTCGTTGCAAATGGCAAGATTTCATTTCTCTTGATGGCTGCATGGTATTCCATTGTATATATATACCACATCTTCTTTATCCATTCATCTGTTGATGGACACCCAGGTTCTTTCCATTGTTTGGCTATTGTGGACATTGCTGCTATAAACATTTGGGTACACGTGCCCCTTCGGATCACTACATTTGTATCTTTAGGGTAAATACCCAGTAGTGCGATTGCTGGGTCAAAGGGTAACTCTATTTTCAACTTTTTGAGGAACCTCCATACTGTTTTCCAGAGTGGCTGCACCAGCTTGCATTCTCACCAACAGTGTAGGAGGGTTCCCCTTTCTCCACATCCTCATTTGTTGTTCCCTGTCTTGTTAATTTTAGCCATTCTGACTGGTGTGAGGTGGTATCTCACTGTGGTTTTGATTTGTATTTTTCTGATCATGCAAGCCCTTCTTAATTAAAGAAGTCCTTATCTCCTTGTGTAGCCTAGTTTCCTATTTTGAGGGAGTGACAGATGCCTCAAAATACTCAAATGGTATCAGACGAAACAGTCAACAGGCTTAACTACAGGTTTCTTAATGAAGAGACTATTTACTGAGGTATGGGCAGGGTTATGGGGGTTAAGAAAACCAATAAGGTAGTGAAGTCTCCTCCACCCCAAGAGTATCAATGCCCTCAGGGTGCACTTATAAAGACGAATCTAGGTAAAAGCTTATAGACCCCCTACCCCAAAATGTGGCACTTTCCTAATTTTGTCAGCAAAAAACTCTGGGGAATAACAAAGAACGTATTCTTGGCTTGCCTGACCAAGGAGAGAAGGGCATCATTTTAGCTGGGACTGGGCTTATCAATAAAAGTGCACTTACCAGTGAATTTAATTTAATCATCTCGAAGCAATCCCTGTTGTTAGCTTAGTTAATAGTCTGAAGCCACTAAATGACATCAAGATGAGATCAGTTTCTTATGATGATGTAGAACAAGAAGTCAAAATGGGAATGCTGGAATACATTTAGCGTGTTTAATCGGCATCCATCCTCTGTGTTTCTGGAGAGGGTCCAGTTACCATGCTCTTCAGCAACACCTTTGGAAATACCATTGGGAAGGAGACCCACCATCTTTGAGTGGTGCTTTTATGGCTCTTGAATGTGGACTGTGTATGCAAGTGGGAGGCTCTATAGTTGAAATGTGTTCCCTGATTGCTGTGGGGTTGGAGAGCCACTTGGGCTGTCCACAGAAGCACTTACTAGACAGAGACAAAGGTGTGTGTTTACCGTAACGGGCAGCAGAGCTGACTTGGTAATAGCATTGATCTGACTCACAAGAATCTTTGGCAGAAGTTAATTGATTCTGAAGTTCCATGAGTATATGGATAACTCATCAAAGTCCTACTTGATTTGTATGAGCAAAAGTAATTTTCAGGGTGAGAGACTGTGGATTTGCCACAATTTGGGTAATGTAAACACATGGCCAGAAACTGCCCTCTGCACACTGAGACACCCACTGCCCTCTCAGAGCCCGACTCCCATCAGGAAATCGGGCCTGGAAACAGTGGAAGGGGGTGCCACTTTGATGTGGGCAAAGAATTGACACCAGAGAGGCGTGTTGGGTACCGTGCCTGCATTTCAGCAAAGCCGAGTGTCCAAGTGTCCAGTTTATGGGGAAGTATCAGATGTGACAAATGGAGCACCCAAAGAGCTCAATTTAACTGGGCACAGGGAAAATCCTTATCTTTTTTCTTCTTGTTTTCACATTTTTGGGTTAAATGACCGACTTAGTGACAGAATTGAGACTTTAGATCTGTAAACACTGATGTGATAGTGTGTGCTGCTGATTCACAGTGTACCTGTTTGGTACGAAGGAATGTCCCTTCCATATGAAGAGGACATGGGTCTGGGAAGATCTCCCTTCTTTCAGATTTGGCCCGTCAGATCGCAAAGAGTTATAGTGTATGGAGAGCAAAGGCCAGGGTCTTTGAGGTCTCTTTACTATTGATGAAGAAGGGTGGAATCAAACAACGCTTTATAATGGATGACCCTCCTGTTGGCAGAGTACTGAGCGAGATACTCTACTTGGTTCAAGAATTCCAGCCCACTGACTACGTGGAAAAGTCCATCCTGTTGGGCACCTGGTGGTAAAGCAACATCCCTGATTCAGTGAAACACCTGAAATATTTTGATAGACTAAATTGAAAACTTCTCTCTCAGGCTCTGATGCCTAATTGGAAAGTTATAAAAGTTCATCCAATATGATATTAAATAAGCAACTTCTAGATCTTGTGACCATGTGTCTGACTTGAGCTAGGCCACCATGGCAGAAAGTGACACTAGGGAGCCAGAGGCAGCACGTGAAGGAGTTGGGTGCCTTTAGAAAGGACTCTGTTGTAACACATCAAGGTCACACTCTGGCTCTTCCTCCTGGCTTTTCAAAGATACCCGAAGACCACTTACCAGACCAACTGGGTACTGGGGAAGGCACTATTTTGACACTGACTATAAACTAACAAATTCTTAGAGCCTGGAGAGCAGACTTATGGAGACCACTGATGCATTGATGAGTGATATTTTGTCCAAATCTATGTCAAATACAGCTTAGTGAGATCCCAAGCACATCCTGGTTATTTTACCAGTCCTTGAATATATAGTTAAAATCAATATTTCAACAGAAGAAACCTTACCTATGGAGTAAGATATTTCGTGTTTGGAAGGACCCCAAAGGCCCCAAAAGCCCTACCAAAAAAATATTTTTGAAGATTTTATTTATTTATTTGAGATAGATAGATAGATAGATAGATAGATAGATAGATAGATAGATAGGGAGAACACAAAAGCTTGGGGGACGGGCAGAGGGAAGAGGACCAACCAGACTCCCCTCTGGGCAGGGATTCCCGACTCAGGGCTCCATCCCAGGACCCAGGATCATGACCTGAGCCGAAGGCGGACACTTAACTGACTGAGCCACCCAGGCGCCCCTCGAATTTTGTAAAAATAGTAATACAACTTTCCTGGGTTGATGAGGAAGGTATTTGTATAAATTAGTGCTACTTGAAAGACGCAGCGGTGGTGATTCCCGTCAGGGATGTCCCAGAGCCAGCTATGGGTCCCCTCCAGGACTGCTGCAAGTAAAGGCCTGTCTTCGGCAACCCCAGATAGCTAGGGGCACCCCCGGTAATGCAGGAGAATGAGCTGCTGGCTGTGGGTAAGGTAGCCCTCTCTTCTTTGTTTCTGCAGCCAGAAATTTCTTCCTTCAGCTACACATCTCTGGTTTGACTGGTCTTCCTGTTTTTTTGCTTTCTTGATTCATTCAGCGTATTTGTAACTAATTCCAATATTAAATCCTCTATGTTAGAAATATAGCTTGGTATCTGTTTTCCATATTAGGCCCAGAATGATACACTATCCATCCTTCAGAGTACATCTCTAATGACTTCTCCGCCATGAAGCCTTATCTTTGGTCTCCCATCCAGAGGTAATCTGTGAACTATTTGTGATTAGTTACTGCTTTTTGAACATCTTTTGGCTGCTTTTGGTAATTTTCCATCGAGTACAGAATTCATCTATTTTATCCTGTCGGATTTCAATTAGATTGTAATCACATCGTAATCATTATATTACGAGTTCCACAAACTCAGCGGATGTTCTGAGCAAACACTGGTTGATTTGAATTGATGTTCCAAATGGTAACCCTAAGATCTTATCGTGTCATCCCTCCTCAATGATTCTGCTGCTTTCGTTATGCTGTAATAGTTGGACTTATAATGTAATCATTACATTTGTGGGTTTTTTGTTTTTTTTTTTTTTAACTGCGGTTAAGTTGCAAGAAAAAAAATTCTGTCCAGTGATTCCCTAAACTGAAATGAAAATATTTGCTCTCACTATTTCCTGCCTTATACTCATTCATTCATACACTTAACACAGTGCTTTCCACAAACATTATCTCATTTAAACCTCACAATACGAATACCCTTACTTCCCAAAGCGCTGAATGGCAGTTTGGGCTCCTGGATGCAAGTCTTTTGCTTAAAAGTGCAGAACTACTCCTTGCCTTTCATTTGAAGGTGTGGTTTGGCAAGCCAAGGATCATAACTCTCTAAGTGCTTCCTCGCTGCTAACAAATGCCATTAGACATACAGACTTCCATGTTTTATACAAAGGTACAAAATAATGGATTATTTGTAATTCCTTTTTCATATGAAATAAAGGGGAAAATGACTATTTTATTCCTTTGGCTTAGAGAATGTGGACAATCATGTTCTCAGTTTCACAGTTCATCACGCGTGCATTTATTAGATTAGCACCAGTTTAGAAACGCACGGTAGAACCTCCCAATAACCTGGCAGTTGCTTTTTGATTGCTTTTCAGAATTGTACTGTCTTGTTCTCCCAAGACTCTGACCGAGGTTTAGTGAGTTAAAAATGAAATGCTGCAGGCAGAAATTGAATCCAATCCAGGCAAAGCTCAAGTGATTACTTTTCTCCACCTGTTTATTATTTGGTTTTTCTTTGGTGCTACTTCTCGTCTCCGGGGCTGATGTTATAGGAGCAGATATCCTTTCGAGGCCAGGAGACTAAGAGCAACATATGGGCTCTGGTACAGAGGGGAGGCTCATTCCATCACGAGCCCTGTATTGGCCCCCAAACACCTGAAAATACAGCCCCAGGAAGCTCATCTTGTACTTGGCCGAGGACGACTTCTTCCGTGGCCAGTTCTATGAGGTGTGATTTGAAGGGTACGGGAAATGTCCAGGCATGAATGTCATTCTCCGCACCACACCCCTTGTCTTACATTGTAGTCGATGCCTAGATTCCACCAACAATAAGTCATTTTTTTCCTTTCTAGCTGGTTTTTTAAATTTATTTTCCTGAGGAATTTACGTTGATTCTGCTTATCTGATATTATCCGATCTCCTTACCTGATCAATAAGGCTCCAGAACCTTAACTGCCAACCTCATATAGGCAAATATACATAGAATACCTTGCCTGATATATAATAAGTTCTCAAACAATGGTCATTATTACTATCGTCATTATTATTACTATTATTAGATTTGTTTTGTTTGCAAAATCAGCTACTCATAGCTAATATTTATTGAACACATACTGTTTTAGGTACTTAATTTACTATTTGATCATTGCAACCACCCCGCAGATGACGTTCTATTATTTGCCACGTTTTATAGGTGAGGAAATGGAAGAAGAGAGGCAAAGCATCTTTCCCAGAGTTAAAAATTCTAGAAAGTGGCAAAACCAAAATGTAATAGTCCACACCCCTAATAGTGCAGGAACTGAAGGCAGAGGGCAGCAGGAGTATTCTAACAAGCCACCTACTTCCTTGAGGGCTCAGAGGTAGAGCCTCACTGAAAAAGTGTTTGAGGGAATTTGTCTAGACAAAAGGAAGGATTCAAAGTCTTATGACATTAAGGAATAGGATGGGCCCTTGTTCTCCCCCAAACCTCCAGAGTGGGGTACATAATACTGTGTGGGAAATGTTGGACGTAGTATGCCTTAAGGCAGAAGATGCATTCGAAATACGGTTCTCAACCTTTCTTTTCTTGCCTGGGATTTACTTGCTTGATGACTCCGCATGGGTGTGCTTGGGTCTGGGCACCACTCCCAGCCTTGACCTATGTATCTCCCCTTTACTCCTCCACTCAGGAGAGCACACTGCAAATTAAGTGAATGAAGGTGATGTCTTTGGACCAAATAATTTTCGAGAGCATTGTTCTGGTGGCTCCAGTGAGTTACCTCCAGGGGGAACCTAAACTTCCATGCTTCCTAAAAGGTATCTGTGGGTACAGTGACCTTGAGAGTTGGAAGACTTCTGGACAGAAATATGTGAATGAGGAAAAGAACAGAGGCATGACTGGGCAAAACCAGATCCCATGAACATACTTCAGACGTGTTGGAGAAAATGGTGGTCATGTCACTTTGTACCCACTTTCCAGCCCCGCAAACCCATGCTCCACTCCCACCTTCAGGCTGCCAAAGGGGGTCCAGCCAACTGTGGGTTCTGAGTGGGGGCTGAGCCGGGCTGACAACTGAGAGTGCAGCATGGTTGCTGGAGCCGAAGGTGTGACCATCCCCCAGTGACCAATCTGGCTGGCTCTTCTTTCTCTATTCTATTCTTACTCTTACAGCTCACTTGTCACTTTCCAGCATCAACAATGTTGGCAGTGGGGAAGCAGAGAGTGGGGGGCCCACTTTGCCTATGTTGTCAACTGCCTAATTCCAACATAATGTCCCAAAGGCGGGGGGTAGGGGTGAGGCGGGGGTGGGGCGGGCGCTGTAAACTGTCTGAAATGTTCTACAGCACAAAATACGAAGTACTTGAAATCAGCTACATACAGTGTGAAACACACTTCAGAAATTTCGTTGTTATGCTACATCGTACCTTTTGTTTATTAAAACAAACATATCTGTTAGCACTCAGCCGTGGGGAGAGCCGCCTTCCCAGTATTCTCCCCATCCCCACTCCTTGGATTTGCCAGTGAGAAATCTACCCCTTCCCCTTTCTGTCTAGACTTTCTTCCCAGTCTTCCCGTCTCCCCTCCTGCTCTCACCCACCCATCTCCTTCCCCACCTTCCTTCCCTCTCTTCACACTCTCGCTTGGCCACTCCTCTTTGTCATCTCTCTTAACAGCTGCTATGTGATGTTAAATGAAAATGAAAAGTGTAAAAAAAAAAAGTATAAAAGTGACTTCCTCCCTTCTCCTAACTGTTTTCCGGGGGGTTGGAATATGCACGCAAACATTCTTCCCCTCCCGCAAGGCTAGTACATGTTGAGTCGGAAATTCCACCACGCCGTGGTAAACCTTTCAGAACAGGGCTGTTAATGGAGTTCCTCTCTTATCTACAAGTTCTATGGTGCCCTATGTTTAGGAGAAAGATGAATGACAACAAAGCAAGCATAATCAATTTCCTTTTTTAAAAATTAGTTTCAGAGGTGGGGTTGAGTGATTCATCAATTTTCAAAAGGATACTTCTATATAGTAACCTATTGCCACAAAAATGCTGTGTAACAAATAACCCCAAAACTCAGTGGGATTATTTATTCCTGCTCACACAGCTGTGGGTCAGCTGGAGGCGACTGATCCAGGCCGGGCTGGGCTGGGCTGGGCTGGAGGCTGCAGGTTGGTTGCAGCTCTGTTGTGAGTCTCCGCACCCCTAGATCAGTGGGACTCTCGAGCGTGTTCTTCTCGTAGAGAGGACAGAAATCCGACTGGCCCAGCACAATTCAAACCTCTGTTGGCACCATATCTTCTAATATCCCACTGGGTAAAGCGTGTCACATGGCCACACCCAAAGTCAGAGGATGGGGAAGTACACTTTGCTTCTAGTAGAAAGAACTGTGAAATCAGGTGATAAACAGTATAAATATGGAGAGGGATGAAAAACTGGGGCCACTGAACTCCGTCTACCCCATTCCCACCTCCTGGGACAGGCGCTGCCACACTAACGCCAGGAATAGCCAGGATTTGGACGAAACCTTCATTTTGGTAAGCGCTGGTGTCATAAGGGGCCCTCTTGAGGCAGAGGCAGTGGGGCAGGAAGGAAGTCAGGCACAGGGGCGGCCGTGGCAATGGACGCCCTGTGAACATTCTTAATGCTCACAAAGGGATTACTTTCCAGGATACTATCTGCCTCCTTTTATGACCTTCAGGCTGTCTGTTGTCTACTTACAGCCTCCATTTTTCACCTGTAGAATGGGCATAAGGGAGAGAAGGGACAGAAGGAACTACATGGACCCGAGTTCCTTCCAGATTTCGTTTATGTTTTTGAAAAAAATATTAAAAATTCTTACCTCCCTTGCCCCTCTCTCCCAACATTGTATTCAGCCAGCAAGACCTCGATCCAACTTTCTGCTTAGTGCGCGCCAGAACCCAAGCAGGCTCAGTGTTCCTCAAGGGAATCACACAGCAGCGTTGGCCAAACCCACTTCAAACTCATGGCCAGTAGCTCAAATGGACTCTCACCACTGAACAACGTCCTGCATTTTCCTAATTAATACACAGTCCAAGCTTATCTCTCCTCGCATTGCCAATATTTTTTCCTTGCCTCGTGGTCATTAGGGGACCTCACCCCATAACTTCACTGAAAATACAGAAGTAATCAAAATAAAAATACCTCACTTTCCCTCCAGTTTCACCAGCGGACCTTCAACTCTGCTCACTTCCTCTGCTAGCAGCTGATAGGAGCAGCCACAGCTCCGGCAACCGTGAAGGTCGTGTAACATGAGCAAGAAATAGGCCTTTGTCGGGGCGCCTGGGTGGCTCAGTCAGTTAAGTGTCTGCCTTTGGCTCAGGTCATGGTTGGGGTCCTGGGATCGAGTCCCAAGTTGGGCTCCTGTTCAGTGGGGAGTCTCCTTCTGCCCCTCTCCCCTACTCATGCTCTCTTCTTCAGGTAAATAAATTTTTAAACATCTTTTTTTTTAAAAAAAGAAATAGGCCTCTGTATTAGGTATACTCCTGAGACTTTGGAGTTATTTGTTAATTCAGCATTAGTGAATTCATTCATAATTAGTGAAAGCTGGCTAATATTTTTTGCCCTTTATCAGATTAATACATATGATGAAGCAGCTTTGTCCTCAAAAGAGTCCGTGATCTAGAGTTAGAAGACCTACATTTGAAATCTAGATCTGACATTGGGTTTGTTATCTTGAGTAAATTATTTGACCTCTAAACTTCATTTTCCTAGTTTGTAAATTGGAAATAATAAAATGTCGTGGGCTTTTTTTTTTTTTTTTTGATCATTGTTATTTTTTTCAAGTAGAGCCAATAATTATACTTACTTCCACTTTTTGTTCTCTCGCTGTTGAACGCTTACTGGGCACTGGGGCCCAGCACCTTCCACAGGTTTAATCATCACCATAATGTCATGAAGTAGATTTATTATTCCCATTCACAGACTTAGAACTCAGGATCTTTCAATATTAGGGAATCTGGCCACGGCCACACGGCAAATAAGAGTAGACACCAGTACGTTTGCAGCTCAATGTGTTGAATGTAGCAAGAATTTCAACTTTACAATTAGAAAAGAAATATAAGAAAGGAATTTATAAACTCCAAATCATGTATTTTAGAACACTAATTTTTTTTTAAGATTCACTGTTCCTAATTAGAATACCTAACACAACAGCATTGTGCATAGGTTAGAATTACACTATATTTGGTTCTGTCTAGATTAAAAACCATTTTTTCTTGCTTTCACCACGAGATGGCGCCCAAGGCCAGCAAGCGCTAACAAGCCCACCGTGTTTGGCCCTGTCACTTCCATGCGCAGCTTGGCCAAATATTCTGGCACTTTCATGAAAGGCTTCACACCAGGCTCATACCAGAGGGTCAAAGCTGGACAACTGGTCAGCATCCATTGGGCTGCAGACGTGTGCATACCTTAGGCCGACTCTTGGGCAACATTTAGAATTTTTTCCCGTAGATTTGTTAACATTTTTCCAAGTCAATTTACCTTGGAAACTTCGTTTTAGAAACTTTAGAGTTCCTCAACCCAGAAATGACACACCTGTCCACTTCTGACCAAGATATTTTATTACAAATGTTACCATTTAATGCAATAAAGTAGATATTGAATGTAACTTAAACTTTCGAGTTTATTGTTGTGTTAAAAAACACACTATAGGACTCAAGCATGGCCCGGGTAGAGCACTATGGTAGGACCTGGGAGCTTCTCAGAAATGCAGAGTGTCAGGCTCTGCTGCTGACCCACGGGGTCAGAATCTATGTTGGAATCAGATTCCCCAGGTGATTCATATCACATTCGAGTATGAGAAGCACACAAGAGCCACAAGGCCACATGTGATCTTCCTATAAATTCATTTAAAAAGTGCTTCCCTGCAGGCAGATGCAGCCACAAATGCCTGAGCCCAGCAGGATGTCAGCACCCACAGCACTTTTTGCCAGGGGCTCTCGTGCTTGGATTTAATCTGCACCTTACACAGCAACCCTGATTATTGATTTATTGATGGTCATATTGTGTTGTCTCTCTCTTTCTCGCTCCCTCCCTCTCTCTCCTTTTTCCCTCTTTCCCTCCTTGCCATCTCCCATTCCCCTCTATGTAGAATATGTACCCAAAGATCCACCATCATATATATATATATAATGATATATTTATATATCATTATATTATATGTACACATATCACTATATGTATATATACTATATATAATATATGTATGTATATCATAATATATCATCATATATAATATGATGTATATATATTATATGTGATATATATTATAGGATATATAATATTTGTTTAACTGGAACACAACAGTTTATCTCACAAATGTATCTGTGGAAAGCACTTAACAACTTTTAGCTACTTGGAATATTTATGTCACATCCATTAGCCCTGGTAATCAAGAGTTGGTTATATCCTGAATCCTGGGAGAAACACACACCTACTCACAAACTCACATGGCAAAGAAGATGGATGGGATTGATTAGGGATCCATCCTTTCCCCACCACATTTCCATCAACCCAGTACAACTTGCATATTTCTTTAAATGCTTTGGGATCTTGTTTGAAAAATAACAGTAAAATATTCTTTTCTTTTCTTTTTAAGATTTTATTTATTTATTTTACAGAGAGAGAGAGATCACAAGTAGGCAGAGAGGAAGCCAGAGAGAGAGGAGGAAGCAGGCTCCCCACTGACCAGAGAGCCCGATGCAGGGCTCGATCCCAGGACCCCGAGGCTTAACCCACTGAGCCACCCAGGCACTCCAACAGTAAAATATTCTTGATGGTCTTTGCTTTCATTCTCATCTTGTTCTTCCTAAGCCTTTTCTATCTGATGCCCAGCATCTGATGCCCAGCATCTAATTAGGTTAAACCCTCCTGGAAGGATCTGGCCTGGGCCAAATTTCCCTTTGGATTATTCCCGGGGCAATGAGCTCCTTGGTTTCACATGCCACCAACCTAGCTGAGTACTACCCAAAAGAAGATTACAAAAGGGCAAAAATGCCTCTAGAGGAGCACAGACAAAGCAGCAGAGGTAGATGGGGAGAGGGTGGGCGGGAGGATCAGCAGGAAGAAGGGAGGGGAGAGGAGGGCAGAGTGATGAAAATGGGCACAATCAATGATGATGATAATATTCCCCGTCTCGTGCAGAATGACACCTGAAATCCTCACCTGGGTCTGTGACCTGTCCTCCTTACATTGCCCCGGACTCAGCTTTACCTGCCTCGGGACCCCGTGGATTCCCACGGCCCGCAGGTGCCCTCTCCCCCCAGGGATGTGCACACAGGCTCCTGCCCCAGGGATTTTGCCCTTGCTCTCACCTGTGTTGATGCAAGCTTGCCCCGCGTATCTCCATCCACGTGGCTTGCTTCCTCCCTACGTGTGGAGTTCTCTGCTGGGAATCTTGTCCCTGCCCCCGCTGCCCCCCCCTCCCCACTTGCTTTATTTCCTTTTCAGCCTTTATCACCTCTGGACATCTTACATAGCTGCTTGCTTCTTTGTCTGACTTGCTGGCCCAGAGTACCACTTTCAGGAGAGCAGGGACTTTGTTTTGTTTGCTGCCCAACGTCCAGCACCGGGGACAGTGGCTGGCCAAGAGCAAGGGGCAGCGCCACTCTTCAGAGGAGACTTGAGGACTTGCTGCAGGCTGGGGGATGGGGGGGAGGGGGCTCTCTAAGTGCTCGCACAGAGTGACCCGGAGGCCCACTACAGCCCTGTAACGTAGGTAACCTGCGTAAAGTTTCTTTGGGTTTCTTCTGACTTTCCATTGACCGGTCTTTCTCCAGTGGAGGATGCTCCAGAGGAGGGATGGGCAGCGTAGAGCTTGCTGGCCAAATCTAGCCTGCTGTCTGTTTTTATCCAGTTGCAGTGGAATGCAGTCATGCCCACTGTCTTACCTATTGTCTGTGGCTGCTTTGTGCTACAAATGTGAGTTGCAGGACAGGGACCCTATGGCCTGCAAAGCCTACAACATTTACTAACTGGCCCCTTACCGAAAAAGGTTGCTGACCCCCATTCTAGAAAAGCAACCCCCTTTGAAAACAAAGCAAAACCCATCGTAGTCATCTAGTTGAATGTGTTGGTCCAATCGTTGTGTTTGAGTGTGTCTTTTCTAGGCATTCAGATGAACTAAGAGAAAAAAACCTCTAATTTGAATTCAGCAAATATGTGTTCTCGTCTCTGTTCTGTTCCCAGTTAGCTGTGTGACCTCAAGTCATCATTTCATGTCGTCGCCGGGTCGGTTTTCCCATAGGTAGCAAGAACAATAACAATAGTTCTTGTTAAATGCCAGGCTCTGTTCTTGGCATTTTACTGTAAAATGATAGCGTTTGATACTCCAGGTTAATCCATTGGGATTTTCATCAATATTTGGACTGCCCTTCTGGTAGAATTGTGCTTCCACACCCATGTAGAAGTAAGTGTGGCCATGGACTTGGGTTGGTGAATGGAGTGTTGGGGGAACTGTTAGGGGAACTTCCGACTGTATGTTAATAGCTTGTGCACACGCTCTCATTCTTTCTCCTCGCCCCCATCTTTCCTTCTCCCATGGCAACCAGAAATGTTCCAGAAAATGGTTGCTCTGCCAGCTGAGTCTCAGAGTGTGGACAATGCAGTGCAGAACCCCTGGTTGATCCTCATGGAGCATAAGCATTGAATACACTTGTTTTTGTTTCTCAAGCCACTGAGATTCAGGGCTGTTTGTCATTGAAGCAGCAGCTAACCTGCTGACCAATAAGACAGCCACTAAGGTTCTCTCCAAATCAGATTCTGGAGTTTTAAGACTATAAGGACCTCTTCCTCTTGAGGAGTAGGATCTTCACTGTTTTTGCCATGGGAAGATAGTTCCCTGTGATGGGGAGAAGTAATATGTGACCACTAACTGTATCTAGGCTATTTCGTTAGGGGACAGGAGAGGGTTCTTTTTGAATGAAGATGGTAACAATCCAGTTTGCTCTGTTGTTACTTTAGTTCTAGTTTTAGGTGATCTTAATCCCAAATATGTGCATCTGAGGCCACTTTAAGATTTCATCACTGCTCATTCCTGTGGGTAAAGTATTAAAGGCTTTTATTAAAATATGTGTATGTGCAAATTCATGCAGGTGCATGGTTACAGGAAGGGTAATACATTAAGTTATTAGCAGTCATAAATAAAGACCAGTGAATTAAGTTTTATTACCTGGAAGGTAAATGAATGAGACCTAAGAGAGATACATTTTGAAAACAGGTATAGGGAAAGGCTCATACACAGACATTTCTTAGAAATGGAGAAACCAAAGCAGCCAGGGGTCAAGGTTCCTGGGCTTGAAGGAGGACTGAAAGGGAATGGAGGAGGAGAGAACAGTACAAATGTTGATCACTCTGACACAATTCTGAATCTCAGACCCAGAAGTGAGATGAGTTTTAAATGTGAGAAAGTAAAAGAGGTGGGCTATTTCATCAGTTTTATCAATTCAGTTTAAAAAGATTTGCATTGGCATCAAAAAAGGTATGGGGAAGGTGACAGAAATTATGTGAATTGTAAAGCATGGTGTGTAGTCTCCACAAGCCTTTTACTTTTTTCCCTTCCCATTGTTAGAATCCTTTCAGATTGCACGTTTGATTGATGGTGTAGGGCATCTGAGGTGTGGAAGAGTCCGCTGGCTCAGGCTGGCAGAATTTCACCACATTTGGTTATTGGGTAGAATTATTTTACAAGGTGGAGGATTTTTGCATTGTCCTAGAATGGACAACTGGTGTCTGTTTCAAGATGAACCACAGGTCATTCTAAAGTGTGGGTGGACTTCTGTGGGACCAGCATAGATGAAGCCAAGTGGCAGCCATGTTAGGAGGCCTGGCGGCATCTGAGCAGTGGATGAGTCTGCACAGTGTGAACCATCGCCCCTCCCCCCAACAATAATGGAGATGGTGCGCTGAGTGCCTACTCTGTGCCAGCTCAGGGTCCTCCTCCGAGCACGCTGGCCACCAAGCCGGCTTATCACATGACTCCCGAGGTACCATCCACTTCCATCGGGGGCTGCATGGACACTCTTCATACAGAATGCAGCACGAGTGCACTCCCAGGAGTTGTACAAAGTGATGACCTACTCCCTCTCTCACCTCTTATTGACATCTCGTCCCCCAGACTCCGTGGGGATTGACCAACTTTTCCAAGGCATAGGTCAACTTTTCAAGGCTCACTCTTCTGGGGTCAAGGCAGGAGGGAGTGGGGTCTCTCAAGAAGCTGAGTGGGTGGGAAGAGATGGAGTGCAACTTTGAACTCATGTTGCGTAAAGGAAACAAAAGAGGCTCTAGGGCCAGAATGGGATAAGGGGCATTGGGAAATACAAGAACTTCCTCCCCTATTGGGCAGAGCCAGAGAGGAGGGGACCCACTCCCCAAAAAAGTCTCAAGTCAGGATGCTATGTTTCAGGGAACCCAAATGAGTAGTACATATGGTTAACACATTTCAGGAATTTAGAGGGATGAGAAGGCTTTGTGGACTAAACAATATTATTTCTTCCAATGTGCTTTGCTTGCTTGCCTGCCTTTTCTTTCCTTTTTTTTTTTTTACTTCGAGACTTTGAGTCTATATTGCTTTTAAAAATCAAAGAAGGCAATAGCTGTTTCTTTTTGACAAAATTAGGTCAAGTGTGTAGAAAAAAAGAGGTGGCAACATCAATACCATTAATTTATTATTAATTATTTACATTGATAATGGCAATAATTTATATACATATAATTATACAGTAGTTATAATTTAAAATAATTAATTTACACTAATTATTGATGATGTGGAGAATGAATGAGCATCAGCCATGGCATGGGATGTAGTCACCTCTTTTCAGATGTGTGTTCAAGGGGAGGAAGTATTTCTGGCATCTGGACCATCAGGACATTTCCAAAAGTTTGTCATGTCATGTTAACATCTGTGCTTGGTATATCCAACCCGTTAGTCATTATTAACTGAACTGAAAAGCACTGTTTTGATATTCAATAAACCTCTGGTTTGAGGCACGGTTTTTATTATGGAAATTTTCTTTTCCTGATGCACCAGTGTTACTTTGATGTGTTCTGGTTGGAGATTCAGAGACCCAAATGCTACCCAGGTTTCTAAGCTTACAAACTTCGGAACCTCCAGCATATCCACTTGAAAAGGTAGCCTTTCAAATTAATAAGATTTTGTCTGAGCTGTTTGAACTCATAATACACGCAACGGCAAAGAGAACATGGCCCATCATGTCTAAAAAGCCCGGGGCAGTTAGGATCCTTAGGCCACATTATTCTCTAGTGGGGGCAGAATTTCTTCATATCAGTATACACACGAAAAATGTGGGAGAAAAAGTCCGCATTTCAGGTCTTTTCTTCCTTGCGTGTTCCTCAACCTCCTTTCTCCCCTGTCCCTGTAATCCCATTATTGTGTGACTTAGAGAAGCTCTGTCAAGTGCTTGGAGATTTGGTGTGGAGGAAAGATGTCACAGAAAATGATGTTGCGATGGTGGCAGCCCCACTCTTATAATGTGAAACATTTTGAGCATGAGGAGCACAGACTTTTTCGACAGCTAATGAAAATGAGATGAACAAAATAGTTTTTGACTCATTCTAATAACACTGGCAAATGATTTCCTGTGGCACGCCTGTGGTTAAGAAAACCATGCTTAGTTTCCTTTGCAAGATGAATGAGAAATGTAAAAAGAAATATTAGTTCTGGAGCAGTAGTGACTTCTGGATTTGGAGCTCTAAAGAAATTTGAAATCATTCAACTTACTCAGAGACGAGAACACTGATACGTAGGTAAGTAAAAAGGTTCGCCGAAGACCATCTAGAAAGTGGAAAAGTCAAGCGCAGAACCTGGTCTCGAGCTCCCAGCCAGGACTGTGTGTCATTAGATTATATTTGCCTTGTTCTGTCTCCACTGAGGGTTTGAGTTCATCCAACCTCTCTTGTCCACTGAGATGTGCTTCGCTGTAGCCCCAGAATTTGGGTGCCATTTTGACATAGAGCTTATGTCTTCTGATCTCTGCAAGTTGTATAAAGAGCCATGGAGAAAGAAAGGCCATCCCACTGGCTGAATGATGGGAAACATGAGGAAGAATTAGAAAGAAATGAAGACATTGGATTTTAGGAAGTACTGATATGAAAGTTTTGGTTTATGCTCATGAGCATATATATTTTTTTAATTTTTCTGATTCTTCTGATTCAGCAGTTGGATTCCATTTCCAAGTTCAAATTCCAATTCAGCGAAGCTAAGATGAAGCTCTGTGTTGACTCTTGTTTTAGTATGACCTAAATGTCCTATCTATGCCAACTTGTTCATTTTTTTTTCTTTTCTGTGCATTAATGATGCCTTCTTTTTGCCTTGAAATTTAACTCCATAAAAAATCCTGTTTAACTATTCTACTTGCCACAGTCTAAACAATTCTCCAATCAAACAGTCCCGCCTAGCACAATACCTCCTCTCAGAAAGCCAAAAGCATAGTTATGGAGCAAACAAAGTGCAACTGTGTTAAAGTTGTTTAATAGCCCGCCAATGTGCAGCCCACCAATGTGGGGGGTGGGGTAGGGAGGGGAGGGGCGGGGTGGTGAGGAGGCAGAGACATCCACAGTAAGACATCCACAGTAAGAGCAAGGATTTTGTTTCAGAAACAAAGTTAAAGAACATCTTTTTAAAAACGATATGTGAGATAATTCAGGCTCCAACATCAGCACTCCCTAGGGATAGAAAACTTATCTGGAAAAGTTAAGCAGACGGATGGCCATTGCCACAGAGAATGTTAGCTGCCTAGGGCGAAGCTCTCTGGGAGTCTCTGTGACATTTGGGGGTGTTCATTAGATGGGTGAGCACGTCTTACCAGCCCAGTGAGACCTGAGGTGTAAATCCCAGAGAGAGTCTTCACATCCTTGAAATGGTTGCATGTCGTGAGGAAGTTAATTCTTTCCTGGTCAGGAAAAAAGGAATGCTTGGTTGGGGGCAGGGGAACATGGAGTCGTCTGGGAAAAGTGGCCTGAAGCTAAGGAAGAGAGTTTTTAACAATAAGCCATTGATGATGAAGGATTTCAGAGGCGAGGCAGAGAAGATATTAATGGAAACCATGGATGGGTGGTGGGGCAGAGCAGAATGGGATCCCATCATAAGTGCCCCCAATACAAATAGTGTTCTGGCTTTTCATCTCTAGGCTTCTATGGAAATGTATGCTTCCTGACTCTTGCATGTGCAAATCAGCTGAATGTCACAGAAAGAGACGTGTTCCTTCTCCTGTTGAGTTCTGTGAAGCACTAGGTGGAGGGAGTTTTTGAAATCAAACTGTAAACTTTCTTTTGGTGAGATTCGTTTATTAAAAATGGCAATGACAGTAGGATGTCAAATATTGCCGAATCATGTTTTAAGGGTACAAACTGAAAACTTTGAGAGTTAATTAGTCATTTCCCCTAAATTATGTTTTTATTTTGAGGAAAACTTAAATCTTCATTCTCTTTCATTGCTAGAATATCTTTCCACTGTATTTGATGCGCTTTGTCCTGGTGACACACAGATATCCATGTCCCTTTTGCTGGTTACATACTTCTGAGCCAGGCTCAATGTTATAAACCAGAGTTAGTTTCATCATCTGTCTCAGCTGTTCTCAAATATTGGAGTGCATAAGTACCCACTGAAAGCCCATTATAATATGGCTTCGTAGGCCCCACTCAGAGAGGTTGGGATTCAGAAGGTGAGAGGCCCAGGAACCTGCACTGCGACAGACACTCTGGGTGACCCTGATTCTCATGCCGCTGGTTCACCAGCCGCACTTCGAGAAACACTGCCTTGCTTTATCCCCTTCCTGTCACTGTCCCCTTGTGCTCAACCTGTACTCCCTCCATTTCCCACTGCCACACAAAACTCTTCTGGATTCACGTCAAGGGGAAACCTGCGTGACCCCAGACTTTCTCCAAGTCCATTCCACGTGTCAATGGCACCTGAGTACTTGCCCAACCTCTCCCACCTTTAGCATCAGTCTCCAGTTCCACCTGCTCTAGAATGGTGTCTGAAGTCAGGCAGGGGGGAAAGAGATTGGTAATAGCTGTGCTTTAGGCAATCTCCCAGTAGGTGATCACAACCACCTCTTTGTCCTTTGGTCCGTCAATTACAAAATGAAACAGCTAGGCAATGCCTGTAGTTCTCACACTTGTTTGGGAAGCAGAGTATCTACAAGGCTTTATGTAATGCTGTAGAATTTACCATTTATGTACTCCCAGGATATGAACTAGCCTAGGATATGACCACAGCTAGGTCATAAAAAGAAAGCACTTCTACCCAGTGCTCCCACGTCCCAGTATGCTCACACTGGAAACCCAGCCTCCACATCGTGAGGAAGCCCAATTCTAACGCGAGGCAATCACTCTGTGATGAAGGAAGCTGTGTCCCCCAGGTATAACGGCTGGGTTAAGGGACAGGGAATTTTTGCTCTGTCAGCATTGGGACAATCTCTTATTATCTACACTTGTGTTGCTGAGCTTAGACATTTTCCATTTATGTCCATTTAGGGTTTTTTTTTTTTTTTTTTTTTTTTTTAAGGCAGCCCTGATTATCATAGTACAGAGTTTTGATTTTATTCTAAGTACAATGGAAAACCATTCGGGGGTAGCACAAGACATGGTGCTATTTATATTTTATAAAGATAATTCTGACATCATGAAGCATGGGTTGTGTAGCAAATAAGGAATCTGGGAGCCTGTAGGAGGTTATTTTAGGAAAAACATGGTAATGGTGTGGGTAAAGGTGGTACCAGCCGAGATGAAGATTACTGGACAGATTTGGGATGTGCTTTGGAGGAAGAGGTGATAGGATCATCTCCCATTGGATTTCTCATGGGGAGACAAAAAGTGTTCTTAGCTTTTTCCCTTGATTTCCTGGTTGGAAAATAGAGTGTTTTACTGAGATGGTTAAGATGGAGGGAGGAGTAACTTTGGGCTGGGGAGATGCAGAAATCAATAGTTCTCTTTTCGTAACCCATTAGTCATCTTCATGGATATATTAAGTCCAAAGAGGGGTAAGTGTGGGGCGGAGGAGACAGGTCGAGGCTGGAAATGTAAATCTGAGCATTGTCGGCATACTGATGCTGCTTAAAGTCTTGGGGCGGGCTGAGATCAGGGAGAGGGGCAGTTCGGAAAGTGAGGTTAGCAGGGGCAAAGCCATGGACAGTCTCTGTTTGGAGAACTGGTAGGAAAGATGGAGGGGCAAAGGGGGCTAAGAAGGAGAGCTGAGAGAGGTCAGCATATTTATGTAAATAGGGAGTAAATGAATAGATGAAAAAGAAGGTGGAGGAGGAAAGAAATAACCACAGAAGCAAGTCCTTGAGACAGCGAAGGAGGCCAGATCCAGAGCACAAATGGAGGACTGGTCTTTCACAGGAACAGGGACAAAGTTGGGACTGACAGGCGTGGGCACGGACCAAGCAGGCAGTTAGGCTTGAGTCACTTGCTGTGAACCCATTTGTTTGTTTATTTGATAATCCGTACGGAAAGCCTGTTTGTAGAAGTCAGAGGGCCTGTGGGAGGATCAGAGAGGTTCAGGCTGGCTTTATTGGAAGGTGTTTGCATTGCAGAGTTAATGAACTCAGAGCTAAGACTGTCCTGAGCAAATAAGGAGATAAATAATGCTTATCTTCAGAAATTCTCCCTACCCACCGTTGTTCTTCACTGTTTCTTCCACCTCCTCATCCCCTTGCTCAACATTCTCATAGTCCTTGGATAACTCAGGTCAAAAAAGAAAGCATCCAATAAACTTTTCGATCCCAAGCTGTAAGGGCTTGTGTGTTGCGTTTCCCAGGACTGTTTGCCTTTTTAAAGAGACTTCTGGGAAAAGAGAAGGCAGTTCCCAAAACAAATCCCCAGCGAGGAAATTCAGGCACGGAGAGGATTTGCAGGGAGTGGCTTTCCACCCTTAAATCCCAGTGGAGACAACAATCATCAAACAGTGACAGGATTGAGAAACAAAACATCAACCAAACCACAGTATACAAATCTGCTTACTACTCACAGATGCTTTCTGTTTTATCTTTCAAAGTATTTAACTGTGACATACCATGAGCCATCCTGGTTGGGGGGGAGAGAAGGGGAAGGAGGAAGGAGGGAGGAAAGAAAATATGTTCTTTGGCACAGTTTATCATCATAGTTTATTACTCTCTCTGGCTACGTAGTAATACTTCTCTAATAATCCAGTTATATATTTAGTAGCAACCCTGGTGGGAGTGTCCAAGCATTGCGATTATAATGTATTCTAGATCAAAGTGGACTTGGTATGAAAGCTGGCTTGGTTATCACCATCAGTCACTACACTTATCTTTAATAATAAGATATACAGTTTCAGACAAGTGTTTATATGTGTTGTATCAGAGGCAAAGTAAAGAAATATAGCGTGGCTATTTCATAATAAGGAGAAAAGCACACTCATTCCAACACCCACAACAACGTTAAGGTCAATGGCAGTAGTACCAGCTATCATAGTGCAGTTGAGCACCTACTATGTGCCCAACACAGGGCTAGGTAATTGATATCGTTCCATCTAATTATTTTCATTTCATATTTTTTAAAGAGCCCATGATTTCATAAAAAAGCACCTGTAAGTTTGCAGATTTTGGAAGGTCAGGAATAAGGTGGCCCTCAAAACTTGCAAAGGTCAAGGGAGGGTGATCTTTAGCAGTAGGATTTTGTCAAGTCCAAAGAATATGTGGTCACTGTGTAGATATCTGCCTCAACTCCCCCCTCTCCACCCAAGCCAAAGAGAGCAACATACTCGCCCTCTGCATGCTCGTTTTGTCTCAGTTCTGCATCTCTGAATTATTTCCCGACTCTCCATGGATGGCGAATGCTATGTAATGAAAACAGTTTATAGGTCAACCTACCCTGCTGCACAAAGTTCTCACTCAGCATTAACCTACACCTGGCCCCTTAGCATTAGCCAGTGTCTCACATTGAAGACTATGCTATTTTAGGTGGGGTGGCTCTGGTAGACAGAAGCTGCATTTGAATCTCATCTCAGCTGTTTTTTTAGCTGTGTGGCCTTGGACAAGTCCCTTAGCCTCTCTAATCCTCAATTTCCTCATTAGAAAAATAAGGAAATCCTGACCTTTCCGTGAGGAAAAAATCGGAAAATGTGTATGAGCATACATACTTGGTAAATGAAAAAGAGACGTTGACTTTGCTGATTTTTAGCACCTCTCTGTCTTGGAAGGAAGTGGGCAAAGAAAGAAAGGGAGAAAAGGAGGTGGGGAGATAAAGAAAGTACTTTGAGGACTGGCAATCGTTTTGCACATATAGGAGACATTTGATTTTATTGGCTATAACAACGAATCAATTTCAGTGAATATAATCACAATAACTAGCTAACAGTTCTCTCTCTTTCCCCCATCCCCAATAGATTTTTATATCTGCCCCACTGAAACTTTTGTAAAGAGGTAAAATCGCAGATTACATGGTCCACTTCTAGGGCTAATCCTAATGAGGGGAAAAAGAAAACAGCGTAGAGGTTTTGGATAATCCAATAGCTGAACAAGAGCCCCCAGGTAATTGAGAATTGGCTGTTTCCACTGTACGTTTCATGCTAGTTAGCAAGACAGCCAGTCCAGGGAACATACAGTCAGGCATCGTGCACCTACACCCTTGTCCCGCCCCAGACACAAGGCACAGTGTTTGACCTTGACTTAAGTTCTGCCAAGTCCAGGACAGTCGGGGTTGCATTCGGTGTGGTGAACTCTGTGTGAGGGAAAATGAGGTTCCCTGTCTGCAAGCATCACTCACTTGACACAGAATCAAGAAACTATTTCCATTAGGGTTTCTGAGAAAGTATCATTGGAATGATTTTTAGACTATGAACTTAGTAACATGCAGTAGTATAATTAGTAAGTGAAATCTATCATATATGTATAATGAAGTTATAAAATAAATGTGTATATAATTACATGAAATCCATTTAGCCTTTCCTGGAGCTTATTTGGTGCCATCTTAAATTTTGAATAAGCTCGTATTTGAATTCCCAGAATATTTAAGAAATAAAACTCTCCCATTCTTTGTATTATTCTGGACACTACTGCAATGAAATAAATAATGCTATCAATCAATGCTTGTGCTAGGAAGGCTGTGATTTCTTTTACTCTCCGGCAGAAACCACATGTCAGGGGGCTCATTAGTAAGGGGAGAAGCCGATATCATTTCAGAAGAGCGTGGTTGGAGAATTCAACGCTTCTGAGAATAAATAGGGTCAGCGGCCACCACCTATATGTCCAAATCTTTGGCCCCTCTCCTTGGTCTGGGAATGGAATGAGGTGGTTTTCCCAGAGGCCACTCTGTCACTTTCTGCGTGTGTCATCACACAGGAGGTGAGAACTCAGCCCTCGGCTGAGCGAGCTGAGGAGCAGGCACTGGAATGGCTCCGAATACTGATCTGAGCCTGAAGGCTGCTGATTCCCAGTGAAGCCGGCCCGTCGCCCTTGTGGGGCTTCAGCACACAGTTTCCCTGTTCATTCTGTTCATGTTTGATTTGTCAGGTTATAGAAGAGGCACCACCTTCGGAAATAGTGAAAACAAGCGTGCGGATGGATTTGCTAAAGTCTGCCTTCCTGCACACAGGAGAACAGGGAAAATCGCTGGGGGCCACGAAAGGACAAGACACAGGCTGTCTGCTGGAAACGGAGCAAGTGTATTTGCTGTAGCAAATGAAGCCCCAACGTTTTAATGCAGGCTGAGTGCGGACAGAAATCCTAATGCCCAGGGCAGATGGTCGTTCTTCGGTCTTGGCCCTGCTGTATGCATGAATATTCCTGAGTCACGCTCTGTCCATGCTATAGGGAATTACTGAACATTCCGAATGCGAAAGAGTCTGACCAAAAGCACATATTTTCCCCCCTTTTAAACCATTTTAAACGCTTTTAAGCCATTAGGGGGCACCTGGTTGCTCAGTGGGTTGAGCCTCCAACTCTTGATTATGGCTTAGATCCTGGTGATTTCAGGGTCCTGGAATTGAGCCCGAGTGGGGCTCCCCACTCAGCATGGAGTCTGCTTATCTCCCTCTCCCGCTGCCCCTCCTCCCACTTATGCTCTCCCTCTCTCTCTCCTTCTCTCTCTCTCTCAAATAAATAAATATTTAAAACAAACCAAGAAGCCATTAGGTGTTGCCAAAGTCCTGGGCAGGTCAGGAGCACCAGAGGGAGACCTGGCAGCCCAACGGGGGACCATTGGACCATTAGACCCAAACCAGTCTTTAAAGGCTGAACTGTTGTCCTAGGGCTCAGATTCTTAAAAATGGTTTCTTGGTATCCAAATTACCGAATTTGGGATAAATTCTTCTTTAAAAAAAAGTTCATTCATATGAAACCATTTTCCTTAAAATCGAAGTTTCTAGGAAAGAGTCTTGTTGTTTGTAGGAGACTGTTTCCTTTCTGAAAGGTACAGTATGCACTATTTCAGGACTTCCTTCCACTCTCTTGAATCTTGAAGTCTCCTGTGGCACTTGGCTTGACTGGGTAATCTTGCCCTTTGCTCTCAGGCCCACAGTGGGGCTGCCTGTCCCAGCCTCCCTGGCAGTTAGGTGGGAATGGTCCTCAAGCTTCACCAGACTGCCTAGTGGGTTCCATCACACAAAAACATTGGAGTCTCTGCGCCGCGGGTAATGAGGTCACAGACAGAAGGACCCTGTGGTCCCGAATGACTGCTTGGAGCAGACTCCTCCCCTTCCTTCCTTCCTACTCCCACTCTCCCACCAATTCACATTAAACTGTGATATAGGTGTGAAATCAACAGACATGAACGGCTTGTTTCAGCAGTCAGTCTAGGACGGGTACACTCCCGTAGTGGGGTAAGTAGGGAGGAAGCTAACGTTCAAGTTGATGTTAACATTCTGAAAGTTTTCTGCCTCTAACTGGCGGCATCAAGCTCCTGGGCTTTTACCTCTGTGATCCTCCGCAGAAAGCAAGCGCCTCGTTCCCCAGCATTCTCAGACCCAGCTCTCCTGTGGCTGTATCCATGTCCCCCCTGGGAAGGGGCACAACGAACCCGGCGGGGGCTGCACCTGCTTCCATACACCACGGTCGTGTGAAAAGGCGTCCAGCTCTTCATCCGGGAAACTTCAAGCAGTGAGCTATAGAACACTCAACAGCGTTCTGTCATTTTCATTTCAGATTGATATTTCTTCCAATGCAGAAGCCATGGCATCAAAAAAAAAAAATAGGTATTTATTTTTTAAAGTTGGCTTTAAAACAAAAATTTTGATGTGGTCATCAGATTTGGTAATTAAATGACTCAGGAGATAGATCGCCAGTGGTCAAGCATATGCTTCTGGCTATAAGTTCAGCTGTAAATGGCTTTTTTTTTTTTTTTTTCCTTTGCTTTTCCTGATTTGTTTAACTGGAAAATATTTTTCTGTGGTTCTATTTTAATGGGCTCCTAATGATATTCTAAGTATTTGCTTGTACATTACTGGAGAGCAGTGGGTTCATAAGCCTAATGAGGTTGATGGTTATGGAAATTCAAATTAAAATCACATCTGCAACATACACAATTCTTTTTAAACCTCAATCTACTTATCAGTAGCTAATGCACCAGTATTGTTTGACTTTTAGGCTTTTGCGGAGACACGTGGGCAAACAAAACAACTTAACAAGTATTCCAAGGTTCCAACACTTGAGCTTCAAGGAAGCAGGTAAGGCTCTTGAAATTGGCTTTGTTCTTGAGCTGCCTAGATCTCTTTGGGGTATCCTGATTTTAAATTGTTAAAATAATTTATTGTTGAATTGATAATACAATGCTTATAGTGTCCAAACAATATAAAAGATCACTTAGTGAAAAAAGCAAGTCTTTCTTTCTCCCTTGCCTTCTAGAAACCTAGTTTCCCTCTCTAGAAGTCACCACTGTTACCCATTTCTTATACAGTTGTCCCTTGAACAACAAGGCAGTTAGGGGCTGACTTCCCCTCACCATGGAGTCAAAAATCCACGTGTAATTTTGTTTCCAAAAACCTAATTACTAATAGCCTACTGTGACCAGAAACCTTACAGATAACAAACAGTTGATTAACATGTGTTTTGTATGTTATATGTGCTATATACTATATTCTTACAATAAAGTAAGCTAGAGAAAAGAAAATGTTATTAAGAAAATGATAAAGAAGAGAAAATACATTTATTGTCCTGTAGTTACTGAAAAAAACAAATCTGCATATAAGTGGGCCTGCACAGTTCAAACCTGTGTTGTTCAAGAGTCAACCGTATATCATTTCAAAAGTATTCTGGGTGCATTTAAATAAATATGTATACATTCATTTTCCACACAAATGTAATATTATACTGTAAATACTCTTTGGAACCTTTTTTAAAACTTAACAACACTGTCTAGAAGATCTTTCTATATCAATATATAGATCATATATATTGATCTATATCTATATCAATATCTATATCGATATATAGATCATATATCTATATCAATATATATATCAAAGTAAGGAACTTCCTCCATTTTCTGTATAGTATTTCATTTTACCTATGTACCGTGTTCTGTTTAACCAGTCCCTAATAACGGACATGTAAGTGGTTTCCAGTCTTTGGCCATCACGATGTAAGAGTGAGGAGCTATGCCCAGTAATGCCATTTTGTGCACGTGAGAGTGTCTGTTAACCAAATACCAAGGAGCAGAAGTTAGGGGCATTTTAATCTGATAGATACCATGAAGGACTACAGTTACATAATAACATCTTTACAATGACCGGTGTCCGACTCCACCACTAGGGAAAACTTCCCCCAGAGAACTCCCATGATGCACAGAGCCAGCAACTTGTTTGGCCTCTCTGGGCCAAACTGAAGGGCTAAGTAGATACAACAGCCTAGACCTAAAGATAGCGAATTTACAAGATGCAGAGACGGTGGGGCTTGGGGTAGGGGGAGGTATGAGAAGAGTGAGGGGGCTAGCCTAATGACGTTTAGAATTAAGGCCAGCCTGGCCAAAGGTGCCAGGAAATGCACAGGTTGGGGGAGGGCAGCTACCTGGAAAAGATCATTGTACAAATGTAGAGAGAGAGAGCGAGAGAGAGAGCAGCCCCACAGGCTTGAAGTTGGAAGACTATGTTTGAGTTCTGGCTCCACCTCTTACTAGAACTGTGTGACTGTGGACAAATTAGGGTAGCCATGCTTACTTTAGAGGGTTGTTGAGAGGGAGAAAAAGAGGACGCACGTGAAAATGCCGGTAAACAGTATGAACTTCACGACTGTTAGTGGAATCTGAATGAATTTACATTTTGACATGTTTAGGCATGAAGGACTACTCGCTATGGAAAGTTCTCAGAACATGAGCTCCATAGGAGCAGTAGCGTGTTTGCCTTGTTCACTGCTGTGTCCCCTTTGCCCAGAATTATGACTGACTCTGAAGAGGGACTCGAAGAATATTCACTGAATGAATGAAGTTCAGATCATCTCTACACAATTGGGGAAGGACATGGAAATGCAAAGACAGAGGCTGGTTATGGCTGGAGATAGAGTTTTCGGACTTATAGATTTATAATTATTAGCCCTACCATTATAAGGAAAACCTAACAACGTAGATATTTTATGAAAATGTGTTGATTGAATGTACGAATGAAGGAATGAACTTTTCATGATGCTTTAAAAAATTATTTCATGAAATAGATGGGCTTCCCAATCCTAGAAGATGAAAGAAAGAGTATATATATATATTTTTTATATTTATGTTGGGACACCTGGGTGGCTCAGTCGGTTATGCGTCTGCCTTCGGCTCAGGTCATGATCCCAGGGTCCTGGGAGAGGTCCCCCATCTGGCTCCCTGCTGAGCAGGGAGCCTGCTTCTCCCTCTGCCTGCTGCTTCCCCTGCTCGTGTGTGTGCTCTCTCTCTGACAAATAAATAAAAATCTTTAAAAATGAAATATTTATATTACAGTGATTTGATGGTTAACGATGTTACTCCATATTTTATTTTTCTGTAGTTTTTAACTATTTTTTGACCCATGTTCTGGTTGAAATAGATTAATGCATTCTAGTTCCATTTTGTTGACTACATAATTTTAAAGTCTGCTTTAAGTATAAACGTGGTTTATGTCTCCATATCGGAATGTATAGATAAGAAGGAAATTCCTTAAACTTTGTCACCAATCAGGGATCAGGTTTTCAAAATTAAATTAGGAAATTGGATTAGATGGTCTTGAATGCCCTTTTCTGTCCTAAAAGTATAGAATTCTGTGAACAAAATCACAATGGGAAGACTGAGGACTGAAAAAAAAAAAAAAAGGCCAAGGTCTCTATGGGACAGAAGCCTCATTATATTTGGGAGGTGATAATAAACACCTCACATTTATAGAGTGTTTACTAAAAGCCAGGTCTCACATACTTTGTTCCACTTAATCCTTACAGGCCCTATAAAAGGGTTGTTGGAAATTCTGCCTGGTGACCAGCAGCTGGGAAGGAGGAGATCTTTCTAAGCACATACCAGGATTTGAAGCAGCAAAGTTGCCAACAATAATAACCTTTGTAAAAGTAATTGGTGCCCCAGGTCAAGGAACTGTCTTCCACTGAGTTGAAAGGGCTGTAAAATCTGGGGGTGGTCTCTCCAGCCACAAAGACATGCAGAGATAATGTCATCTTTGACTCTGAAGGACTGGATTGCGAATGACACGGAAGCCTGTGCTGTTATGACCTCATGAGCAGGGCTGTTTTTCTTGTCCTTTGCCTTTCTCTAGAATCCGTTCTTTCCTTAATTGGTGATACTGTCTGCCTTCTGTCTGTTTTCTGCTTCTGTTGTGAATTGGCCTGAGCCAATTTGACAGTGTAGAGTTTTCAGGTTCTTTTATTCATGTTGGACATATATCCATCCTCAGAGGTGCGTGAGGACTACAGATATCCAAGCCCATCATCACGCTACAAGGAAGAAAAGCAAGACTCAGACAGATTATGCTGCCACACAGTTATTGACACGCAGGCATGAAAGCATGCAACTCAGTGACTTCAGATCTTTGCTCTTTCAAATACTCCAATTACTCCCCATTTAAATGCCACGTTCAGGGCAAATGGCATAACATTGTAGAGACAGGGTTCAGTTAACCTAGTAGTTGCCATCAGTAACCAGAATCCTCCATGCCAACAGTGGACTTAGCACTATTTAAGAACTCAGCCTTGGGAAACGTTTTAATATGTGAAGAGATTTTTATCCTTAAACCCTGTCCATTCAAGGACAGGCAGTGTTTCTACACTATTCTAGCTTAGCAGCTGACAAACTCTAGTGCGCAGGCCAAATGTGGCCTGTGCCTGTCAATAAAGTTTTATTGGAACACAGCCATCCCAATTCATTTACATATTGTCTGTGGCTCCTTTTGTGCTACAGTGGCAGAAGAGTTGAGGGATTGTGACAGAGGCTGTTTACCTGCAAAGCCAAAAATAACATCAATCCTTTACTAAACAGGTTTTCTGGGGACATCTAGATGGCTCAGTCATTTAAGTATCTGCCTTCAGCTCAGGTCATAATCCCAGGGTCCTGGGATCGAGTCCCACTTCAGGCTCCTTGCTCAGTGGGGAGCCTGCTTCTCCCTCTTCCTCCGTCTCTCCCCCTGCTTGTGCTCCCTCTCTCTGACAAATAAATAAAAATAAAATCTTTTTTTTTTAAAAAGGAGGTTTTCTAACCACTGCCTTAGCCAATCCACGTATTTTAAGCAGTGCTGTTTTTGACAATGAAAACCCATTGCTAATATATATTTTTCTACTTAGGAAAATCTCTGGTATGGATGAGGGATAAAGATAGCTGAGTGCTTATAGCCTCTGAAGTATGGGCTACTTATTAGTTACTAGATGACACCCCTGAAATGTGCAAGTCCTACTTGGGCAATAAGAGCCTCAGAGTATTTATTAAAACTAACGTACTTTTCCAGAACTGTCAGTTTTGGAATTTTAAAAGTAAAATAGCAATCATCATCACATTTCCTTTTATTGCTTCTCAAAACCCATTTTCATTAGTGATTATGATTAAACCTTCAGATACTCTTATATCAATAAAATATTAAGCCCAGAGTTTGCAAAGTATCTTATCCAAGTGAATCCCAATGCAATAGCTAAGATAGAGTAGGTTTATTTTTATCCCATTTTACAGAATAAAAAGCCTAAGGTCTGAAAATATATCTCATCTTCTCACAGTTGCAGAATTGGTTGAATCTGAAGCCCTGCATTTTCCAGACGTGATAGTCTCTCCTCTACACCGCAGTAACTTCCCAGTCACCGCTCATGGATCATATACTTTTGGAGCAAATTGCAGATTTTAATTTTCGGTCAATAGAAATGTATTCCCTCTTCAGAGGAAAAAATAGCATTCTTAGAAAGTTCTTGACTGTTTTGCAAACTAACTTCACTTCCTTTCTTCATGTTTTTTTATTCTCGAAGTTGTGGAGCCACCATTGAGCTGCAGGATTGGTTCCTGGGGGTGGGAAGAAATTTCCCAGAGGAATCAAAGGAACGAAGGTAAATGTTGAAAATGGATGTGTTTCATTAACTACATAAAAATGAGACCCTACAGGCTCAAAGAAGCCTTTGAAGGACCGCTCTGACTTAGAAACCTGTAACTATAGCACTGTGTAACAAGGCTCCGGTGCTAGTCATAGATTCATAGATGCGAGAAGAGGAAGAAGCTCACTATTAGGTCAACAAATTCACTCCACTTTACACTTGTAAGGCTGGATTGTTCTCTCAGATGTGTTTGGCTGCATGGGAAGTTCACTTATTATTAATCGGCTAGGGGCTATTAGAACTGGTGTGGTGTCTCCCTAGCCTTTTCTTAGCCACTTATCCCCATGGCTCTGATCCTCAGTTATCCATAATTTATATCTCCCCATCCCATGATACCATTGTGGCGGGATTAAGCCCATAATTGGTCTTGGTGCATTTTGCCTCTTCCACCTGCAGGTTGAGTTGGAGCCTTTCCTCCAAGACAATCCCTTCATATATATGGGCTCCAGTGGACCCCTGTTATTACCAAAACTTGTAGAAATAAAAGAGGGGGGGCAGATATTATATTCAGGAATAAGAATATTAAGATTTGAGCGCAAGAAGTAAGTTAGAGGTCTTCTCTCCAGACTCCAGAGTGATTGTCTGCCAGTGATTTGGGTCATAAGTCATATAACTGTTTGGATTTTAATAGCAAATGAGTGGCCCCACTGGAAACTTTTAAAATTCTAAACAACTTTAAAGCAACAACTTAATGGTGTAAAAAGACAAACATAATTTCAAATGTGAGTCCATTGGTAAATATTACAACAGCAGTAATGTTAGGAGAAATCCCTGTGTGTGTTGAAAAGACTTAAGTCTCTTAAAGACAGCTTCTCATTTCTGAACATCTGGGAATCTTCTGTGTGATTCTTTTAGTTGGCTTTTGATGATACATGAAATAACACCATCGGTGTTGGGAACAAGACAAGACTAAAAAATTTGAGTTTGAGATGAAATATTTATGATCCATTCTCAGCAGAAAAGAGGAAAACACAATGAAATCTTGAATACTGATTTTGGGGGAGAAAATAAATTAATTTTAAAAATAATTTATTTTTCTTAGAATACTAACATTAGGATTATGTAGTGAATCTTTCTAGATGGGTTAGGTTATCCTGTGGTAACACACAACCTCAAAATCTCAGTGCCTTAAAAAAAACAAAAACAAAAACAAAAACCCAGATCTATTTTTCATCCATGTGACGTATCTTTGGAAGGGCTAGGACCAGCAATTAAGTGCTCCAGCCCAAAGTCATGTTTGTTCTCAACTCATTGACCAGCATTGGTCACATGTCCCACTTAATCACAAGGGGCCAGGAAGTGTACTCCTACCAAGTACCCAGAAGACAGAGAGCTAAAAATATTTGTAAAATAGTGCTAAAGACTTCCACATGTCATTAAAATTGAAAGGACAAAATTTGATCTGGAGTATGGTCAAAAGCATGCTCGTCAGATGCTTCTAGTCATGATGATCTCTGACTTTATAAAAATGAACACTCAAAATAGCAAGAAGCTCTACCCAGTGGTTCCTTGCACTTGGGAGAATGAACATCAGGCTTTCCTCCAAAGTTTAAAAAACACTGATGCCTGGGTCCCACTCCAGAGAGTCTGATTTAATTAGTTTGAGGTGCATTTTGGGCTTCCGGTTGTTGGGTTTTTTTTTTAAGCTCCCTGAGGTACACCTAGAGTCGAAAGTCATTAGTCTATTCTATGGGTTGGGGTTTTAGGATGATTTTGAACTCCAATATTATCCATCCATCTGTGTGATCTTAAGTCAACTTCTCTGGGTCTCCATTTTATCATCTATGAAATTTGGAATGACTTCTACAGATCCTTCCAGCCTTAATAATCTCTTCTAGACCACTGACTTCCATTTAGAAGGTGTTTCAAACCTCAAGTTAATGTGTAAGTGCAGCCAGATTACTTTGGAATTTAATCTGGTTAAGCTCCTATAGTTTCAATAATGGAATAAGGGCAATAATTGGAAAAAGTCTTTATGAGTTAAGTAGTTGTATTTTCCCACCAAACCAAGAAGCTGGACCAGACTTGAGGATAAAGTCACGTTATAAAAAAAGATACGGAGTTAACTTGATCCCTTGGTTACATGTGGACTGAGGGTGAACTTCCTGATCTGAAATGAAAAAATTGTATTACCTAAGGCTATTCAGATAAAAATAAATTTAAAAAAGCCACTTCCCTCAATTCTTCTTGCTGAAAATGAAAAGTTAAAGGTTTCACAATTTCTTCACCATGTAATCCTATCTCAGTGCTGTCAGTGTCTTAATAGTGTATTGATTGGCTCATATGCCCGCTATCTTTAAAGAAGTATTATCACTCTGTTGGGCCAAACATGAGAAACTACTTTTAAAGACCTTTTTAAGAGTTTTTTGATTTTTCAAAAGCTTCTTGGGGGCTTATTGAGGTTCTCTGGCAGCTGGAATTAACTCTACAGTGCTCTTTCTCTATTTCTGACACAGTGGATTCATCGGGAGCGGGCAAGTTATCAATGACTCACAGGAGGGAGACGATAAGGAGGCCCCTGAGATAAATTCATGTGGTAATTAGTTACATGGACACCTGTATTCTTAGGCTCTTTCTAAGTGCTACCGTTGCATTGGAAACTCGCGATAATTATCAGTAGCCATCTTAAATATGTGACATTGGCTCCCCCATTAAGGGGTAGAAAGTGAGAAGAAGAGAAGATGAATTGTAAAAATTAAAACTGTTAGTGTGGAAAATAGCATTAAACTGGTTTTCAATTATCAAAATGCCTGGCAAGCTGAAATAAGACAAAAATCTCCATTTATAACTCCACTGTAGTTATTCAATGTCTGTATCTCCCTTCTTCAGTTATTAAAAAAAGCATCAGAATAATTTTTATTGAATGCTTAGAAAAATATTTGATGATAATGCACCAAGATGTTATTACTTTGGGTGATGGTATTGTGGGTGGGTCTTTTTTCTTCCTTTGGGAATCTCTGTGTTTTACCACTTTGTTCCGTGAAGCATATATATTTTTTGGAACTGGCTTCACTCCTCACTGTGTTTTAGGGAAAATTACTTATCCACCCTGAACCTCATTCTCTTCCTCAAAATGAAGATAATAATAGTATCTACCCCAAAGGGTTGTGGTAAATATTAAGTCTAAAGCACATGAAATAGCTGATATTTGACCATCTTTTTTTAAATTATTATTAACATATAATGTATTATTTACCCCAGGGTACATGTCTGTGAATCATCAGGCTTACACATTTCACAGCACTTACCATAGCACATACCCTCCCCAATGTCCATAACCCAGCCACCCTATCCCTACCCGCCCCTACCCCCCAGCCACCCTCGGTTTGTTTCATGAGTTTAGGAGTCTCTTATGGTTTGTCTCCTTCCTGATCCCCTCTTGTTTCATTTCCCTCCCCCACCCCCCACGACCACCCACCCTGCCTCTCAAATTCTTCATATCAGAGAGACCATATTTGTCTCTCTCATATTAGAAAGACCATAATTGTCTTTCTCTGATTGACTTATTTTGCTTAGCATAATACCCTCGAGTTCCATCGACATTGTTGCAAATGGCAAGATTTCATTTCTGTTGATGGCTGCATAGTATTCCATTGTATATATACCACATCTTCTTTATCCATTCATCTGTGGATGGACATCTAGGTTCTTTCCATAGTTTGGCTATTGTGGACATTGCTGCTATAAACATTCGGGTACACGTGCCCCTTCGGATCACTACATTTGTACCTTTAGGGTAAATACCCAGTAGTGCGATTGCTGGGTTGTAGGGTAGCTCTATTTTCAACTTTTTGAGGAACCTCCATACTGTTTTCCAGAGTGGCTGTACCAGCTTGCATTCCCACCAACAGTGTAGGAGGGTTCCCCT
>CM052895.1:107547843-107649133 GCA_028534135.1 Potos flavus | reverse complement strand
ATTTCTCTGATGCCGAGTGATGTTGAGCACTTTTTCATGTGTCTCTTGGCCATTTGGATGTCCTCTTTGCAGAAATATCTTTTCATACCTTCTTCCCATTTCTTGATCGGATTATTTGTTCTTTAGGTGTTGAGTTTGAGAAGTTCTTTATAGATTTTGGATACTAGCCCTTTAGCTGATATGTCATTTGCAAATGTCTTCTCCCATTCTGTCAGTTGTCTTTTGGTTTTGTTGACTGTTTCCTTTGCTGTGCAAAAGCTTTTGATCTTGATGAAGTCCCAATAGTTCATTTTTGCCCTTGCTTCCCTTGCTTTTGGTGATGTTTCTAGGAAGAAGTTGCTGCGGCTGAGGTCGAAGAGGGATATTTGACCATCTTTTGCCTGATGAAAATTGCAATTTGAAATGGTTCAACATAATATTAAACATTTAGCTTTATACCTGACAAATACTGAGCACTCAAGAAATATTAGCTATGAAAGAATGTTAAGAAAATATAGAGAGAAAGAAAAAAGAAAATATAGAGAGAAGATTAAAAAATAGAAAAGAAATGATATGCAATCTTTTAAACACCCAGCTAATTGACATATAATTTACATACAGTATACAGTTATAGGAAATTTGGCAAACCGATACAATTGGGTAACCACAGTTGATATATAAAACAGTTCTATCTTCCCCACAAAATACATCGTGCCCCTTGTAGACAACCCCCTCCACCTACCACAGCCCCTGACGACTGCTAATCTTTTTAATGTCCCTATAGTTTTGTCTTTAATATGGATTCCCCCCCTTACTTTAATTACGCATATGTGTTGATTTGCCTCCTTCTTATGTGGATGCTGGCCTTCAGAGGTAGACTGGAAGCCCATCCCTCTGGCCAGCCACTAACGGAAGTTACTTAAGGGAAGGTCCCTTTCAGTTTGCTTCAAAGGCTGAGGGGTGTGGGTTCAGGCTGCGGAGGGGGGCATTTGCTGAGCTTTACCTTTACAACTTGCTCATTCACAGCTCCGTGGGAAAGGAGAAAGGAACGTGTGCAGATAGCCCATTTGATGACTTTTCCAAGCTCACCATGGTTTTTAGATTGATTTTTCTGTTGATGGAAACATATACACATGTTGGTCAGAGGTCTCATGACCTAAGGATCAATTTAAACCCCAGATCGCCAAGTAGAGTTTAACAAAGAGTCCTCCTCCGTTCAGCTCTCCTTTGAGAAAAATGCCCAACTCATGGATGTAGGCAAAGCCCTCTGCTCGTGAATGCTGACACTTTCATCAGGGTCTAGCTCATGTTTCATGCTCTTTGAGGTGTTTCTTTTTTCTTGCCTTCTTAGAAGACTTTCATCATGACATCACTTTGCCTGAATGTAATTTGCCACAACATCCAATGGACCAAACTTTATAATCTTGAAATTAGAGAGTCCCCACCCTCCCCCCGCCCAAAAGCAGTCTCTAGGGCTCCCTTGTGGTTTACAGGGTGATATCTGGATTCCTTTGGCAACTAAACCCTTCCTGATTGGACTCCATCCAGATTTGAACAGCACAATGAATAAATTTGACTTGTGGAGGCATATAGCCATAGAACAAATTTCAAAAATCTCTGAGTGTTGGCATCATGGACAGAGGCTATTTCACATAGTGGAAAATTACATGGGTTTGGGAGCCCACCTGCTTTTGTTTGGATCCTGACTGCTTCTTTTACTAGTTTCGTGATGTTGGACTAGTTACTTAACCTCTCTGTGCCTCAATTTCCTTCAGTTCCTTCCTGGAACTCGAAGGCCTGTGGTGAGGAAAACATAGTTCCTCAATCATGTCACATTCTCCTCAGCTTCTCTGCCTTTTCCCTTGCTCTTCCTACTATGGAACATGCCTTCTCCATGCTTGTCCTTTTGAAAATGCCCATCATCCTTGGAGTTTCAGAATAAAATCCTTGGCTTCCTAGCACAGGCCTGGGGCTCCCACCACCTTTTTGAACACACCAGGAGTCCACTGGCGGCTTCACTGTATGGCAGCTGCTGGAATCTGTGTCTTCCCACTGATCTGTCCACTCCCTGAAGGAGGAATAGAACTTTCAGAAAATCTAGCTAGCAGCTAGAACTTTCAGAAAATCTACTCAGCGTTCAGTATTTATGGACTGCTGAGACCTTGCGAAATGCAGGTTCTATTTCAATAGGTCTGAGGTGGCACCAAGATTCTATCTGTTGAACCATATTTTGAGAACAAGGCCAGTGCTGCCAGTCTGTGGACCGCATTTTGAGAACAAGGCCCTAGACTAATGGGTCAAACCTTTTCTTTTTTGTCTCAGGACCTTTTACATTCTTAAATATTGACAACACCAGAGAGCTTTTGTTTACATGGGTTATATCTGTTGATATTTACTGTCATAAAAATTAAAGCTGAGGGGTTCCTGGGTGGCTCAGTTAAGCATCTGCCTTCGGCTCAGGTCATGATCCCAGTGTTCTGGGATCGAGCCCCATGTTGGGCTCTCTGCTCGGCGGGGAGCTTGCTTCTCCCTCTCCAGCTCCCCCGTGTTTGTGTTCCCTCTCTTGCTGTCTCTGTCATAAATAAATAAAATCTTTAAAAATAAAATTAAATAAAAATTAAAACTGAGAAATTAAAAAGTTCTTTAAAAAGTAGTCAAGTAAACCCATTATATGTTCCTGTAAATACCATATTTTAATGAAAAATAACCATATTCTTCAAAATAAAACATTAGTGACGATGACATTGTTTCCCATTTCTGTACATCTCTTTAACATCAGGTTTGATAGGAGAGGGCTGTAGTCTCTCACCTGCTTGTGCATTCAGTCTGTTGTGATATGACATGACGAGCAGCCTCTGGAGCTCTCTGCCACATACTCATGACTCACGCAAGTCAAAAAGCCAAAAATGACATCTTAGTATCATCAAGAAAATAAAGAATAGGTTTAATTTGACAGAATCCCTGAAAATGTCTCAGAGACCCCACCCAGGAGTGCCCAGACACCACTTTAAAAACCACTGCTTTAGACCATTCTTAAGAATCCCAGAGGACTTTGACAGTTACTGCCCTCACCGTGCAGTTAGACTTTGGGCATTTTTGTAAAATCGCTGGCTTCAGAAGTTCCTAGAGGAGACTCTTTCTGACTCTAGATTTTGTTTCTTCTCCAGTTGCAGTTTATATCCTTATCTTCATCCGATGATGGCGCATGGTCATGGTCTCAGCACAGATAAGAATCTGTTCGGTAAACCAACAATCCAAAAGGCGATACTCCCTTTAGACAGACTGCTTGATAACAAAGAACCTCAAAAGGAAAAACATGTTATTGGATCCCTGAAAAACTTTAAAATTGCTTTAGAATAAAAACAATACTTTTTTGTTTTTTATTTTATTTTACTTTTCTTAAAGATTTTATTTATTTATTTGACACACAGAGAGAGGGGACAAGCAGAGGGAGTGGCAGGCAGAGGGAGAAGGGAGCCCAACTTGGGGCTTGATCCTCGGACCCTAGGATCTTGACCTGACTCAAAGGCAGACACTTAACTGACTGAGCTACCCAGCCATGCCCCCATGTTTTTGATTTTTAAAATTGCTTTAAAGAATAGATCATCCCAACCTAATATATCAATTCACTTAAAGCTAGTATGATTTTCCTGTGTATTCATTTACTACATTTGTCTTTAGTTCTTTTGTCCAAATATGGTTTCACAATTTTTAAAATGTAAACTATAAAGTGTTTGAAATCATCTGATATACTTAAATGTCATATGTCCACTTCTTGTTCCCACCTTTTTATACCTTATTCTTATGCCTGGATTTCCAAGCTTACACCAGGTCCACTCGGGAGTGTGTTTGAACAGGCTCCTTGGCTCCCTTTGACCTCTGAAGTGTTTCCTTAGCACATTTGCTTCTCCACTGGGTCTATAGCAACCTGACTCCTCTGACTGTACAAGAAGGGAGTTATGCTCCTGGCAGATTTGTTCATCATCATTTCAGGGTTAGGCAAATAGAATACACTGTGGTTCAAGCCTTCAGACTCCCTCTCCAGAAAAATATCTTCTCCTCCGGTCCCGTTGCTCTCAGTTCAGAGAATCTTCGAGTCTTGGGATCAGAAGGGATCTTCAAGGTCATCGAGATCCTTGCCATTCAGATGTGGCCTCTGGATCAGCAAGCAGCACGGGCATCATCTGGGAGCTTGTTAGAAATGCAGAATCTCGGGAGCCACTCAGACCTACTGAATTGTAATCTTCACTTTGACAAGACCCCAACAGATGAGTGTACACATTAAAGTTTGAGAAGTGGGGCTGCAGACCAGGCTCCCATCTGATAGAGCAGTCCTGACAGCAGCGTCTTCCTCCTGACTACCCCCAAGTGCTTCCAGTTTCAGGGCTGCTCTCTCACTCTACATACTCTAGATCAAGAGATCCCAACATTGCGCACTAAAATCCCTTGGGGAGCTTCTAAAAATCCCAATGCCGAGGCCTCACCCCTGACCAATGAAATCAGAATCTGTGGAGATGGAGCCCAGGCACTGATATTTTATGAAATCCTCCCACGATATTCTAATGTGCTTCCAAGTTATGAACCATGATTGAGAGCCACCCGTTTGCATCTTAGACTATTTACTTCATTTCTTGCTTTGATATTCTGTGAAAATGCAAATATCCCCTCAGAAAGGCAAAACTGTTATCTCTCATTTGCACTTTGCTTGGGAATAGGGTTCTTTTTTAAATCAGCACAAATAATTTATTGCAGACTCTTTAGTATCATATACTAGTGGGCTTGACAAATCACGTAGCAGTACTCTGGGTTGGAGGAGCCGAAAGTTGGGAATGAGACAAAAGCGAATGACTTGAAGTCAGGTCGCTGAGGGGCAAGCTTCATGCTTGCTGGTCACCAGTTCTCAGCTGAACTACCGGGGTCAGGACGGGGCTGGGCAAGAATCGGAAGTTGGCCTTTGGTGAGCCCACTTCCAGTTTCCTGCCCTTTTTCTTGCTTCTGTGTTCGCAGTCCTCAAGGGTGCGGGAGTGAGGAAACCCTATAGCTGCTTCATCAGATGAGTTTTAGTTCCCAGCATAACCCAGACATGAAGGTCTGAGATAAATTTTGCTAACGTCATAATCTTGCTGGCCTGAAAGCGGCTGGGTGTTTTTCATCCTTCAGTGGTCCCCTTGAGTAATACAGCCTTTTGTTTGTGACATGACTGTTCAAGAAACTGAAATTTGCTTTTTTTTTTTTTTTTTGGTGAAATTTAAGGGAAAATTATTTTTTTCACATTTTATTAGCTTTTAAATGATCTAGTTTTATTTAGATACTGCTGCATTAGACTAATTATGCATTAGTCTAGGGGATATAGAAATCATGTTAACAGTAATTCTGAACAGGCTAACTATGTGATCAAGTAAAAAATTTGAGGAGAAGGGAAAAAATATTTTGTTTTATTTATTTTTAAATATTTATTTATTTATTTTAGAGAAAGAGAGCACACTGGAGCAGGGGGAGGAGCAGAAGGAGAGACGGTATCTCAAGCAGATGCCGGCTTAGCATGGAGCCTGACAGGCTTGATTTTATGACCCCGATGTCATGACCTGCACTGAAATCCAGTGTTGGATGCTCAACCAACTGAGCCACCCAGACCCCTGAAAAAGTGTTACTTTAAAAGGAAAATCAACTTACTACCCTCAGTCATATTAATTTACCAATAATGAAAATATAACACAAAACATGGGGCACCTGGGTGGCTCAGTTGGTTGGGTAGCTGCATTGGGCTTAGGTCATGATCTCAAGGTCCTGAGATTGAGGCCCACATCGGGCTCCCTGCTCAGCGGGGAGCCTGCTTCTCCCTCTTCCTCCGCCTGCTGCTCTGCCTACTTGTGCTCTCTCTTTCTGTCAAATAAATAAATAAATCTTAAAAAAGAAAGAAAGAAAGAAAGAAAATATAACACAAAACAAACCCTTAATAATAAATTTGGAAGCTCTACCATTTTAGATTCTAATGAGTATCATTCACATATTAAAATATAATTTAGAAGATTTACAGCTCACAAACTCCTTCCTTGTTTTACAAACTAAATAATAGCTTGCTTAATTTGGATATTTGAGGATAAAATACCATCAGACCTTCTCCTCCCCAACATTTCCTGCTCACCCAGCTTTCAAATCTGATAAACTTACTAGAGCGTTGTTAATCATGAATTTGGCACATTTGACAGAGTTTTAGATCTTTAGGGATTTAAAAAGTTGATTCTCAGTTCTTTAATATCCCAGTAATCTTAGAGATAATTTGGTATTAAAGTATCTTTAGGCTAAGCAAATGCTATAGGAAGAGAGGACTATGTTTCAGTGTCTCAGAAAAGCAACAAGAGGGGCACCTGGGTGGCTCAGTGGGTTAAAGCCTGTGCCTTCAGCTCAGGTCATGATCCCAGGGTCCTGGGATTGAGCCCCACATCGGGCTCTCTGCTCAGCGGGGAGCCTGCTTCCCCCGCCTCTCTCTGCCTGCCTCTCTGCCTACTTGTGATCTCTCTCTGTCAAATAAATAAATAAAATCTTTAAAAAAAAAAAAAGAAAAGCAACAAGAGTTTTAGACTGTTTCTGTTCTCTGTGATAGAACATGTGGTTTGGCTTCCTTAGAAAACGTGGAAGAGGAAGATGGAGAACATTTTAAGAATGATTTTTTTTTCCCCTAAGTGTAATTGTTTTTTTTTTTTGATAATTTAATATTTGCATTTTTAAATTTTTTTAATGAAACATCAATTTGGATATATATACACTCCACTTTTTTCACTGGCTTACACTTTCATTTCAATAATGTTTTATCTTTAATTTGAATACATATAAATTGAAATTAAAGCTAACACTTTGGCTTAAGTGTCTATTCTACTCTCAATCAAACCATTTGGAAAAATCTTCCTGTAGCAACTATTTTCCTAAAAGTTTTTTAAAAATCATGAAAAAAATCCCAGTTATCCCCCAAATGAACCTTTTTCATGAATTCAGATTTCTTGTAGAAGGGCACACTTGTAAAGAGCCATCAGTTTGAACTGGTAATTTTGTTTATCTATTTGACTTGTCATTAAAATGCTAAATAGTTAAAATTTGCAACTGTGCTATCAAACTTGTGAGCTACAATTCTGTGGACTTTTTGGAATATAAGAGAGATGTTCTTCCTGTCTCTGTATCTTCCACTTCTGTTCCTTTCTCCACTCTCAGTTTGTTTTCTTGATTCTGGGTTTTTTCTTTGTCCTAATTTCCCTCCATATAGTTCTCTACTGTTTGGGAATATCCAGGCATACACCTGCAGGGTGAGGATATATGGGGGCACATGTAAATATGCACTTATATTTTCTTATGCATTCAAAATAAAGTCCTTATATTGCTGTCATCTGCTTTTCACTCCATTGAAAGTTGAGAGCTTGAAGAGCATGTTGTTGCTTTTTTTTCCAATTAAACCCATGATTATGACAGAGCTTGGGAACAAAGGGCGATTAAAGCCATCCCGAGAGACGAAGTTCACTAGTTCACTGACTACATGCAAGTCAACATCTCCACAACCACTTTGGTCTATTCCTTTGGCTCTGATACCAGAGCCAATGTAGCATTTCCCAGGATAAGTTGTTGGGGTCTAGAGATGACTGCGAAGGATGTGCCTCGGGCCACCATGCCCAAACATGGATGCAAGATTGTCTGAGCTGGGAAGGACCTTGAGCTCTATTCAGTTCAGCCCAGGAAACTAATGTCAGGGAAGCCATGTGACTCATCCAGGGACATGTAATGAGTAATAAAGAAGGAAATAGGGAACATGAAAAACATGCATACTGGATCAATTAAGAGGCATGAAAGCTGAAGGAAAATATGAATAGGCTAGATATTTCCAGGAGCAGCTAGGGCTGCCTGGCATCCTACCAGTTGTAGGTCTATCCTGTGTGTATCTGCATTTATTTTGATGGCTCAGCTATTATTCCTTCCTGGGAGAATCCCTATTGAGGATGTCACAGTATTTTGGGAGATGTCTTTCATTGTCTCAAAATACAAACCTTGAGTTTCCATTATCTCTAGTTCAGGTTGAAAGTGTCTGGATCAAAGCTTCATCTTTGGCCCCAAGTCTCCACTTCTATGCTAGCAATCATCTACTACAATCTGGAATTTAACTCTGGAGAACACTTCGCTTGTGATAAATGTGAGTGATGAAATGAAATAAAGCCAACATTCAGTGAGTGCCAAGTGCATGGTGTGCACGGTGCCCTGGGACATCCCATCTGATGGGCCCAGCCTTCCCAGTAGGTGTGACATCCCATTACACAGGGGAGGAAACCGAGGCTAACTTCTCCCTCGTCCTTCAGTGTTGATCTTTCTTCATGTTGTCAGTTAACTTCATATTGTCATGAATCTAATGACAATTAGATCCTCTCCTACTTTTACGATCAGCCTTTGAAGCTGTCCCACTCCTCCTTCGTCCCACAGCACGGCCATCTTGACAAGCCACACAACTTCTTCTCTTGCTTAAACCTTTTTCTATCACCCTTCCCCCCCCCCCCCCACTCTTCTGGGGCTGGATACAAACCAGGTGTCCCCCTCACTCAGCTATTTTCGCCTCCTTGACATCTTCTGCTTGGTGACACCAATCAGACTATACCTTCAAATCTTCCAGTCCCTTCCTCCTCCTCACTTCCTCTCTTAAGAAATGTACAAATAAAAATATAATCAAACTCAGATGGAAAGATTGGCCTTTTGCTTCTTTCCACAGGTTTTCTCTTGGCATCAGAAAATTTGCATTTATTTGCAGTGTTACTAACCCAGACACTGAGCCAGCATTCCTCTGCTTCCTACGCCCACTTCCCAGCCCTCGTCTTCCCTGCCCCTCCTTTCTCACACCTCCCCAATTCCTCTGTCTGGATGCACTGGATGTGGGCAGCTTGGAAACTTTGAGTCTGCTTCCTACAGCCTTCTCTGAAGGAAGGAATTGCTTTTGTCCTGCCATCTGTGTGTGTGTGTGTGTGTGTGTGTGTGCATGTATGTGTATGTGTGTGTGTATGTGTATTAATGTTTTATTTTGTTTTGTGTTCTTTTTATTTCTTTTCCCCTTTTTTGGCAAAAGACTATTGCTTTCCAACTTCCAAGTTTTTTTTTTTTTTTTTCCCAGAGAACAAGCCTTTTACAAGGCTCCTTTTTGTTTTTAAGTAGTGACATCTGTCCATCTTGGGAAAAGTCAAGAGGCTCTTCGATGGAAGCTGATAGCTGTGAGCACTGGGACAAGCTGGGACCTCATCTTACCTGGGACCCTTGGATGATAGAGGAGAAAAGTCAGGTCTGAAGAGGTCAAGTGAATCACCAAAACCCCACTGACAGTTGGTGACAGGGCCAGGGCTGGGGCACAGGTCTCCTGACCTCCAGTCCACCGAGATGTTCTGGATGTCGTGTTTTCCCGAACAAGCCCTGCATTTTGAAATGGCATGCCAGTGCTCTGAAGAGATGCCTCCCAGCGTGCCGTGGGCCACTGTGAGCCATTGTGGGGCTCCCGGGTTTGGTCGTGTTGTATGGGGAGCCGCAATCTTCAATGTGCTACAAGCTCTCCCCGCATTTCTGGAAGATGGTAGTTTGTTTGTTTGTTTTCTTGTACATGAAATTTGGCACACCAGACAGAACCCCATGATGTGTGAGGTCTGCCTTTCATGCCCTCCTCCCCTTTGGGAGTGCCTGTCTCAAACTCTTCCTTCCCTCCTTCTCCCAAGATGAGTGAGACCTATATCTCTTGTCTTGCTTTCTCAGTCCCCATCATTTCTGCTGTTGCTCCACTTGGACTGAGCCTACCTTCTTTTCATACTTCCTTTTTAACCCAGATAAAGAGATCCTTATAATTTAAAAATACAACCAGTAAATCTACGACACATTGCTAATTCCCCCTGCATCCGTGCCAGACCCCCGGATCCCCTTCCCACCACTCTGTGAACCCCGCGCTCCATTCTGCAGCTTGCTTAGTCCGCTTTGTCCATTTTAGCACACAAAGCTCTAAGTCCATCCCTTTTTAGTGGCTGAATACTGCTCCGTTATGTTCCCTACTGTGTTTTACCCATCTCTCCTCTAGTGAAAGGTTCGTTTATGGCTTCTAGCGTTGTGCTATTATCAACAATCCATTACCCACGTTCGGAACTTCGCCCACCACCAATTCCCCTTCCCAAGTCACTCTCAAACTCACACACTCTACTGGCTGAGGACCCTGGAACTAATATCATAGGTGACTGCTAAATTAGCTCATAAATGAGTCCTTACCTCTTTGTTCACAGGCACAGTATTAATGAGCCCTTCCTCCTTTTCAGGAAGAATATGTCCATGTTAAGAGAACCACCTGGATAAATGTTCTTAAAGCACTCTCTTCCATCTCCAGCGCTTTGGAATAGAATGGATATAAGTCATTAACAAGTTATACTATTAACTCATGGGAGTATTTCACATGGTAGAAATTTCAAGGAAACTGAGAGACCTGTAGGTGAGATATTTTGGAACAAATGGGCTTTGTTTATGCTCCAAAACATATAATGCAAGGTAGCTATCTACTGGGATATACCTGGTGGGAAGTGTAGTCACAGTGTTAGCCCTGAATATCAGCTTGGCTGATGCTTGCAGAGGAAAAGATACCCTCCCAAAGCCATCCTCTGGAAGCCCCATCTCCCTGTGAAGATGCACCTGCCCACGTCTAAATCAGGAGGGAGCATCCAGTCAAACAGACTTGAGGACTACCCCACATCATACACAAAAATCCATCACAGATCTAAATGTGGAAGGTAAGCAGTAACACTTTCAGAAGAAAACATGGACTAATACTTTCATGACCTTGAGGTAAATAAAGATTTCTTAAACAGGACTTTAAAAATGCTAGCCACTAATGAAAAAATTGATCGATTGTACATTAAAACTAGGACTTTTGTTTATTCAAAATCATTATTAAGAGAGTTAAAAGACAAGCCAGAGTGGGAAAAATATTTTCAATATAAACATCCACCAGGAACAAAAAATCCTATGACTTGTATTCAGACTATATACAGAACTTCTACAAATCAATAAGAAATACATTGAAATATCAATAGGAAAGTGGGCAAAATACATGGATAGACACTTCACAAACTAGGATTCCTCCCTCCCTCCCTCCCTCCCTCCCTTCCTTCCTTCCTTCCTTGTAGACTCCATGTCCATTGTGGAGCCCGATATGGGGCTTGAACTCACGACCCTGAGATCAAAACCTGAACTGAGATCAAGAGTCAGATGCTTAACCAACTGAGCCACCCAGGAACTCCCACAAACTAGGATTTCTAATACACAAGTGAAAAGGTGCTTGACTTCATTAGTTTTCAAGAAAACACAAATTAAAACTGCAATGTGATATTATTACACACTTACCAAAATGACTAAAATGAAAAAGACACCAAAACACCACATGTTGGGGAGATTGTGGAATGACTGGAACTCTCACATACTGCCACTGGGAGAGTAAACTGGTATAGCCACTTTGACAAACTGCTTGACAATACCTTCCAAACCCAAACCTATGCTTACCATATAACCCAGGAATTATGCATAAGGGAAATGCATACTTAGGTTTACCAAAGACACGTACAAGAACAATTACAGAAACATTTTTGGTTGTAGCTCCAAACCAGAAAACAAACCAAGTGTTCATCAGCATTAGTGTGTAAACATATTGCAATATATGTATATAATGGGGCACTATATGCCAGTGAAAAGGAATAACCACAGCTTGGATGAAAATCTCAAACATAATATTGAGTAAAAGGGACTGGACATAAATTATTACATCATTGGATTAAATTACTGGATTCCATTTATATATAGTTCAAAAACAAGCAAAATTAATCTAGATGTTAGAAATTAGGAAAATGGTTTCCTATTTCATTGTGGGGTAGGTTATAACTAGTAGGAGGACTATAAAGGATTTTAGGGTCAGGAATTTTTCTATTTCATGATTTGGGGACTTATCCCATGGGTTTGTTCACTTTATGAGGACTCATTGAATTATTCATGTAGCTAGGATCTATGCATTTTTATACTTTGTTGAAAAATTTACATTAAAATAAAAGCCGGAAAAAAAATAAAATAAAATAAAAGCCTGGAGAATCAGGTTGCCTAACTTAACCGTAATTTACCAGCCATTTTTAATTTATGCTTCCAGGAATGCATGCGGAAGGAAGGACAGATTGGGGACTACCAGGTAATTTACCTTTGTTAACTCCAGTTGTGTCCCTGGTAGAATCCCATTCTGTATAGAAGCATGATTTAAACATTCAGGAGGTCGATGGCCGTATATTATAGTATATTGCGACATAGGTTATCATTTGTAATAATACAGGGTCTTTCTCTCTTGACATACCAACAGCATGCTGTTCGCACTCTTACCTAGTGCCTCTTTTGTCCTGCTTTGTGGAAAAGTGCGCTGTGCAACTCTCTTCTCTGAACTGTCTCTTTGAATGCAGAAGACATTGTAGTTTCTTTCCTGTAGTCTATCTGTTCTCAGCACAGAGCCTTACACAGAGTGCGGTCAAATCTCGATTAATGCTTGTTTCACAGTGGGGGTGAGGAATGCTTACGTTGTCCACTGATCTCTTTTTCTTTGTATAATTGTCATTTTTATTAGTGTAGTTAAGTGGGAGGTCTGAACTCTTCTCATCCTTCTTCTGGAACCTATGCATCTTGAGAGGAAACCCAAGGAAGGATTCCTGGAAGAGCTGGGAGGATTCTCTTTCTTGAGCTGGGTGCTAGTTATGCAGGTATGCCCACTTGGCTATAATTCGTCATTGGCATGCTTGTTATTGGTGTACTTTTCTTTATATATTGAATGATGACAGAAACATGTAACATACATGGAAATAATGTTTGGTTCTAGTTTGATAAACTACTGTGCTGATGAGATTTTGTGGAATTAGTTATGCTTCCATATTGCTTGCAGGAATGTAAATTTGTACACTCTCCTAGGCCAAATTTGGCCAAATCATCAAAATGAAAAAGGCACTTACCCTTCTGCTGAGCAATGGCTAGTCTAGAAATGTACCCTGCAATCTATTATAACAGGTGCAAACTGTTATTCAAGGTTATGCCCTGCCCTAGTGTCTATAATGATACAATAGGAAACAACAAAGAACAAATAAATTGTACATCACACAACAGAATATTATTCAGCAGTCAGTGAGAGGGAGGCAGATCTCTATTTGCTGATTTGGGCAGATTTTCAGGTTAAAAAGCATGTACAGGATGCTCCTGTTTGCATTAAGTATATGTGTATGTATTTGCTTGTATGTTCATAGACTATCTCTGGAAGGATACACAAGAAACTGATAATAACGGTTGCTTTGGGGAGGGGTAGGATGAAACTTATGCGTCACTATACACTCTGCCTGATGTGCATTTCAAATTTTACACGTACATTTTCAAATTTTATATGTACATATAACCTCTCCAAAAAAAAAACGTTAAATCTAAGGGTAATTCTTGGCTGCTGGCTCTTCTGCACTCTTATGGAGGGACTTCTGCAACAGTCTGTCATTGGTAACTTTACCTTTACTTTCATCTAAACACCCTCCAAATCCATTCCAAGGGGCAAAGGTCAGACTCTTCTCCTATGATACTGAGCAAAACAGGCAGATCACTCTTCTGCCAGTGACCTTATTAATTGAGTTTAGACCTCCCGTGAATTTGAACAGATTTTTAAAAATAAAACATTCAAAGCTGCTTTGCCCTCTCTAGTTCCTCTCCTCCCAGAAGGCACGAAGGAAGTGAAAGTCAAGTGTCCATTTATCTTTGGTCAGATTTATAAGTGCAATAAACTGGTTGTCAGACTGGTAGTGGAGGGAAACTTAGGGGGTGTGATTTGACTCTCAACAGAAGGAAATAAGTTCAGTATGCCCTAAGTATGCCCTAGATTTGTAGCAAGCAGATCTTAGGAAGTAAGGCCTTATCTCAATGGCCTGAGGATCCAGAGCATTTGGAGGCACTCAGAAGTAAAATATAATAACATAATTGAAGGTAATCCTGCAAGGAAGAAACAAGAAGGGCCTCTGAAGAAACCAAGCCAGTTTTCCAAATCATCTGTGGCCACCTGCAAAAGATCAAAGGGAGGCCCAGGACTAGGGATGAAGAGGTAATACAGGTAGAGGTCAAGGGTATGCAAGAAGGATGATACTCAGGCTTGCAAAATTTGCAATGGACAGTTTGTTCACCTCATTTAGAAGGCACGTTCAGAGCAAAACTGGCTTGGATTGGATGGTGCTGTTCATCATATAAAGACAAAGCAGAACCTGGAAGTTACCGATGATTCATCTAGCCCCTTCATTTTACTAAGATACACAGAGCCTAAGATTAAACACCAAGATCCCATGATTCTTGGTCCACTTCTGTGTCTGGTCTCCCTCTGTCTCCTTGAAAGCCTGGACTCTGGAATGAGACCCCCTGGATTCAGTCGAACTCTGTCTCTTGGGAGCTGCATGATTTTTGAGAAAGTTACTTTTTCATGTTTTAGTTTCCTCGTCTGTCAAATGGGAATAATACTGATAACAATATCTACCTGGTGTGGTTGCTATTGGGATTCTAAAGCACTTCAGAGAGGGTCTGGTATGCAGTAGATGTTAATATGAATGCTAGCCATAATAGCGGTTATTATTGCTTCAAATTTTTACCTCAGGGAGAATTATTTTTAGGCGGAAAAGAGCAGACCCACATGGAAGGTATCATCATGGTAACACTTGATTGGTTCTGGGTGCTACCTTAGGTCTGATATAAATAGTCACTTTCTGGGGCGCCTGGGTGGCTCAGTGGGTTAAGCCTCTGCCTTCGGCTCAGGTCATAATCTCAGGGTGCTGGGATCGAGCCCCGCATCGGGCTTTCTGCTCGGCGGGGAGCCTGCTTCCCCCTCTCTCTACCTGCCTCTCTGCCTACTTGTAATCTCTCTTTCTTTGTCAAATAAATAAATAGAATCTTTAAAAAAAATTTATAAAAAAAAGTCACTTTCTCATGGGGCGCCTGGATGGCTCAGTCAGTTCAGTGGTGGACTCTTGGTTTTGGCTCAAGTCGTGGTCTCGTGGGTTTGAGCCTCGCCTCAGGCTCTGTGCGCTGCAGGGAGTCTGCTTGAGATTCTCCCTTCCTCTCCCTCTGCTCCTCCCCCTGCTCGTACTCCCTCTCTCTCAAATAAATAAATCGCTAAAAAAAAAAAAAAATCACTGCCTCGTAAAAAGAGCTATCCAACATCTTCCAGGCTGGTGGTGAGGTAGGATCTCTCTGTCACAGGTGGAGGTTAAGCCCAGGTGAACGACATGCCAAGGATGCTGAAGGCGTTTCTATGTCGAATGGAGGTAGGGACTAGATGACCTCTGGGCATCTTGACAGTCCCAAGGGTCTATGATTCTGCCGCGTTTGAGATTAGCAGTCCTGAGGGCAGTCACATTGCCTGGCATCCAAACTTAGCCCTGTTATCACCTTGGAAGCAAGGACTACCGTCTGTTCAACTTTTCTACTCTAACTCCATGTAAAAGGACAAGGTCTGGTGTCACAGCTAAGACTTGCAAATCCTCGAGTTGGAGTGGACTTGAATTTATTAATGGGCAGTTGCACAACTGAGGACGCCGGCAGGTAAGGGGCATATTCTCAGGCTTTGCTAACAAACAAGACTGGGCTCATTACAAATCCTCTAGCTAGGGCATACTTCATTCCTAAAAAGAGGAGGAGAAATCTTTGCGGGGGCAGCGGGAGAGACATTGGTCAACCTTGTTCCCTCCTGCTCTCCCAAGCCTAGGTTACCAATGAAGGGCCAGGACACCCACAAGCCTCAGCCGGGCTGCCTGGTGGGGCGGTTGCAAGGTCCTCCCAGCCAGCAATCGCTGGCTCCCTCTGCGGGGCACTTCCTGGGGCCTTTGATCTTTCCCCAGGAATTGGCCAAGCCTGTGTTTTCTTCCAGGTTTATGCTCTCTTGGTTTATTTATTGTATCTGCCTTCTCTTCTCGCTGGCTTGAAGATCAGCACGCTAGTGTGTAACGACTTTAGTCCCCGGTCTCCCTTCTCGCAGCGCCACCAGGAAACCCGACAAAAGGAGTATTTTACCGAGTCTTAGGGCACAAATCCGGAGGAGAAAGGAGCTGACCCGGGAACCCAGGTCCCAGAATCATTGGTCAGGACCTCGCACCTCGCACCCCAACCCCAGCTCAGCCGGCAGGCTCCGGGTCCCGGGTCCCGGGTCCCAGGTCCAGTCTGGTCTTCTCCGTCCGCCAGGGGGCTTGAGCTCGCGTCCCTCTCCCCGACGCCAGGCTTAACCTGGACTTTCATCGGTTCCCCTGGAGGGTCTCAAGTTGCCTTTCTCTGCAGGGAGGGGGCCCCGCTCCCACGCGTTGGGCCTTAATCTCCACCCGGCGTTTCCCAACAGAGTGGCGGGGCCTCCGCTCTCCCATCTGCGCGCCTTAAATCCCATTTATCTTCTTAGCGCCCTAGACTCGGCCAGTCCCGCCCCCTCTTCTCTTATCCTCCCCCACTTGCAAACCGCAGACACCCTCCCTCCCCCCAAGTGCGCTGGACAGACCAGAGCAACCTTTGGAGGTGTTGGGAAAAGTCCCCAAGCTGGGTGGTAGTGACCTAGAGAGGCGCGGCTGGAAGAGGGGAGGAGGGTACTGCCGGGGGAGGGGGAAGCGCCTCAAGATTTCAGGGTCATGACCACAGCAGAGGGTCCTGGACTCACAGTCCCCTAACTCCCGCCCTGCGACTCTGGTGGTTAAAGTCGTCCCGTCCTAGCGCCCCAATCTAGGTCACCAGCCGGGAAGGGCTGATCCGGGGGTCATAGAGGGTGATGGGCGGGCTGTCGGCCCCAGAGGTGGGCGAAGAGTAAATTGTCTCAGAGCCTGCCCCTCTCACTTCCACTTGATTGTAATTCCATCCCCGGGCGGGTCGAGCTTCCCTCCCTCCCACCGCCAGCCGGTCCCTCCCCGTCGGCTTCCTTCGCCGCCCCCGCCCCCCCCCCTCGGAAAAGCCCTGCGGCTCCAAGAGGACTTCACTCCCGCACGCCGACCTCCCGGCAGCTGTGCTGCCTTTTCCGACTCCTCCGTGGTTGCTGGTCCCGTTCCTTCAGCCCTCCACCACCTCAGCCTGGTCAGGGGATCCGCGGGGGCCGCCTCCCCCACGTCCCCCAGGAGACGCCCTTTGCTTGTGCGCCCGGGACTTGGTGAAACTTTGCAGGCGCCCGCGGTGAAATGGATTTAACCCGAGGCTTCTTGCTCCGGCTCTTGCTCCTGGCTTCCAGCCTCGGACCCAGTGCAGCGTCGCTCAGAACAGCTCTCCGAAAACCAGGTAACGCGCTCGGCGCGCCCGGGGACACCACGCCCGGAGCACCCGGGTCCCGGTCCCTTGTCCGGACGCAGAGCGGGCAATGCACCGCCCCTCTCCCCCTTGACCCGTGGCAGTTTAACTGGGTTCATCTCTGCCCAGAGCTGAGAAAAGACGCGAACCTCGCCCTCCGCCCCGCCCCTCCCCCCCGCCCCCAGCTCAGGCGGTTCCAGGGATGTTTGTTTGTTAAAAGAATAATCTATTTTCCAGACACAGTAGAGGTGGAGGGCTGTGTATTTGAGTACAGAGAGCTGAGAGTAGGGACAGCGATCATGCTGTCTCAATTACAGAGGGTTGCAACTGTGCAAGAGAAGTCAAACAGCTCCTCCTGTGTCTCTAAACATCTTTATTGAATTCATATTGTCCAGAGCCCAGCCATTTCCTGTTAAGTGCCTGAAGATTTGCCTGGAGTTCCCTGTGCCCATCTCTGGTCCTGCCCTGGCACTGTGTAGGGATGTGGCCTCTGCTTTTAAGGATGGTTTCTGCTCTGGGGCCGTTTTCTCAAAAAGAAGTGCCTGGTGGGTTAATTTTACCGCGTTTTGAACTCCTGTCTTTCTTTGCGAGGGCAATTTAAACAAAGATGTATGGTGGTGTAGGTTATTACAAAGAATTAACTTGCATTTCCTCTAGTTATACTGATAAAAGTTCTTGGTGTATTTTTGTCTACTTTGATTTGGTCTATGTTGTGAGATTATTCAAAGTACAGCGTTCTAAACAAAGTTCTAAACGTTGTTGCGGGAATAACGATTTTTATTCTACTTTGCTGAGACTGTATTTTGAATGCTGAAAAATCTGTGGTTTTCTGGGGGTTTTTTTGTTGCCTGTTTTTTGGTGTTTGGCTTTTAGTTTACTTTGTAAGTGAGGTTGTCTTATGGGATTAATTACATCTTATGAACAATGGAAAGCAATATAACTTTATTCGAATGCAGTCTGCAAAACTCTGCAGAAAGTGCAGTTTATCTTCACAAATAACGATTCTATAAGAAAGAGACAAACCAGGGAAATTTATCAGAGGGTGAAGAAAATAATCTTGGCAGGTTCCCAGATGGCTGCTTAAATATTTTCACTGCTTAAGGATCTCTTCATTTGGAAATATGACTTGTTGCCTTTCAGCTCTGGGGGACACCCTCACTCTTCAAGCTGTATCTATTGCTACCTGCCTTGAAATTTAAAGTCATTATCATAATCTGCAACACACTTAAGTTATGAGCTATTCTAGAGCCACTGTTCATTTTGGAGTGAGTCCAAGGCAATATTCTATTAAATTGTTTCTCACATCCACGCATACACACATCTTCAAGGATTTCAGTGAGGGGCTTCTTTCTAACTTTTCTCCTTAAGACAAGCACATCATGATCAATTGTATTCTGTGGGTTTATTCCCATAAAACCACCTAGTTAACAGTTTTTGAGCGATGCCTAGTTATATCTATAGTTTTTACGCTTTAAGCAGTGTATGCAATATTCTTTTAAGGATGGATTTCAATCCATTTAAGCAGAATTTTTTAAAAAATTTCGCAGAAGCCTACTGTATATAAAACTGCTCATATGTTTCACCCTATTTCCTTTCTTATTTTTTGTAGCTTCTCTCCTAAAACTGTTTTCTACCTGGTTCATCCAGGCTCTTATTCTGATACTCATGCCATTAATATGCCATCTTGGCCTCTTGGTTTTATTTGAAGCATGGGTAGGGTTTTGATAGTGGAAACTCTACCTTTTAAATATTTTGGCATATTAAATACACCAAATTTGAGGTAGAAGGGGTGTTTGGACTAGGTTCAGCCTAAAAGAGCTTTTCATTATTTTATAATTTTCTCCAGACACTGGCTTTCAGGTTGGAAAGCTGCTCAGATTAAAATGACAGCTACTTCATAAACTTCAGGGGAAAATTTCCTCCTGGACTCATTTACATCCCTTGGAAAGACTAGTTTTTGATCCGGAAAATTGGTCCAGATTAAAAACCGAATGTGCCCTGCTTGGCTCTGATGTGAACAGCAACCAGCTAATTTATAATCTTCCCCAGACACCAGCATATCCTGCTAGGATCCATATAGGAGTTTCTTTGTACCCCGTTTCCTCAATAGAAATTGGTCTGTGAACAGTACTTTGAAGGGAGCCTGGCCACCATGTAGGCGTGCTGGAACAGTCCTGTTTTCTTTGGATGACACTGTCTGTCTCCTAATGCTCCTAAAAGATGGAGAAGTCTTGGATTCAAAATCAACCTGAAAATTCCCCATCCCCACCTACCTCAGGTGGGAAAAAAGCAAGTAGCAGCTTCAATGATGAGTTTCATCTGGGTCTGACATAGGCAGCCTTCCCCTCTGCCCCAAGATAGTTCATCTTCTGCCATTGAGCATTAATAAAGAAACCTCTGCATTTGCCGAGACTAACAAGAAATGACAGCTCTTAACTTAAGTCAAATGAAATAATAATAACGAACTCTAATTAAGTGCTTACTACGCTGCTCTAAGAACTTGGCACGTACTGATATTTAATCAACCCAGCAGCTCTGTGAGATGGGTACTATTATTACCCCTGTTTAACTGAAGATGGAATCGTGGCTCGGAGAGATTAAATATCTCCTCCAAGGTCACACAACTAGCAAGTGGTGGAATGGGATTCGGGCTGTGATATTCAGGACCGGGAAGGGAGTCCTTAGGGGTCCTGGTAGCAGAGGTCTGCAGACGGGTCCTGGAGGGCGTCTCCCTCCTGGCGGAACAGGGGAGCGCCCACGGGCCGGAGCCAGGTGGAGGCCATTATCCCTGCTGCTGTGGGTGCGGAGCCTCTCACGTGCTGTTAAACATTTGTACACGGGATCGTGCCCACCCAGGCCTTCCGAGTTAATAGTGCGAATGACACTGAGATGGAGTTCTGGAAGCCATCATCCACTGACCTCATCTGCAAGAATTGGGGGGTATAACCAGGTTGATGAACCACTTCCTTTCTCTTATTCAACTCCTGGGCGCTTAATCTTGCGAGGGCCAGAGGATCCATCCCAGGACCTGGAGGTAGAAAAAGGGGCTTCTGACACTAGGTAGAGGACACCATTATCTTCCTGGCATGGAAACTCTGCATAGCCTTCATTCCTTTTCAGATCAGATTAGAATCAGAGACATGGAAGGAAGTGAAAAGGCTCCATTTGACAACTGGGCTGAGAATGATTAAGGGACTTGTCCAACTTCACATCAGAAGCTGACCCGGAGCTAGTACCCAGGCCCTCCTGAGTGGGTACTTCTCCCTTATCCAGAGTCTCCCCAGGAGGCACGGGAAGGACTGGTGTTTCTGATGTGGAGCAGGGAGGTGGGAAAGGGAAATCCAGACACACGGCGAGCCACACACCAGCTCCCACAGGCAGTTTGGTAACTCATGGTGTTAATTCCCTCTCTGGCCCAGAGAGAGGGGCTGGAGGACCGCGTGAGGGCCCCGCCTTTCCTCCTGTCTTTGCAGTTTGCCTGAGGCCCCAGGTGCAGTGAGACAAGGCCAGGTCAGGGCTGAGAATTGAAGATCTTCCCTAGAACAGAGCTTGGGCTCCACAACCATCTTTAGGGAGACACACGGCTCTCCTCTTTTCCTTTCTGCTCCCTCAGCATTTCCTTACCTGTAAAATTGGACTACAGGGAAGATCCAGAGAAACCCAGAAAAAAAAAGTCTTGGAAGAGCAGAGTTAACTGGCAGGAAATGTATCTTGCTCGTTGATGGGGGCGAATCCAGGAGCCTCTAGGTGACTTCTGCTGCTGCTAGTGTGAGGCTTACTGGCTACTGAGTCAGAGGCCTCCCTGTTCTGTTTCCTGCGTGCCGGCCCGAACAACCTGATGGTCACGAGGGCCTGCTCATCTCCTCACTTACAGCCCTCATGCAAGTCCCTTTCCCAGAGCATGCGTTCGGGGGCCTCATCTCTTCTCTCTGTCCCTCCTTCTCCCTTTCCAAACCAAAGTCCTTCACTACAATGTGATCCAGATTGTCTTGCTTCTTGGGGAATGCTGGAGCTCATAAAGGCCACACATCTTTCTCCCCTTGAGGGCCATATATCTCCCCGGCACCTAAGTACTGGCATCCATGCAGTCTGAGCAATGTAGCGGAAATACTTCCTCGCCCCTCCATTTCGTCAGCCCTCCTACCCTCCTCTTTGTTTCCACATCATATCTAATCCCTACAAGAAACCTGCCTCTCCTCTCTCTCTCTCTCCTTGGATTCTCTGTGAGGTAAAGGGACAGAGAGGTCAAGGTCAGGAGTAAATGTCATAACATGAGGCAGTACTGGTTTCTCAGAATTCTTTCTCATGGAAGAGTGACTTGGCCAAAAAGGAACTGAGTGGTGTTTTTGGTTTTTGCTTTGTGTTTCTTACCCCGAGCCCAGGGCTTTAATAACCTGAGAATTCTTTTGGGAGTAGTTGTCCATCTGTCTAGCTCAGAAATGGTCCAGTGCCGCAGAGCTGGGTTTCTGGAAGACAGGGCCTCAGGCGTCGGAGGCTGCGGTGGGAGCTTCCACAGGGTGGCCCCGGGGATAGCCTGCGGCTCCCGCCTCACCTGCTGAGCCCTCACGACTGGTTGCTCCCCATCGACTCAATGAATGATGGGATGTTATGATTGCAACAGAAAATCTTTTGAGTTGGTCAGGACCCCTGCCACTTACTTTGGCCACAGCCTGTCAAACTACAGATATTGGAAGTCTACCTGCTCTTTCAGGGGTAGAAAAAGTGAAAAGGTAAAGAGGTACGACAGAGCCTAAAGGGCCGTTTGTAGTGGGAACCCCCAAACCCATCTTTGAGTCCACTCCCATTTTGAAGAAAGATGCCAGAGTGTGGCTTCAGCCTCCTGAAATGAGCTGAAAGATGTTTACCTCTTAATCTCCCCAGTCGAATCCCATGGGATTGGGGTTGGGGAGGGGGGAGTAGGGGACACAGGTGAAAGTCAAGTGAAGCAGCTGCCTGCAGAGGACGCACCTTTCAGAGCTGGCTCAGAGCAGGTCTGGCCTCAGCGGATCTCAGGCCTCTGACCCAGGCAAGTAGTTCCTGAACTTGCATGTGGATGAGAATTCTTGGCGTGCATCTCAGGTGCCCTTTTAACAAGAATGTCCGGTGACTTGATGAGGTGATTTGCAGTCCACATGTTGAGACCTGACAAAGGAGAGTTTAGGCTCCTGTCAGCCTCCCTTTCCTCCCAGCCTTCTCCCCAGATACTCTGTGGGACACCCACAGTCTCCCCTTCCTTCCTTCGTCCACACCATGTGGGATTGGCAGCGACAACTCATTGCTCTGGGTCTATATTGGAACCTTAGGCTCCACAGGTCTTCCGAAGGTTGGATTTGGGGCTTGTGGTCTTCGGAAGGCAGCTGAAGGACATCTCCTCTGAGTGAATGTTCCTCTTTATCCCCCCTTTTTCCTCAACCTGTCCATTGAGAGATGGGCACACAAGGGAGGGAAAGCCTGCGGTAGCACTAACAAGCAGCCGTGTGGAGCTGTGTGTAACCCATCCCCCCTCCATTTCCCTCAGACCCACTGCACCCTCCTGCCGCCCCCCCCACCCCCCCCGCACCTGTTCGTTCAAGCCTCTAAGTCTGGTTTCTTCTTGGCTGGGAGCACAGACTTTAATATTTGACAGCTTTGCTTCAAGTCCTGACACTGTTTTTTACTAGTGACTTGATGATGTAAGGCCAGTTATATTAGCTCTGTGGTCTCCGTATCCTCATCTGTAAAATTGGGAAAGATCCTGCCATTTAAGGTTGCTAGAAGGGTTAGGTGGGGCAAGACATGTACCAAGGCATTTAAAAGGCACAGAAGCCTGAGACTGGAAGGCAGTATTTAAGGAACTGGGATTGTTTAATCTGGACAGAGGAAAACAACTGAGTGAATATGCATGACTGAAAGAATATGTTCTGGGCACGACGACAAACACGTGCACTTACGATTTCGTGTCCCTTTTCCATACATATTAATGTATGATTGATTACACGTGATTTAATTTGTACTGAGTCATAAAATTTTTCAGAAAATTAATTGGGCAAATTAGAAAGACTCTCTGGTTGACCACATGCCTCAGTTTTGGGTTAGGAAAATATGGCCACCAGGTTCGTGGTCTTGCTTGAATGGATTCCTTGGAGAAACAGTAACCCCCAGGGTGGTGGGTGATGTTTGCCTGGTAATTGTCTTGGGGAGGTTTTTCAGGGTCTGGTGGTGAAAGGGGAGCAGCCGTTCCTGAAAGAGAATTAGCCAGACTGATGCACGACTGGGCGTCAGTGGAAATCTCCGTGAAGCTTGAGAGCTAAGAAATGGTTTGGGTTTGATTGATCAGTAGATTGGAGTAATTCAGGAGCCACTCCCAGTAACATGGAATGTTAGAGGCCAGGCTCCATTGGCTCTTTCTTTCCTATGAATGATTCTTGCATTTCCTCGGCTGTGAAACCCCCCATTTATCCCAGATAACCCCACCAGTTTATTTTAAGAATCAAAGGAAATAAAAGAAGAGCTGACGCCCTCCACAAAGATAGGATATGATCATTCAACAATAATCATAGTAATTACTATTATCTTAACCAACAACACCAACCAAGAATATACGTCCTAAAGCTTTCATCTCATTTTTAGTCCCTTCCTTCTCACTCCCCTAAAGACACTTGAAGATTCTTTCTTCATCTGACTCTGCAAGTCCTGAGCAATTTAAATGTTGACACTTGTGTTTGCTGACAGGGCACCCGGGATCCGGAATCAGATTTAATGTAATGTTAATGCTATTTATTTTTCTTGGTGCAATAAGTTTATATTAGCCAGTTAATGGTTTACATTGTGCAAAAGGAGTTGTATCAGCAGGCACTTTTCTGTAACATCTGGGCAATTGGAAACATAATACTTAAATACAACCTGAGTTTAGAGCCTTCCTTGGACAGATGGCTAATTTTATCGATCTAATTTCACACTTAGGAATAGGTCCCGTCATCCTTTGCTCGTAATTCTTAGAGTGAGCAGAGAAATAAATAAAATGGATGATGGCCGTGAATTAGTTGCATGTTATATTGCTTGTAATTTATTTTTAAAATACTTTAGTATAAACAGTCACTGTGTGAATTACTTTAATCTGTACTCTAGGGGTATTTAATTAACCCTTGAAGTAATCCGGCATAGGAGGTACCATCCTGCATAAGAGTTTAGATCTATTTTAATCTCTCAGTGACTGCGCCATACCTGTGATCAAATATTTTGAGCTTTATCTCTGTGCTAGCCAGAAATCCACACTCCAGGGCTAGTTACCACTTGACGTTTATTATAAAGTCTACTCTCAGAGGTGGCTTGGAAAATACATGAAAATAAATGTTAGCATAAATCCAGGCTAAATAGTTTGTTAATTAGCATAAATGATGTTAGAAATAATGTTTTCATTGGTGAAATATGTGAGTAGCTAGGAAGATCATACATGTCCCTCTATTTTTGCATAGACGAAGAATAAGCACCAGTAAACCCAAGAGTCAAGCTGCTTTGGAATTAGGCTAAAGCCCCACTCAGTCCTGTATTTCATTCACTTAGTAGACTCGTTTGCCTGCTCCCCCTAACGGATTTGCTGATTCTGCCGCTAGGATATTGATGTATCTGCCTCAGCAAGGCGCTTGCTGCTGTAACAAGCAACTCCAAATCTCAGTGGCTTGACACAAAATGTGTTTTTCACTTACTCCAAGTCCAAAGTGAATGTTCCTTGTTGGGCAGCTCTCCTGGACCACTCTCCTTCAAATGATGGCTTGAAAACCTGAGTCATTCTGTCTTTGCAACCTCTATCTTGTAACACTGTCATCTTTAAAATGGGCTTCCAAGGTGTCACGGGAGGTAAAGAGAAAGAAAGCTTGTGTGAGAGATTTTTATGTGCCAGGCTGTAATATGGTCCCATGGCCCCAACCTAACTGTAAGGAAGCTGGGAAATGTAGTTTGGCTGCGTACACAGGAAGAAAGTGACCAGATGTAGTGGGTAGTTTCTAATGGAGTGCTTTGGAGTTCCTAAGCCCACAGACAGGGGATGTTAAAAAGAGTAAGTTTATGAGAATTTTTATGACTTCTTGCCAATAAATATCTGTATATGTGGCAGAATTTGGCCTAGAATTTGCATTCATTTTAGTGTACAACGTAGTTGAAAAGCAGATAGTTGCCACCTATCTTTATGTGTTGGAAGCAATTGTAATTTAACAGAAGATCCTGAAAACTAAGCAAATTGACTCAGACTGTTTGCAATAGGATGCAAAAATATGTATATATTTACATGAATATATGCTATTTGTTGCTACTTATTTGCTCCATTTTATACAAAGTAAAATCCCTCTTAAAAAGTAAAGGAACTATCCAGTTGATTAAATAGAGTGAATTCCTAAGGCACATCAACTAGAACTCCCAATTATTTTCCCTATAGTTTTCTGGAAGCTCCTTCTATTTGTGTCCCATAACAAAAAGGACTATTCATGGTAGGATAATTTATTCAGTGAGATATGCATCTTAAAATATAAAAATCAGTTTTTAAACACCACAGCCTGCTTTGTTGGGGCTGAAGATGGTGTGGACTGATCCCAACAAAAATAAATTGATACATTGGGGTTGAACCACTGCATGTCTCAAAGCACTTCCATAGAAATGATCTCATTTGATCTTGTAACCCTTGCCTTACTGGGAAGTCAAGAGCAGATGACTTAGCAAAGAGGAAGGAGGTAGAGCCAGGACATGAACCTAGGTTGTCCAATCCCTAGCCCTTGTTGCTTCCCATCAACCCCGGGGTGTTCTGCAGCTAATGGATAAGAACGTGATCGCTGCAACATGCTTGAGTCTAGCTCTGCGGTCAGGAGGAAACTCACCAATGAGATTTGCCCCTCTCGCAGAGGCTCCATGCATGTCATAGGACGTGACGTACAATGTACAGGTACTGCCTTCAGTCATACTCCTGGCTGGTTAGGGGGCCTTCTGCAAAGTACATGATGACTGAGGGGCTGTTTGCAATCGAGAAGCAGCTGTGCTAGCTGGAAGGTGCTCTAGAATCACCCCAGATATCTCCTATAGAAGACCCTTTTGGGTTTTAGGGACCATCCAGAGGACTCAGCAGGGCTTTGAAATTTTCCATTCCTTCCCCGTTTAGCCATCTTCTGTAGTGGCAAATGATGTTTGCTAGACTTCAATGTGGCGTATTTCAAGGCTTATCTTTCCAGTCTCAAGGCTTTCCGTTGGTTTCTTAAACATCTCTTTGATACTCTAGGAGTTCCTAATTAGAGCAGTTAAACTAGTACATCATTCATTTGAAAAAAAAAAAAGCATTCTGCTGATGGTTCTTTTAAGTAATTGATGGGCTTTGGTCACAACCTACACACATAACACACATCCTTTCAACTTGGAGGAATTGTAGCAAGAATCCAATAAAAGACCTGGGTTTGAATCCTAGTTCTAAAATTTATGGCTCTCTGACCCCAGATAAAGTACTTAATCTCTTTATGCCTTAGATTTTCATCTGAAATTTAAGGCTGGTAATACCTACCACAAAGGTTTGGTGTGGTAAATAAATGAGATACTATGATTTCTGGAAATGCGCGTAGGAAACCACTTAAACATTTGGTAATAATTGCCCTCCAAAGTTAGTCTGTGTTAATTAGATTCATTATGGTTTATAGAGTTTATATAGTGGTAGAGATGGTAGCTTTTTCACACTTGATATAGCCTCAAATGTTGACAACATTGACACAAATGTATAATTGAGTTTTGGCTCCTGTGAAAATGGAATTGAAAATAATTTCATTTCCTTAATTTTATATTAGAGATTTTTGGAGTTTATATTGTTAGATGATGACTTTTGGTATCTAGATCAGTCATAAAGTTCATGTTACTGATGAAAGATCTGGAATCAGCCTTAGAGTTTAATAAAAATAGCCAACATTCATTCGGGGCTTTGTGTAAAACCAAGAAGAAAGAATCAAGATCATATATCAAGATTATATATAGCCGCTGTAGTAGTAACAGATTTTCATGTATCAGCTGTATGGCTCCTTACCCAAACAGAGGTTATTTGCAGTTCGAATATAAAAAAATTTCCTTAGCTACCTTCTTTACTGTGGTATTAAGATAATAAATATAAAAGGTGCTATGATATCTATTCTCATATGATACAGATATCTATTCTATTATATCTATTTCTGTGGTATCTATTCTGTCCCCATTTTGAGTCAACCACACTCTCTGCTGGAATAATCTTCCTAAAATGCAGTTCTAATCCTGTCACTCCTGTGTTTAATATTCTTTTCTGGCTCCTCCTGCCTTCCAAAGTAAACCTGAGCATCCGAGGTCTGTCACAATATGGCTCCAACTTACTTTTCCTGTCTCCTCACTAAATACACAACCTGTATTCCAGCCACACTAGGTTATTTGCTATTCTGTAGACCACCTCTTCACTTTCCCAGTACGAAGCTGTCGGCATATTGATCTGCCCCCTTGGAATAATCCTGGACTGCAGTGACCCTTCAAAGCATGGCTCCATTGCCCCTGTTCTGTGAAGTCTTCATGTGCCCTCCCAGCCAGGAGCCATTTGTGATTTCTCCCATTCTCCCTTGTGTTACGTGATTGGTGTGCCTGACTCATGCCGTCGATTAGATTTGTAACTTTGTCAAGGCAAGCACCATGCCGTCTTCACCTGTAGGTCCCCTCCATCGCCCTGTGGAGTGTCTTGCATGCCCTTGGCCTTCCTCAGGCAGCTGTGGAATGGAAAGTGATGGCCTTGTTGTGGGCAAATATGTTTTAACATCATGTGATTAATTGGATTCTGCTCCCAGCCCCTGAATTCATTTCTTTCCTTAGCACCATACAGGATACGTGTCTCTTCCATGTGCCAACACTTGCTTCACCTGAGGAGATATTTGAAAACCCACAGGGCAGTTTGATTTAGAGAAGGAAATCTCTCAGGACTCAGTCTGCAGCCGTATTGTAATTTAAATCCTACCTCCGTGCTGCCAAAGGCTATTAGAATTGTGGGTGTTTAAGGAGTGTCTGAACGAGTCCATACTGTGAAATATGTCGTTTTCGATACGTGGAGAACAGGTAGAGTTTGAAGTAACATGCGGGGCTGCCCCAGATCTGTGTTTCATCATGTTTTGGGAGGTGACGAAGCAAAGGCAATAATACCCTTTACTCGTACATCAAAAGATAGTGGGGGAGGAGGCATTAACAGTGCAATGTTCAATTCCCCTCCTTCCCCCATCTGTCTTTAAAACCAAAGGAAAAGAAGGCTGTGTGGGGAATGGCATTGGCGGTATGATTGAAAAGGTCAGGTTGCAGGAGAAGGGATGAAGCCAGTCCCTCTCTCGTAATGAGATCTGACTGTGAGGTCGGGAGGAAAACAGTACTCAAGCTCTCCAACGTTCCTCTTCAGTTTTATTGTGCTGACCCTGGCTTGCTTACGAAGATCAATTCTGTAATCCCTGGAAAGTAAAGCAGCCGAAAGCTGGAGTGTTTGCAAAGGTTTTTCCAGTCTTTGTTTTGTAAAGGACCAACATGTTTGATAAAAGGAGTGCCCCTGCAGCCCAGCTGAAAGCAACCAATTGATTGACCCATTCACCAATTGACTTATACATGTCTATATGCGTGTGTGTGTATGCGCGCACGCGCACAAATACTACATACGTGTATATATAAAGCAGAGCTGAAAATAAGCTGCATTGTAATGGCAATTAAAATTGAACTAAGTAAATGATATGCTGCTAAAGTATTTAGCGTACACTTGTCCCTATGTCTGAATTTATATTGAAATACATAAAAAATAAGATTTCCTGCCTAATGGATGGGGAGGGGGTAAATACATATATGATACATACATGGTAAAGCAAGTAGCTTTATCAAATAGCAAAATATCAATAGTAGAACCCATGTGGTGAGTATATACGTGTTCACTCTAAAACTTTCACTTTTTGTATGTATGAATATTTTCTTAATAAAAGGATGGAAATGGTGAACTGAGTATTAAGGAAAGAAATGAAATGACTACAAAGTTTTTATGCATGAAGACTGAGGTTCCAACATGTTCAGCTCTGTACCCACAGGCCTATGGGTTTTTTACCTTTGTCCTGCTCCTCACCCCCCATTTATTCCCTCTCTTCTCTGCCCTGCCCCTTGCCCCGTGGGGCCACCTTGTTCGATCATTCCGATCATTCCGGCTGCTGTGCACCTTGCTTCCCGTGGGTTCAGCCAATGGGGGGCAGTGGAAAGAGATCAGGGTGGGGGGAGGATCTGGTGTATTTCTTCCCTGATCCCTCCTGCTTTGTTTCTGTGTTTCTCTAAAACCTTGGCTCCTGCCCCTGCAAGGCTTCCAACTCTGACTCTGGCTCCAGTAACTTAATATGGTTTTCTCCACTTGCACTTTCTGCCCTGAGGGTGGTGGCTGCATCTCACCGGGGCTGATCTCTGGGTTGCCTTCAATATCCCTTACTCTACCTTAAAGCAGCTCGCACCTCTCCAAGTAGTCTTTTAATGAAAATCTTTTTTAATTTAGTAAATTCTTCTTCCTGCTGGGACCCTAATTGGTACCTTTGTACTACTGTTTTGTTATATATGCCCTGTTTCTATGATTTTCCTCCTTAGGCGTAACCATAAGGTTTTGATTTATGTTTACCTTGCATTTAGAACTCTCTGAGGATCAGGTCTGATTTAGCTTAAGGATGCCTGCTATAAATTCATGGCAAAAGCAACAGCAATGTTGGTCTTTTGAGGACGAGCTGGTTCTCTAGGCCCAAATCTGCTGGCCTCTTGGATAAAAGCACATTGAGACCAATCTCTCCATCGCTGTGTAGTATTGAGAAATGATCGCAGTGATATCAAGGACTCCTAATAGAAATCCTGGAAACCCAGAGCTTTCTAGAACACATATGACCTGAAGGGAACATAGTTCTTCATTTCTTGAGAAAGTCACCATGAACCAAAACTAACCTCTTATAACTCAAGTGCAGTGAATTTGACCTTAAGGGAAAAGGCCATGGGAAGCTTGGACTTTCTCCCACTTCAGTTAGTTGTTGCTGGCTTTTAGGCTTTTGATATTTCTTGGATTCTGTTCTGCTTCCTTGGCTATAAATATCTTGTACCTGATATTCTACGGATTTGAGTTGAAAGTGCTTACTACTCTAATTTAAAAGAATTAATTAGGTTGCATCCATTGTCTTGGTTTGGAGTCCCCAGTGACAAACCGTAAGACAAAAATCTGAATAAAAATAATTTCCTTGAAGGGTAGACAGAACAAAACAAAAACAGAAAACAGGAGCATAGGGGAGTGAGACATGGAGTCCACTGAGAAGGCAGTCCTTGAAGGTTTTCTTGTCAAGTGGGATACATTGTGGATAACAGAGCTTAAACTCAGGGGAGAAACTCAAGTGTTTCAGAACGCGTGGTTCGGAGTTGTCCTACCTGAGGGGTGAAGGCGCTGGGGCATTCACCGCGTTTATCATTACTGGGGAAGGGCTGCTGCAGAGAGGGTCCCATTCCCCAACACTGCCAGCCTGCCAGGCTTGTGGCCAGAGCCGATTTCTAGGTCTTCTGAGAAACTCTGGCAAAAAGTTGCAGAGGTTGGTAGCTGGAAGTGGGCCGGCCGGCCCTGGTGAGGTGGGAGGAATTACGGGGGGTGCTAATAGTGCTTCTGCACCCAGAACTGACGAATTTTATTTGGAAATTCATGACTGACACCCCCTTCTCTGTCCCCCACAAGAGGTTTATATGCATTATGAGAAGAAGGCAGAAGATGTTTAAAAACTTAACATCCGGAGTCCTAGTTCTTAGCTCTAACCTGCGCTAGGATTTTCGGGGGAGGGGGAGAATCTACACTGCTGTACAAAATATAGGCTATGATTGAATCAGTTCTCCAGTTGAAAGTATTCAGGAAGGCTGACTGCATTTGGTTTGTAGATCAGAGAATCACCACCAACCAAACAAACAAAAAAACAAAAACTGTGCTGATTGAGAAGGCCAATAGGAACTACAGTCTTCATTGCTTATGGGTATGCTCTGTTGCTTAGAATTTGCTTCTAGGTTGTTGATTGTTACAATGGGGAAGAATCTGCATTTAAGTTTAAAGGTATGCATTGTGCCTTCACAAAACAATAATTGCTAACATTTATATAGTGCTTGGTAGATACAAAGCACTGGTAGGAACAGCACAGCCTTCTGAGGCTAGCATCATAGAAACCCTGAATTTTAGCACAAGAGGGACCTTAGGGGTAGATGTTTAACCCTGTATGGTCTAGGGAAGAAATGTCATTTGCTTAAGGTCATGCATCTTGTTAGTGGCAAAAGATGCACTAGGACCCAAGTCTTCTGACCTGTGGCCCAGTGCTTCGTCCACTAGACCCACCACCTCCATGACCACAGGGGTAGGTAGAGACTCAAGTGCAACTTCTGTTTTCATTGACTGTCTCCTCTTTTCCTTCAAAAGTGGTCTTTGCTTATATGTTTAGAGGTAATGAACCCTCAGCTCAGGCTCATAAGACAGTGCCATGTCCAGAGAAACAAATAACCTTTAAAGAGTTTGCTCCTGCCTGTCAGTCATGGCCCAAGCTACCTTCCTGGCTCCTCCTGGTTGCCTCCGAACTGTAGGATCGGTGAGAGGCACCATCTTTGAAGCCACTGAGACCCACAGGTAGGTAGACAGGGGTGTTAGGGTGGAGAAAAGAATAACTTTGGGGCTCCCAGGTGGCTCAGTCATTAAGCATCTCTCTTCGGCTCAGGTCATGATCCCAGAGTCCTGGGATCGAGCCCCACATCGGGCTCCCTGCTCAGCAGGAAGCCTGTTTTTCCCTCTCTCACTCCCCCTGCTTCTGTTCCCTCTCTCGCTGTCTCTATCAAATAAATAAATAAAATCTTAAAAAAAAAAAAAACAACTTCGTACAGGATCAGAAAGTCTACCTGGAATTATCTCCATAGCATGCTCTTGAGTGAATCCTTCCAGGAGGCACCCTGAAGGGGAAATTGAGGAGAAATTTGTGTAATAAGACAGTGTCAGTGGTTTAATCACTTGGCTTGTCTCTCATTGTTGGGGGATAACCTTGAGGAATTAATCTGTGATGGCAAAGTTCCAGAACATCTTTAGAAAACAGTTATAGTCATACCTTGTAGAGCACTGCCTAGTATGGAATTGCTCCTTAACAGCTGGATTAGAAAACTTTTTCTTTAAAGGGTCAGATAGTAAATATTTATTTTAGTGTTTGTTTGTTTGTTTTTAGGTCTCTATCGTAACTACTCAGCTTGGTATTATAAAGCAAACATAGCCATAGACAATATGTAAATAAATGTGTGTGACTGTGTTTCAATACAACTTTATTTACAAAACAAGCTGAGGGCCTTGTTTTGCTGGAATTCTGGTCGGCTATAAGCCTTCAGGTAGTACAAGTCAGCAGGCCCACAGCTCTCTTTTGTGTGTTCTCCTCTTTGGTGTCTTTATTCATTATTAATATCATTAACATTGTTTTTTCCTGCTGAGAGTTTCTTGTTTTCTGGCAAATAACTTGATTCAGTTCCCATACACCAACAAAGACGGGGCTGTTGTAGTGCTTAAGAAGTATGCTGGCTCTTAGAGCAAGTCCAGAGTTAGCCTCAGATGGGTGTGGGGGTCTTGTTCTGATTGTAAATAATCCTGAGACAGTTGAGTTATCCAGCCAATAGATTCTCCATTTGCTGTAGATAATAGGCAATAAATGTGTCTAAAACACACACACAACAGACAGCATTATGGGTTTGAGCCATATCTTAGGAGCCTCATTCTGCTCATATTTTAAATATGAAAACTCTTACTATCAAGAGTAACTATTTTCATATTAACTACAGTAGAAACCCTCCTATCAAGTCCAATTTGCCTTGGTTAGTTAATTGACAGAGTCAACTGAGGGGACAATTTAAGTATAGATACATTTTATTTTCCCTTAAAAAATAGTAGTGGCAAAATTATTTGACAGTGTTGGGAAGTAGGGGGAAAGCTTTTTTTTTTCTTTTAGCATGGGCACACTGTCTCATTCTTGGTCATCCTGCAAGCAAACACCGCAACCGCTGGGCATTATGTGAGTGCACCCTGCTTCTAGATTTTCCAGTCTTTCAGAGTTGTAGCAATTGTTGTTTAGAATCACCTTTACTGAGTTAGCCCAAAGCAGTCAGTCTAGTTTTTACAGAAACAACTTTCTCTTATACTTGTATTTCATCCATTTACAAAAGGAAAGATCGTGTGATCAAAGTGACAGCTGGGGACCATACAGCTGAGTCTCGAGAAGCACATCACTCAGCTGGGGGGCGAGGGGAGCAAAGGCACAGGATCTTAGAGAGATGGCAGCCCTGTGGACTCTAGGCCTGCCCAGGGCGGGGGCAGCAGTCAGTAGCAGTATGCTTTGTAGAGGGAATGGACCCCAGAAATAACTTAGGTAAACTTTCTTTTGCTCACGGTGCTTTAAAAAGTTGTTTGGTTTTGGTTTGTTACATTCTGCCCTCTTGTTCACACTCATATTTGGCACAGGTAATTTCTTCACAGTAGGCTGTTCACAAGCTTCTGCCAAACCCTGATGAAATTATCAACTAACTTTGTCTTGGTGGAGTTCAAATCAATGTGGTTCTTTTCAGTGAGTAACCTTCCAATTGTTCATAAAACCTGTGTCTTCTATAATGACACACAAGTGTAAAAAAAATAGAGTGGTAAACTATTTCATAATTTTAGTTTTTTAAAATTTCTTTTAAAGATTTTTTTTTAATTCATTCATTTGAGAGAGCGCGAGAGTACAAGCAGCAGAGAGGGTGAGAGGGAGAGGGAGAAGCAGACTCCCCACTGAGCAGGGAGCCTGACATGGGGCTCGATCCCAGGACCCCGGGATCATGACCTGAACTGAAGGCAGCTGCTTAACTGACTGAGCCACCCAGGCGCCCCTATTTTGTAATTTTTAAAAAGGATTAACATTTTATATAGCTTTACTACTTGCCAAGTAGTATTTCAAGTGATTAGTAATAATTATACTTGTATTCCTTTTAACAATCCCTTTGAGTTAGTTCTTAATCCATGACCATCTTGCCAATGAGGAGACTAAAGCAGGAGGAAATTGAGTGGCTGAACTGCGATTTGAACCATGGTGGGCTGGGCTAGAGCTTTTCTCGTCTACTTCCTTCTGCCCCTCCAGGGCTGAAGCTGCCCTGCAGAAGATGGGCTGGAGACTTGACCCGAATGAACACTGTGGCGCTCAAATCTTTTACATTTCAAAATTCACTCTAATAAGCACAAACGATAGGTTCTCAGCAAAGTGTATCAGGAGGCATCAGCCTGGGGCCTGGTAGGCAAGTTATGTGGCCAAATTGCCTAGTTCCTCAAGGGAGACGCACGTGATTTGGTGGCCATGGTAGACTTCCAACCCAGAGTGAAGTCTTGCCAGGGCATGAGAAGCCTCTTTAAGCCTCAGCCACGTACCCTGAAATTCCAGCGTACTTAGCTTTTATGGATCTAAAATTGCCATTAGAAAGGCGTGTCACTGGGCTGAATATCTGAGTGTGGAGAGCTGGGCCACCAGCACCATCTTGTTGTCCTTTACAAAGATCATGAAAGAGTGAGCAAACATCACTCCTGAACAGTGGCTACGCACGTACAAGATGATGACCCATGGGGGACACAGTCAGTCTCGTGGGACCTAAACAGACCAAGAAGGAACTGAACACAGCAGGCCTGGTCGGAGCCTTCCACAGTGGTCTGGCCAAGGAAAGACTCCATGGATACGTTAAGTGGTATCCATCGCTTTTAGATGGGAGATATCTGTGAGGGCATGGATAGACATTTTAGGAGATTGACAGATTCTGCTGACGATAGCTCGTATTTGCTGCAGTTTGCAGTCTTGTCATATCATTAGTGTTGGCTCCTAGTGATCAGTTTTGGAGTCAGAGCGATTTTACAATCTCGCCTCCTAGATCTGTGACCTTTGTCAAGTCCCTTACTCTCTGTGAGCCATTTTTTTTTCCACGTGTAAAATGGGGATAAATCCTTTACATTTTGGAGTTTTATGAGTTAGGTTCTATGATGCATGCGAGGTGCCTAGCACAGAGCCTAGTGTGCTGTAGTTTTAATGAAGATTTCCTTTATGCATGTGAACAACCAGATCCTACATCTGATTCAGATTAGCAGTCTTTGTACTTTATCACACATTGTCCAGAGGTAGGCACATTGCCATCGAATAACCCACAAGGCAAAAGAACCATCCAGTCAGGATGGACACCCAACGAATCAGAAGACAATGAATGGATCAGTGTCCTGAGTTGAGACTTGGAAGTGAGTGTCTTTTATGCCCTGAATGGGGGCAATGACAAATGAATGTGCTTTTGTTAATCACTTATTTATGATTACTTATTATGATTATATTCATGTATTCATTCAGCAATTGTTTATTTAGCAAGTACCATATGCCAGGTATTGTGCTAACTGCTAGGAATAAAGTGAATAAGAAATATAATAATTTCCCTAAAACTCATTAACGCTTTGCAAAATTCCAAAGATATAATGATTCCTGTTGGAAATAGAAATTACTTAGTTTGTAATTTAACTCTGTGAGATTTAAATCATCTGATTACAGATTACAGAACTAATTATAAAGCTGAAAGGTACATTATGAACTGCTTTTTCAGTGTAACTTCTTAATATAGATCTTTATTAATGTATTTTTACATACATAAATGAAAATTCAGTGCACAGGTCTGCAGTTTAAAAAAAACCTGTTAAAGATAAAAGGGCTTAAATACATGATAAGGCTGTTTTATTGTATTACCCAATTTTCTTGACATCCTCTAGCACTTTCAATATAATTAGTAAAATAGCTATAACTATTGTGAAAGAAAGATGGTCATTTTTGAAACTGGAAAATGGAAAAAAACATATTGCTAGGAAAGAAAGGACCTCCACTTTGATATTATCTATTATGCATCTTATTATTCTCTTCTGGCCATTTCATCTCACGATTGTACTTTAACTAAAAACAAATCAAAACAAAAACCTAAATAATTTTGTAAAATTTTATAATATCAAAGAGTCTGATTGAGTAGGCCATATTTAAGGTTTGAAATTGAGGTTTTGAGTTCCTGAGACTTTGGTTCGTAGGCAGAGAAAACATAGGGCTTCTACCCATTCTTGGGGAGCATGGTGTTCTTCAGTTACATAGCAAAGCTGAGGACAACCTGAGTGCTAATTTTTCTTGTGGTAAAATAGTCTCCCACTATAAGAAGGGAAAAGATGACAAGTATTTGCTTTATTTTCCTAACAAGTTACATAATTCAGTTGTCTAGACAATGTGAAATAAACCACATTGTTGAGCAACCCCTAGTCTGGTTGTTTAGACCGGATGTGTGCTCTTTCTTCAATACGGGGGCAATTTTGTATGGTAGGAAGAGCCCTGGCTTAGAAGGCAGGGGCCCCAGGTACGAGCCATCCCACCGTTATGTGCTATGATTGGATCGTGATCACCACTCATTGTTAGCAGTGTAGCACTAGGAAAACCCCGTGTGGTTCACCTCATCATTAGCCCCCAGTTCCAGGAGTCAGTCCTCTGTGGGGAGAAGGGGTAGGAAGCTTTCTTTCAGCGATAAGAAGTAGAACCCCTCTAAACTCGTGTCTCATCCATCCACTCTTCTTCTAGATTGCCTTTTTCTTCTATGGCGCTATCTTCCGTTCAGTATTCCAAGCTTGCCTCTCTGGAGTCATCTTTTAATTCCTTTTCTCTCCTCGCCTACTTGCTGATTCTTCTTTCTTGGGAATTACTCTTTCACTTCCCTCCCTCACTATCCAGTTTCCAGGTCTTATTTCAGATTCTTTTTACTCGAGGCCTGCAACAGACTTTGAACTCCCTTGCCTCAGTCCTTCTGCCTTCTTCCCAGTTCTGTAGTCAGGGTGAGCTACGTTAGGCTGCAGCAACAAATAATCAGAAAAATCCCAGAGGCTTAAAACAAAATTAATGTGACATGGTCATCATAGATCGCAGGAAGCTGCTCTCCACAGCATCTTCACTCTGCGTCCCAAGCTCTGCGATCTATTTAGAATTCCATCATTTCCACTTAGATACCCTGACGCAGCAAGAAATGGGTACCGGAGGACCTCGTACTGACAAACGTTCAGCATGTCATGCTAACTTTCACTCACTGTCACGGGCCACAGGTAGTCACGTGGCAGAAATGTGTTACCCTCCCAAGTGCTTGCAACAAGTGGAAAAATAGATATTGAAGAACATTAGGGGGCTTCGCTATTCTATCCCACAGTGAAGGCCAGAATCCTACACTGAAGACCAGGTCCTCCAAGGAAGGCCGTTGGTGGTACTCTCAAATCACTCCTTTAAATAAAACTTTTCAGTGGTTCCCACCCTCTGTCTCTATCAGATGGCCTACAATTCAGGGAGCTCTAGCATTTATTGAATAACCAATATTTATGAAGCACTTACTATGTCAGTAAGTAAGATAATCCATTATCTTATGTATTTCTCCTCACCGTTCTTCAAGGCAGCCATTATTATCCACATGGGACAGATAAGGAAACTGAGGATTAAAGAATGTCCTAGTTTGGGTTTCTCCAAATTTATACTATGTGGCAACGACGTGGGTACCAGGAAGCCCAGTGAGGGAGGAGGTTGTGGTAACAGAAAGAGAGAAGTGTCGATACTGTGATCGTGAGTGCGTTACCACTGTGGGCGGCTAGGGCTCTGGTCCAGCTGTAGACCCTCTGAGAGACTGCGGAACAGACCTCAGCTCTACCCTGGGCCAAGGGACTGGGCTGGTTTTCCACCCACACCTCTGTCCTTTGTAGTGGGTTGCTCTTGAGACGTTAACTCCCCGGCACTTTTTGCCTGCCCTGTCCACAAGCCAAGCCCACGCTATCAGCCACAACACACCCTTTGGCAGAAGTGAGCGAGCTGTCGGTTTGCTAGAGCAGAGTTGATAACCCCAGGGGCTCCAGGCATTGGCAGCTTCTGCTACAGAGAGGCGAAGTCACTTGACCAAGGAAGGCACTGAATGAGATTTAAACCCAAAGGTGCTTGTTCCAAAACCCAGTGTTGACGCTGACCACTCACTACTTAACTAACGGAGGAGAGCGATCTGTGCTTTAGCCAAAAGTGTTTACTGATCCCTCTTCAAACCATCTCGTATTTTTCTTCTCCATGCCTTTGTTCCTGCCATCCTTCCACTGGCAGTTCTCTTTGCTCTGTGCCTCCTGTTTAGATTCTGTCCATGATCTCTGCTCAGCTCAAACATCGCCTTCTACATGAAGTCTTTTTTGATCATCAGAAATGCTGCCTCTCACCTCTCTACCCTGTGGTAGTGGGGAACGCTCCAGCAGCACTTAGCCTGCTCCGTCTTACATGGCAAGGATGCCTTTATAGGTCTTTCTCTGGATTAGACCAGGCTCCTTGTGAGCCCAGATTATTTGTCAGAGAGAGAGCGAGAGAGAGCACACAAGCAGGGGAAGTGGCAGGCAGAGGGAGAAGCAGGTTCCCTGCTGAGCAAGGAGCCTGATATAAGACTTGATCCCAGGACCCTGGGATCATGACCTGAGCCGAAGGCAGATGCTTAACTGACTGAGCCACCCAAGCATCCTGAGCCTGGGCCATATTTTATTCAGTTGTTTCAAATGCTTGGTGGAGTCAGACAGATCAGTCTGACTGCATACATGTGTACACACATCCATTGGCATATCCAGGTCACTTTCAGTCCCTGTTGGCTGACCTTGCTGAAAGTCACGTTGAAGTCTGGATGTTGGGAGGTTTCTGTTCTGAGGCTGACTGTGCCTCGGTCAGCATCTCTGCTCACCCGACTTGCAGCCCTTGCGTTGTCACTTGCAGTTGCCATCCTGAGCAGGGGAGGACAGAGCTGGCGACAGAGGGCAGCCTCCCTTCCGTGTGTCACGTCCAGGACATGTGTCTGTCCTTATTCTCATTAGAAACGGGAGTGGACTGAGGATGGCTTGCCTAATTCGGGTGACACGACAGCAGAATGCAATCCACCTGAAGGTGACCCTCCAAACCCTCTGCCACGGATTGCTAATGATCAGGAGGGGACAGAAACCTTTGGTTTTCTTTGGGTCAGAACTGGGAAAAGAGAGATGACTCTAAGTGCTTTCACCTGGTATTTCGAGGTGTCCATCTGATGGGCTAGGGAAAGGGGTATAGCTTGCGGAAGGGAATTCCACTTGGCTGTCGCTTTCCGAGAGACACTTTTGTGTTCCTGCAGCATGGCAGTCAGATGTCCCCTGCATACCGGAGCTTGTGACAAGGAAGAACAGCAGGAGAGATGGCCCTGGCCTCATCTGTGGTGTCACCTTTCTCAGTTGCACACCCATGAGGTTTTGTCACGTGCTCTCCCCAACCCCTCCTTGTTAATATTGCCATTCAGTTTCGAAATGCTTAGTGGAAAGGGGAACTTGTGGCCACAGATGGTGAGATTCGTTCTAACAAAGATAGCTGACACTTATCTTTTTGCCCGATAAATGCAAAAACAGATTGCATTCTTTGTCAAATCCTTCTTTAAAAGATATTAAAAAAAGATATCAAATAATTTGCCTTAACAATTCCTGTAGAGCAAATTCTTAATTATGTACGGGACCAAAAAATGCATTTTCTTTGATCTGTTTTAAATAAGTTGCCTTTCAATTTCATTCACTGCCCCTTTGTTCTCATATGGCTGAGTAAGAGTTTGAGTGAGAATGACTTTGTTTTGTTCCATGTGTTTGTCCCCACTGCTTAAATAGAAACTCTGCAAGGAAAACATTGAAAAAAAAAACATACTTGCAAATACAGGTCAACTACAAGTTTGCTCCTATATCCCAGATTCTGACATCTGTCCCATTTATAAATCACTCATGTTCCCCCCTTTGCTGTTCTACACTAACCAAGTGCTGCAGTCAATGAGTTAATAATTATCCCTTTATCAAAATCACACAGAGAGCCCAGATATACCAAGGGGATAGTACGCAGATGTACACGTGTAGGCAATTTAAGTACATTTTGCAAAGGTACGTGTTGATATTATGAGAGTTTTGAATATACGTGTGTTAGCAGGTTGGCCAGGGCTGGGAGGGTGAGCAGTGATTAATCACGGAGAACTTTCTGGAAGAATCACATTTTCGGCCAGTGTTAGCAGACTAGGACATAATGCTCTAGCGAGTCATGTAAACATTTATGCTTACTATGCTTGGTGAGATAGTGGGTATTTCTATGGAGAACCATTAACAATTGTTTTAAAAAAATCAATTCCTGCTCTCTGTCTCTTCCTGTCACTATGGAACATACGACAGAGAGTTGCCCTTGTGACAAGCAGCTTCGCTGGAAATCTCTCCTGTTTTTTGTTGTTTTTAGGTTGCAGCTTTTACTTCTGTCTTTGAGCCTCTGACTCTGTATGTTTTTCATTTCCACTAAGAGTGCGAACTGCTGTTGACTGAGGACCTCCAGTCTAATAAGGCTTTTTGTTTTTAACCTTTTAATTTGTCTACTGTTTCAAACTGTGACGACCCTTGGCTTTCTAATCTGGGTTATATAGCAGTTGTCATCATATGCGGTGTGGTGGGACCTCAGGCTTGTTCTGCTCACCATGCGACAGGCCAATAAATCAAGAGGCGAGATGTTGGGGCCAGGAAAGCGACTTTATTTGGAAAGCCAGCAAACTGAGGAGATGGCGGACTATTGTCCCAAAGAACCATGTCCCCTAAGATAAGATTTGAACTTCTCTTCTAATAGAAAGAGCGGGAAGCAGGAGGAGGTTGGAGTCAAAGGTGACCGACATCTGTAGACATCTGAGAAAGGCCTTGGTCAGTTGATCTTTGCCTCCAGGAATCTAGTCCTTTTGTTCCTGTAAATCTTAAACCTAGCATAGTGGTTTGTGCACATACTTCCTTATCTCCTTGAGTGAGGTAGGTGTCTGGTAAAAAAAAGCAGGTTTTTTTGCAAATCTCAGCTGTAAGCAAAATTCCTCAATGATTAACATGCCTACGTGCAGGGCGAAGCAGAAGTTTCTAAGCTATAGGTCACAGCAGCAAGGGAAATATAAGCAATATGGAATCAGGCATGCTCAGTTTCTCCCTGTTACTGGAAGAACAAGGGATTTGAACCAGGAGAACTGGGCTTGAGTCCTGGCCCTATATCAGTCTCAGCTGTGTGACTTTAGATAAAACCTTCAGCCTCTTGACTTGTACTTCTGTGTTTGCAAAATGAATTAAATAAGGATGACAGTACAAGTTGCCCACAGAATTACAGTAAGGATTAGGTTTCATCATATGCATTAAGTTTTAAGTTTATCTTTTTTTTTTTTTTTTTTTAATAATCAGTGCTATAGCGTACTGGCTCTGTATGGAGACTTGGCTGCCAAGAATTTCTCCTTTAATGTCTTCTTCCATGCCTGAATACTTTAATTGTAAACAGTTAACCACATAGAAAACATTCTTCCTTAGCGGTTGTCCTCGACCAGTCCTGCAAAGTGTCTTCATATGCGGTTCTTCAAGATACGAACAATGGAGCGGGAGGTTCTGTGAGGCTATTTCCTATAAGGTCAGTGCATGATGTCAAAATTGCACAAGGGGTCAACATTATTCTTTGAGTTTTATTATTATTATTATTATTATTATTATTACTCATTAAGTACAGTATATAGGCTTTGATGTCTACACATGTGACTCTCATTTAGGGAGCCATTTGTAGGAAAAGCATTTCTCTTTAAACTCTGAAATCACACTCTGTGAGGTTGATACTCACCCGGGGAGATGTACATGGGAATTGAGAACTATTAAGGAAAAATAAATTCAAGACTCTCATCTCACACTCTCCAGGTGCTCACTCGCTGAGCACCCTTTATATTGATGTTTCTTTTTTTTTCTTTTTTCTTTATGACTCTGCCAGCTATTACTGGATAGCAAACCACTCCAAAACTCAATGACTTCTAAGAGCCATCATTTATTCTCATGCATGTCTCTGCATGTTGGCTGGGGACAGACTGATCTCGGCTGGACTCGGCCAGGCAGTGCTGTTTCAAGGCACGGGTACCTCTGGGCTTGATTTCTTGTTACGGGTTAGGCTCAGGTCTGTCCCATACGTGTCTAGCGCAGGCTGCAGAGGCTGTCATGGCATCATGGCAATGACAGAGGCACAAGAAGCAAACCCAAGTGCACAAGAACATCTCGAGCCTCATATCACTTATGTCATCTGATCTACCCCTATGGTCAAGTGCATACATTGAGTTCCTTTTTTTCTTTTCTTTTAGATTTTACTTATTTATTTGACAGAGACACAGCGAGAGAGGGAACACAAGCAACACAAGCGGGGGGAGTGGGAGAGGGAGGAGAAGACTCCCCGCTGAGCAGGGAGCCCGATGTGGGGCTCGATCCCAGGACCCCAGGATTACGACCCGAGCCAAAGGTAGACGCTTAATGACTGAGCCACCCAGGCGCCCCTACATTGAGGTCCTAAGTGAAACGCATATATCCGTGTGGTGCAGCTCTACAGTGTAAGCCCCCAAGGTCTAGTGCCCCTCCACAGCGGCCGTCCCGAAGTGACGCATAAAGAACGATGCTCTCCTACAGAGTCATTCCCACCATTAAAAAAAAAAAAAAAAAAAAGGATAACAAAGACTATAGGTTTTACAAGTTTGTCTTGGTTCTAGCTATAATTCTACTTTCCCCCCTCCCTTTCAAAAAAGTGTGTCTCCCTTAGCTTATTTTTAAAAAGCAAATAATTCTTAAACTTTGGTATTTTAGGTATGATGCATAATCACTTGCTTGTGATACAGCTCACACGAATGGTAGCATGGCATGACTCAGAACCACAACAAGACTGCATTAGCGACTAACCAGGGTGTGTGGAGGGTTGACGACAAGACAAATGTCCTGGAGTATTGTAGTGACTTGGGCTTTTTTTAATTCACTTTTTATCAGTTTTTACTTGGGCAGGAAAGCATTTTTGTGGTGGTAATCAAGACACTGAGAGGCCCATGTCTGATCGTTGAGTAAATGGGTGTTTTAATGTCACATATGAAAATTTTCAAAAACAGATGTCTGATGAATAAGGTCTAGATGGACAAGCTGCGTAATGTGGGATGAGCAAACAGGATATTCCTTTTCTTCTTCTAGGCATATGTTAGCAGAGTCCCAGTATTTCAGCAAGTGGAGAAAGTTAGAAAATAATCAATTACAAATAGAAATTGGACTGATTTTTTTTTTTTTCAATTTAGGCTGCAGTGGAGAGATGTATACTGAGTTGAACTTTGCAACTGAGATATGCCTTCCCTCAGCCCCAGACAATAAATAAGATTATGGTGCTGATTATCGGACAACTACTAAAAGCTACTTTCTACCTTTCTAGTAGGGAAAACTGCTTGTGTAAAGCAAAATGTATTCCATTGCTGAGGAAACCTCCTGCTTCCGTTGAAAGTAGAGTGAGAGATCGTAGCTCTATGCTGTCTCCATTGAAAAGGCGAGTCTCACGTAGGCAGCTCAAGTAGCAATTCCGAAACGTCAAGGATTGTTATATATTTAGGGTTAGTGCTACTATTTCAACTGCAAAATACAATCAGAAGGAGGCCCAAGAATGACTGTAAAGACAGTCTGGTGAGTCTACTACCGGTTACACCATACGTTCCTGGCCACACAATGCTTTAGAAATGCTGTGTGGTCAAGAACGTGGTATCCAGGGGGTCTTGATAGAGTCAGGATAGAAAGCAGAGAGGTCTCCATGCAGTCCCTTTATGGAAGAAGGCCAGGCGGAAGGAGAGAAGAACTTTTCTTGACTCTTACCATTTTAACAATTCTAAACCAAACTAAGGAATTGTCGTAGTGGAGGCACGTGTTAATTTTTGATGATGACGAGGATGACGATGATAGAATCAATTTGCTGCATACTTGCCCCACTAAGTTGAAAAGTTTGCATTCCAGAAGAGGGCAGTTTAACTCTGAAGTCCATTCTCTTTCATCTAGACTCAGTGTACGCAACTGCCTCTTACTTAAAGGAAATGGCATCTTCTTTGCAGAAGACGTCCAACTAATAAAAGTTGAAGGAATGAGAGAAATAGGAAATTAGTTTTAGTCTAATGCTTCAATAATAACCAGTATAGGCAAGATCCATCCATTTGTAGGTAGAGTTTGAAGGATAATTCATAGTAACAAAGTATCTCTCCACCCAAAGATATTTATTAATTACAAGAGAAAAATAGTATCCTCACAGTGGAAAATGTTGGTAGACACCACCTCCTTCATACTTGATGTTCACTGGACCAACGTGAACATCAGCCACCAGTAATAAGACATATCCAATCTATCCTCCTTGGTAGGATGCACTGAGAAGGGTACCCCTTCTGTGACATTCTTGCCCAAAATGTATATCCTCAATGTAATCATGAAAAAAAAAAAAAAAACAGAAAGCCAAATGGAGAGATATTCTATAAGACAACTGACCAGTCAGTACTCTTCAAAAGTGTCAAAGTCATGAAGGGAAAGGAAAGATTTAGGAACTGTAGTAGATTGGAGGAGTTTAAGGAGACATAATATAATGCAATAAGTAATCTTGGATTGGATTCTGAAACAGAGAAAGGACATTAGTGGAAAAACTGACATAAATATGAATAAGAGTTATAGTTTAGTTAATAGTATTGAGCCAATGGTAATTTCCTTGTGCTAGGGAAAGTGCTGATGTTAGAGGAAGCTTGGTAAAGGATATACAGGAGTTCTCTACTATTTTTACAAATTTCCTGTATGTCTAAATTAAATAAGAGTTTAGAAAAAGAAAATAATGGTTAAATTAATAAAGGTTCTGGATCTTACTGTTTCATTAAAGAGTCATCCCTTTTACCAAATAAAGACTATTATCAGCTCTTTTTTACTTATCCAGGAACACAGATATCCCTAGACTTTTTAAAATATCTAATCCCTTGGCAATGATTTCAAATTACGCAGTTGTGTTTTAGCATTCAGCTGCCAGTCGATTATGTTATTCCTTTTGATGCTGCCCTGTGGATTTTGGACTTTTTCTAGAGACTAGACTATATGAACAATAAACCACATCAGAAGTGGAAGGAAGCTTCTTCAGAACATGTCTGTTCTAACCTGAATTTGCTTGACTCACTGAGCCTGTCTTGACTCTGTAGTAATTATCCGGTCTTTAAAGTCATGCTTCTCAGGCAAAAAAATCAGGAAGAGTCATTCATTAATAAGTGTGATTAGAACCAAAGGATTGCACTTACTGTTCTTGGGATCCCTATCCAAATAACAGCACCAGGAGATCTTCCAATAATTTCTGGGCCTTGAAAACCTCTCACCAAAGATTTAGAGTTATTTCTCGGCACCCCGGACCCCTGGGTCTCAGGTAGAGAGCCTCCATGTACTATATGACTTACATAAAGGAGCTAAAGCCCAGTGAGATGGAGCAGAGTTCAGGACACTATGGCAAATGAGCCTTGGAAATGGCATTGAATGCTGATGGCCAATCTCCTAGCAAGGTGGTACACAGAATTCACGTGACATGCATTTATTGAGTGCCTGCTGTGTGCTGTTCGCTGCTTTAAGTAGACGGGCTGCCTCCGTGAACAGAAGCAGACACTGAGCTCTGCCGCCTTGGAGATTACATTCCAGAGGGGACAGACAATAAATAATAACCTGGAAATAAATGTACAAATTAGTACTGCTATAGGAAACAAGAAATACTGGAGAGTATGGAGCTCAGGGGGTGCCAGGCAGGGACAGAGATGGGCTGCAGTTTTAAATAGGGTGTCAGGCTGGTCTCGTTGGGAAGGTTGAAAAGTTAAAGGAGGCGAGGGAGTTAGCCATATAACTTGCAGTCAGTAAAAACACCCTAAGGCGGGGGGTGTGTGACATGTCCCAGGAACACGGGGAGGCCGGGGGGCTGGAGCTGAGTGCGAAGAGGTGAGAGAGCAGAGCTGCAATGGGAGGGTCAGTCACGCAAGGTCGCAAGAGCCAGGGTGATGCTGAGAAATGAGGAGCCGATGCAGGGTTTTGAGCAGAGAAATAATCTGGTTGGATTTTCTTTCAAAGGTAGCTCTCTGAAAGGAAAATAGGAGCAGTAAACTCATGGACATTAGTCTTAGCGATATTTCCGGGATCTGTTTCCTCATGCAGGGGCCACAGAAGGACTAGAGTCGTTCCTCCCCCCTTTCTCCTCAGGGGATACGTTTCCAAGACCCCCCAGCTGGTGCCTGAAACTGCAGAGAGTACCGAACCCTCCATGAACTCTGTTCTTTCCTATACAGGCATACCGATGATAAGGTTTCATTTATACATTAGATTAACAACAATATCTGATTAAAAATAGAACCCTGATAACAATATACTGTAGTGAAAATTGTGTGACTGTGGTCTCTCTCTCGTTCTCTCAAATCTCTCATTGTGCTGTGCTCACCCTTCTTCCCGTGATGCTGTGAGATGTTAAAACACCGACGTGATGAGAAGTGAGGGGAGTGGAAAGGGGACACGGTGCACTTCAGTCCATTCAGTTCTCGGGGGGCAGGTCAAGTCCACCCTGCCCATTCCCTTAACGAATGATGATAACCCAAACTCTACAGCGCCATTGAATGCCGCCGCAGGACCTAGCGCTGGACACAGAGACGGCTCCAGGAAGCCCTCACAGGGAATGCCAAGTCGCTGATTCTGCCCCGAGCCTCGAGGGTGGCCTAGTGCTTGAGAGCACACGAAGCTTGGACACTGGATGGTATTTTATCCCCAGACGAAAGTAGATCCTGGTCTTTTAAAGTGCTTAAACACATTTGGATGATCTTCCACATAGGCTTTTCTAGCTCTTTTTTCCTCCAAATCCTTGAGCAGTGACATTGTTCCTTCTTTCCATTTAAGGCTCAGTCTTGAGCTGAGGTTGCTTTATTCAGATCAGGAAAGTGGTTAAGTGCTGTGGGCTCTGGGGTCACGCAGTGGAGTTTAAACCCTGCTGCGCTGACGAGCTGTACAGCTTGGTACCACGGTTTCCTCATCCGTGAAATGGGAATGATAACGCCTGTTGCATGGGATCATTGTGAAGATCACATCAGTTATGCTTAGTAACTTACTGAGTTAGATCACTCAGACCCTGTGTGACACATAAGGGCTCAGAAAGCATCTGTTATAATTCTTTAGTATTTTTCATATGAAGCTATTCCCCCCTCCTGTGACAATTTCAATCTTCTTTCCTATTTTCTTCATACTCTTCCTTCCTTCTCTAGGAATCTCTTTGAATATTATACTTTAAGCTACTAAAAAAAGAAAAACATGTATCTTTTTATACCTAACGCCTTCGTATACATATTTGAGCCGCTATCATCTACCCCTCTGGCCTGAATTTGCAGGCAATTTTCAAACCTAACACAAGGTCGCAAAGGCAGTGACATTGACCTCCCTTAAGATCTCAGTCCTGCATAAGGATCTGACAGGCCACTATTTAAACCAATGTGGCCAATGAACTCTTTCCTTCCCACAGAGATTGGTTGATGTGTGAAAACTCCTGAAGGGTGACGCTCTCAGGGTGGCACTCTCCAGAAAGCCGTGTGCTGGGGCCGGCACTGGGGAGACTGCTCCCGGAGGGGGCCAGGTGCAGGATCAGCAGCAACCCTTGTTCAGTCTCCGGCCCCTCGCCTTTCTCTCTCCATTCGGCAGCCACCTGTTGCGCATGCGCGTATGTGTGTGTGTGTGTGTGTGTGTGTGTGTGTGTGTGTGTGTGTATTTTGTTTTAATGGAAGCAAGAAAGGAAATAAAGAGGTCTACAAAACATTGTAACATGCTTACACTCCCCTCCCTACGAGATCTTTATCAGATCCTGAATGTGGAGGGGAGTTGTCCAGCCTACGATTGCAAATGCTGAGAATGGAAAGGAATGCAAAACAGGCTGAGAAACCGAAGGGATGACTCCTGAGGGTCTGGGGCAATTGACACACTGAGAAGTAGGAAAAAGGGGCCGCAGAGGGCAAAGAGAAAGTTGTGGGGGTTGTGTGCACTAGTTATTTGACAAGGCAGTTTGTGCGGGTGTTAGAGGCAAGGGTTGGGGGAAGGGTGGGTTCCAGAATCCGATTGCCTGAGTTCACATTCAGGCTCCTTTCTTGCTAAGCCTATAACTGTGGTCACTCACCATTCTCAGAGCCCTGGTTTTCTCATTTATCAAATGTTGTCCATCAGGTTGTTACAGTGACTAAATGCAACAATTACTATCAAGTTACAAGCACTGGCTCTGGAATCAGTCTGTCTTGGTTCAGATCTCATCTCCCTCCCATGCCTACCAGCTGTGGGATTTTGGGAAAGTTGCTCTACCTCTGTGCATCATTTCTTACCTGTACAGTAGGGGTAATAATAATACAGAATGACAGGATAACATAGGGGATGAGTCAGAGCATATCTAGCGTCGAATACATGTTAGATGCTATACTTCTGCCTTCAGGGTACGTCTGCCTTGATTTTGTAAGATCTCAGCCTGGCACCTGACACAGTCAGCACTCAGCTATTGTTATTAATTATTAAGATGTTTATTTTTCGCACATAAAAGTAACACATGCTCTTTAGAGAAAACTCAAATATATGGGAAAATAGAAAGAAGTTCATTACTTTGAGCCATCTACAATGAACTTTTGCTGAATTTTTCTCAGGGCTTTGCTCTGCATAATTTTGTATTATATATGCATTCATTTTGTAGACTGCCTTGTTTACATAACATCATAACAAAAGCATTTCTCCATGTTATAAACTCTTTGTAAGCATCATTTTAATGATAGGCCATCAATTACATGTATGTTACTGTAATTTACTTAAACATTCTTATCTGAATCCATGTTTTTAAGTTTTCAGTATTATAAATATATTGAGACAAACATGTGCATAAACTTTTGTATGTCATTTCTTTAGGAGAGAGTATGAGAAGTACTAATACTAGAGCATATTAGTATATATTTAAGAGTTCTCAAACATTGCCCCATTAATTTCCAAAAGAGTTACACCATGTAAAACTACAATCAAAATGATAGAAACACATCCTTTGAAAAACTGGGTTGTATCATTTTTAAAAATTTGTTTCAATTTATAGGTAAGCAATAGCTCTCGTTGTTGCAATAAGTTGTCCCTTCTTTAATTCCTCGTGAGTCTTGAATATTTTTTATGGATGTGTGTTTAAACTTTCTCTTTTTTAGTAACTTGTCTGTGTATACCCTTTGTCCATTTTTCTCTATGAACCATAAAATGCTGCTGCTGTTTTATATGAGTTCCTTATATATTAAATAATGTCTTTTTGTCTGTAAATATTTGTCCTAGGCTATATTTTAACTATGGTTGTTTTGACAGGAAGAAATGTAAAAAAAAAATTTTTTTATTGTATGATCCTTTATTTCGTGTATGATTTCTTCTATTAACAAAAACATAAAAGTAAATATACTGGGGTGAGTGGGGGTGAAGGGGGAGAATCTTCTTGTTTTATGGCTTTACAAATATAAGTTTCTCTAATTCTTTAATCCATCTGGAGTTCAAGTTAGGTTAGTCTGTGGCATGAATTAAGGCTAGAAATTGATTTTCTCTTCTAATTTGCTAACCAACTGTCCTAATGTCATCTGTTGAATAATTCTTCTGTTCCCCATTGATCCAAGATGTCTTTCTTACCATAAATTAAGTTTTTATACATTCTAGGGCCATTTGTTCTGTTCTACTGATTTGCCTATCCATTTCTATGCCAATACCATGGTGTTTTAATTAAGGTTGAAGGGTGTTTTAAAGTCCACTATTTCAAGAGCGAGTCGAGCAGAACCAGAACAATGATGTGAATGTGAGAATATGGGCAATAGATAGTTACAAATGCCCATTCGCTTTACTCTCCTTGCCCATCTTTGGGCCTAGAACAGGTCACAGAGGGATTGGTGTTAGTTGAAGGGAGATCCTCAGGGATGTAGATGGGATGTAGAAGCTTCCCAGGAACTAGCTCCCCCGGACAAGGCCCAGATGGGGTCCACTGTCATTTGCCTCTGACTGCTGATTTTCTGTTCCACATGAATCCCCACTCTTCCACCAAGTGATAGCATCTTTCTTCACATCTTGGTAGAATGCTATCATTCATCCATCCATATCGTTCATCCATAAAGGTAATCTGTCGATTAGTTGGCTATAAGAAGGCCACATGACTAGTTCTGATCAATGAAAGTCAGTAGTCATAACATGTGTCACCACGAGGAAGACATTGAAGAGCCAACATCTGTTTCACGGGGCTCCAGACAGAGGCTACTCTGTTAGCCAGGGCCCCACCATGGGGATGGCATGGAACAGAATTGTAGTCAACCCTCAGTGACTTTGTAGAATGAATGGTAAAAAGAATCCTGTTGTTGTAAGCCAGTCATTTATGACAGCGGCATGACCTAGCCTGTCCTGACTGATCGCAGGAGTCAAAATACTTGACGATGGGTATGACACGCACATTGACTAATCAGAATGGATACCAGCCAGGACACCGTGGAGCTGCATCCAGCATGACTGTTCGCCTTGTACTTCATTTAAGTCTTATCATCCCTCTCTCTCTCTCTCTCTCTCTCTTTTTTAAGATTTTATTTATTTGAGAGAGAGTGAGCACAAGTAGGGGGAGCAGCAGGCAGAGGGAGAGGGAGAAGCAGGCTCCTCGCTGAGCGGGGAGCCTGACGTGGGGCTCAATCCCAGAGCCCTGGGATCACAACCCGAGCTGCAGGCAGATGCTTAACGATTGAGCCACCCAGGTGCCCCCTCATCCCCTCTTGTTAAGGTGACTTTGCATATCTCAAATCTCGTTTACTGGGTACTGATTTCCTAACTTAGATTTTGTAGTCTTTAGTGATCCTAGCCCCTATTCTCTGTTACCTATGGCGTGACTTGCTGTGCTGGACAGCAGACAATTCTTCATATTTTATTGCTTCGATTCTGTTTATCTTTTCTCCTCATTGATATCATAAGTCCTGACAGGCGTGGTCAATGTTTATGCAGCTTCTGTCCCTTCAAAGATTATCACACCGTACTGGACCTTCCTTCCTTCATCCCACAAATATGTACTAAAAGCATTTTGTGTTTCCGAAGTCTATGTGTGAGGTGCTCCTATTATACTTTCTTAATTGATCATAACAGCTTATTGCTCCTAATTGAACACACCTGCACAGATGATCTGGCTCTAGGAGCTTTAGAGAGAAAACGGTATTAGCACCGTCCCCAACAAGAGGGAGCCCAGTAAGCCTAGCGATTGAAAGGCTTGGTTTCTGGAGTCCGACTGACCTGGATTCCTAGCTACTACTTAGGAGGTATGTGATTACGGCAGGTTCTTTTATTTCTCTCAGCTTCAGTTTTTCCCATCTGTAGAATGGGGTTCTTTGTGAGGATTGGATGAGAAAATACGTGTAAAGTGTTTAAGCACAGAATCTGGTCCTTAAAGAAGTTCCTTTTATTTTGTGATTAGCACAGCCCAGATGTCTTGGGAGCCCTCCTGTTCCTTGATTGGTTGGTTAAATCTGGCAATAAACTCCATGTGTTACTCCCCAAGACTCTGGAGTTCATGGTCTGTCTTCCTCACCTTGGAATAGCCACTTAACCTCTCTCTCAGTTTCCTCACCTCTAAAGTTGGAGAACAGTAGTGCCTACCGCACGGGGTTGTTGTGAGGACTGACAATTAATACATCCGAAGCCTCTAGAACTGTACCTGATATGTAATAAGCAGCCGGTAAACTTTCTCTGGTGTTATTGTCTGTGTCCACATGTTTTAAGGCTGGCAATTTTTATTAAAGGTTTGACATCCCCTCCACCTTGCCGGCTCGATTCCACTGCATTCTCCTGCCTTCCGAAGCCTGTGTTCCCACAGCAGGCCTCCCAATCCCCCCTGAAGCTCCCTGAGACATGAGGTCCAATTCAGCGGCTCCCACTGTTTCTCTTTTGAGGACTAACCTTGCTTACTCAGTTTGTCCCCACCCCTGAATCTGGGCAGATAAAAGGTCCCCATTTTCTTATGTTACCTTTTAAGATGCTACTAAGAAAGGGCAGAGGGCAAGGGAAGGCTTACCGTTTGGGTCCAAAGGCAGAATAAGTAGGATATGCAACTGATACAATTTTTGCCAGCAATTACTGCCAGTGTAGTAAATCTGTTTGTTGCCATCAACATTCCAATGGTTATTCCATCACAAGATCCTGGGAATAACTGCAAAGATCCGTTTTGGAGTCAAAGAGGCCTGGGGTCAAATCCTGGCTACTTTGCCTTTCATGATCTTGAATATGTCAATACATTGTTCTGTTTCCTCATTTTAGAAATGGGTATAACAACACCTACCTTGAAGAGCTGTCGGAAGAATGAAAAAGAGTAACTTACAAAATGTTGGGCCAGTCCTGGGCGGCCAAGAGCTGCAGAGGTCTGGAATCTAGCTGGGGATCACTTTGTTAATTGTGAGTTTGGCAACTGCCTGGGGGCAGAAATGTCATCCTCTCTCCAGGCTTCTTCCCCAGCCGGAGGTCCATGTCTGCCAGGAGGGGAAAGCTTTTTCCTGTTTGCCCAAAGTGTCCTATGGAGTTGGGGCTGTGGTAGAAGGGACTCCCCTTGTAAAATGAGGAAGAGTGCCAGGCTTAGAGACAGTGGTCCGTAAATTAAATTATAGCCATTATCATCCTTCACACGTTTGTGTGCCAAAACTCTGAACCTACTGTCTTTAGAGTTTCCAGCATTGTGGGGAAAGGTATGTAGTTGGTTTCTTTTCCATTTCTAGATGTTTCATAATCTCTCTTCCCGGAAGGACAAGACAGTTTAATTTCAAGCCTTTTACGGTTACATACATACTTATGCAGCCCACTGATCATGAAGCTTCATGTTCTGCACCAGGAAGGAGTCTGCTTTGGCAAAATGCCTTTTGCTGCCGTCCTGAAAGCTGCAGAGGCCAGAATCTGGCCCAGCGCAAGGGAGGGGGGGAAGCTGCTGCCTAAGGCAGGTGTAGCCTAGACACCCCTCCCCAGATGTAGTGCCATATGGTGCAGAGCTGGTGTTGGCAGGAGGAGACCAGAAAGAAACCCAATGCTGAGAATGTGAGAAAGAGCAGTGAATTACAGGGATGGAACCCGCTTTCTGCTGTTGATTTCCAGGGCTGGCGACAGTTGTGCTCCAGGAGGGAGCCTTGCCTGTGAAAGGGGCCCTGCCTGACAGAAAAGGGTCTCCTGTTGGAATTAGGATAAAAAAAGGAAGAAGCCACAGTTTTTTCCTTCAGTGATTTTATTTTTGCATTAATTTTAGATTTATAGAAGAATTTTGGCAATGGTATAGAGATTCCATATGTCCCTCACTCAGCTTTCCCTAATGTTAACATCTTACACTGCCATAGCCCATTTATCAAAACTGGGATATTAATATAAGCACCATACTATTAACTTAAGTACAGTCCTTATTAAAATTTTATCAGTTTCTCCACTGTCTTTTTCTCTATTCCAGAGTCTAGTCGAGGGTACCACGGTGCATTTTGTTATATCTCCCTAGTCTCATTCAGTCTGTGGCAGATTCTGTCTTTGTCTTTCATGACCTTGACACTTTTGAAGTGTCTCATTGTTTAGTTGTCTAATATTTTCTGACGACTAGACCGAGGCTGTGCATTTCGGGCAGGAATAGCAGAAAGGTGAAGTATCCTTCACATCCAGTTGAATCAGGGGACAAATGATGCCGACCTGTCTTCTCACTGGTGATGTTAACCTTGAACCCTTGGTTGAAGTGGTATCTGCCATCTTTCTTCATGGTAAACCTACCATTGCTCCCTTTCATTCTCTATTTATTAGAAGTAGATCACTAAATCCAGCCCAGGGAGGGAAGTTCAGTTCCACCTTCTGGAGGAAAAATATCAAAGAATTTGTGGACACATGTTAAAACCACCACAGTAATTGGTAACTATTCTTGGAGGCTATGCGAATATTCTCTTCATGGGAGCTTCCCCCCTTAAAGTTTGCTTTCACCCATGGATTTTACTGGCAGCGATGTGTCATTGAGTGTTCTAAAGGTGATTCTCTTTTTCCTCATAGGGACCCTCATTGTACTCATAGTAACCTAAAAAAGTAACACATCTAGCCATGAGCCAGAGGAATTGTGGAGAAGGCTGCCTTCTCTGAGAACAGGTCATTTTGCTAAGATCATTAGAGAGATCTTCAGAAGAGGCTGGTTATAGACATTATAATCCCAGCCCTTACAAAGATCTCCTACATGGTGTAGCTTCGGGATCGTGGGATGGGTACAATTAATATTAGGAGCAGTGTTCCTTGGCCCTTCTCCAGTGTTCCTTCCATGCCTTCTTCGGAAAGATGACCCTTCGGAAAGGTGACCCAGGTTCCTGCAGCAGACCCCTGACCCCTAGGGATCTCTGGAATGACACATTCCCTTCACACCTCAGTGTGGAGCCTGAGCTAAGTCTCAGTGGGTCTCTGACCTGGAGCAAATGGCCTCTGGTCCCAAACAAGACAGGGGTCTAGTATTGGAGAGATGACCCACTTTAGTGGCCATGATTTCTTTTCTTCTGGCAGTCCTGTGGTACCTTGGGGCACTTGAAAGAGCAAATTCTGGTTTGTGGCTATTTGGGGATGTTAGCACAGTTGGATAGAAGGCTGAACTGAGGTCCTGGCAGTAGTGCTAGAAGGAAGATAAGGATTTATTCAGGGATTTAGTCGATCAGACAGCAAATATTTATGGAATGCCTATTGTATTCCAGAGACTGTTGTAGGTGTCAGGAATAAAGGGTGAACACAAAGGTCCCTGCGCTCAGAGAGTTTACATTCTATGGGCTGCTGGGGGGGTAGCATCAGAGTTGTATCTGGAAAGTCGGAGAAGAGGAGCAGTTAAAGGGGCTGCAGGTTTTTAAACTATGGAAACCACGAGAGATTTGGAAGCCGAAGAGGATGGTTTCTTTCTGGAACATTTGGAGTTTGGGGTGTTTGTGAGCCATCAAGGCTGAGAGGCTCACGTAGATATGCCTAGTTAAATATGAAAAGATATATTTGGCAGAAGCCTGGGGACATTGTGGGAATGGATGAGAGCCCCTGCGAGAGTGGGACTCACGGTGGGCTCAGCCAAGGGCAGGTGCACATGAGGAGCACCTGGGGAGCTCCTTTGAACTCCATGCAACAGGGTTCTTGATCCAGATATTTGGAGATTTTGAAATATGGCATAGAGGAAGCCTCCCTAAACCAGCGATGGCCTCTTAGGGGGAGTGTGATGTGTGTTAAGGCAACAAAAAGGGTTGGAAGTCACTGGTACCACCTGGGACGAGACCTGGGTCAAATTGAAAGCTCCTACAGCTTCATGAGATGTGGAAGTGTATGCTTTCTAGCATCTGGCAGGAGAGTCAATAAATCAAGGTCTTAGGGTCAGCCCTTCACTAGCTGCTGTCACCTCACACAAGATACTTAGCTCCTCTGAGTTTTAATTTCTCCATCATTGGAATCAGAGGTTCAGCCAAACCACAGGTTCTCACACTGTGGTTTAGGGAGCCACCCCCCTCCTCCCCCCAGCACCAGCCTCTCCGGAGAGCATGTGAGAATGCAAATCCTTGGGCCTCATCCCTCATCTACTGAATCAGCAACTCCAGGCAGGCCATGGATCTGTTATTACACGCTTTCAGGTGATTCTGATGACCTGCAAAGTTTGAGAACCTCTGGATTAGATGAATTTGAAACTCCCTTCTAGCTTAAAAACTTCTATACTGTATTCTCGTTCACAGGCTTTTGTCAAGTTTAATAGCCTATGCTGTTTTGTCCTCCCTCAATTGTTAAACGATCTTAACATTTAATCATCGTTAACGTTGAATCATTGTTAAATGGTTTAAAAAAGATTTCTGCTTGGGGCGGGGAGGGTGTGTGTGTGTGTGCATTCACATGTGTGCCTATGTGTATATGTATGCGCATGTGTGTGCATGAGCGCACATGTGTGCATGCGGTTGTGTAGTGCCAGGAGGCTCGTGGGTGGAGACGTAGGGCTGGCCCATCCTGCTTGTGCGCATGCGCATGTGTAGTGCCAGGAGGCTTGTGAGTGGAGACCTAGGGCTGGCCCATCCTCCTTGTGGGCATGCGCTTGTGTAGTGACAGGAGGCTCGTGAGTGGAGACTTAGGGCTGTCCCATCCTGCTTGCTTTCTTGGACGCCATGGTATAAAGTGAGCTGTGTCAGGGAAAGCAAAAGATCACAGTGGGCGAGCTCCCGCACACAGTGGTGCTCAAAAGCAGCGTTTTGCCTTAACCTTCTTTAACACAGCTGGAGCTAGGGGTAGAGTTGACCTAGAACTATACCCCTGGGATAGTTGCCAGCTCTGTGGTGCTAGTGATGTGTTTTGGGAGCAGTGTTGCTTGGCTCCCCAGCCAAGGGCTAAGAAAGAATTCTTGAGACATCTTTGGTGGCAAAAAAAGGTGGTTTTATTAAAACAAGGGGACAGGCCCTGTGGGCAGAAAGAGCTGTAGCCTCTGGATTGTGAGGAGCAACTGATTTTATACTTTGGTGTTGAGGGAAGTAAAGACAAAGGGAAGTTCCAAAAGGATTTTCAGATGCTGAGGCAGACTCACCAGGATCCTGGAGTCCTGGCTATTGTCCAGCTCTGATAGTTTTTCCCTCTAGCAAAGCATTAACATCAAGACAACTGGAAGTTTCCTGGAAGAAGGTTATACTCTGCCTGCCTCAAGTATTTGTTAATGGGCTGCAGTTTATAAGGACATTTCGTTTTATCTACATTTCTTTCTGCCTTTGTTTTCTACATCATACCCCCCTGAATAATTTTGACCCTTAAATCTTTAAGGTTGTTGAGGGTGGAAGGTCTTATCTTTGGTAACTTCTTCCTGCTGAAGAGGGGTGTAAAGATGTCCTTACCTATGTGTCATCATTAATCAGTTGGGGAATTTATATATATGAGTTACAAAAGGCAGAGGCAGCCAATCCAAGATAGACAACATATATGAACCTCCTTGAGTAGGAAGGATCATCTGTCAGCTGGAGGTTATGACAATGAAGGATTCTTGGTACCAGGCAGGGAGTCACTGGAAAAGACAAAATGAAGTTAGTATTATAATGAGAAAGAGGAGCCCAAGAAAAACTGCCTTTGATAGTTGATCAAAATTTTCCTCTAGTCCAGGAGTTTAACCAATCACTAAAGGAAAGAGAGAGATTGTTTAAAGCACCAATTTGAGTATTTGTATCTTCTAGCCATCCTGTTACATTTTTGTGGTATCTGGAATATACGCACTGCATTCTGTTGTGTTTTTTTTTTCCTCTTTTTTTTTTAAAGATTTTATTTATTTGTCAAGAAGAGAAAGAGAAAGCACAAGCAGGGGGAGCAGCAGACAGGGGGAGAGGGAGAGGGAGAAGCAGGCTCCCTATTGAGTAAGAAGCCCAATGTGGGGCTTGATCCCAGGACCCTGGGATCATGACCTGAGCCGAAGGCAGCTGCTTAACCGACTCAGCCATCCAGGCGTCCCCCGCATTCTGTTTTTATGCTAGCACTGCTTTCACTTTGTGCAGCAGTTAAAATATCTACTACCTTCATATCCTCGTTGTTTAGCAAGCAATCAGGTAATTTGTAAGAGGCACCTTTTATAGATATGAAGCAAAAAATACAGGTTAACGGTAGGAGCAAATTACAAACCCAATGTCTTGAGTCTCGAGTACTTAAAATCTGTTATCTACAAAGATGTGTTGTTGAAACATTTTCTCTCTGTAATAACCCTCATTTTTATCAAAGATAGCCAAATCAAGGCTAATTTGTTTATAAAACAAGTCCAATTTTAACAAACTTGGCCTCATGACTTGCATAAGCTCAGTAAGAATAGTGAGTGATCGTATAGATCTTTTAGAATCAGCTTTGCTGGAACTTTTATAAGGAATTTAGATTGAACTTTTAGTGGCCTCTCTGGGTCAGCAGGCAAGCCAAGTGCTTGCCATCAGACATGCCTGCAATACCTGTAGATTTGGGTGAATTCCTTTTCACCCGAGGTCCAAAGTATCCTGAGGTTCCTCCACCTGGCAGGAAGTGACAGACTTCACTCAGCTGGTGAGGCTGCTGGGAACTCTGTAAGCAAGGTATCAGGCCAACATTTCCAAGGGGCTCTATTGGCTTCATGCTTCATAAAGTCAACCTTAGTTCCTTAAAGCCGTTTGGTCATATCTGAGTCTCTGCATGTCTCTCAAATAGGACATTCCAGTTAAAGCCTTGGTAAAGTAACCAATGTTTCGAAATCAGTGGTGTCCTGTTACAAGGAGAACGGAACTTTTATTGAACTTATGCAAATGACTGCTATGATTGCCAAGGAAGGAAGAATACTTCGGGAGATCTTTTGAATTTCAGAGGGTTCAGGTAGAGAGAAAAGTTAAAGGCTTCATTTTGTTCACAGAGAAATACTTTATCATTATTTCTGTATATCATTGATGTCTTAAGAGAAGGCTTCCTTAATCTGGAAGAGCAAACATTAAAGAACTAACAGCATTTCAAACAAGAGTCACAAAAACTATAATCATCCTCACTTTAGTTACTTTGGCAATTCCTACCCATTTTAGTTTTAGGATTTCAATGATATTAAAAATCCGTATTTGTCAAAAGCCCTTTTTATGAATCTCCTGGAAGATGAAACACATTTTACAAGAGAATACGAACAATAACAATAAATGACAAAAAGACTAAAATATGGACAATGGTTCAAGATCTTAGGCGAGGTTGCAATAGAGTTAGTAAGGAAATCTGGTTATTTCTGTGACATGTAACACTTCAGTAACCAGAATGTTAAGTGAGGGCCTTATACCAGAACATATTAAAACTTTAGGAATTACCTGTCATCTCTAGAATAGTTATAGCATTTACCCAAGCAATACAACCTAAGGCTTATTATTGTTTAACAGTGCTTCCAGAATAACTCAACATACCAAATAAAAAGGCCAAGTGAGTCAAAAAGACTTCATTTATATTTTAAATCTTAAGAAATTTGTTAAAAAAAAAAACCTCAGAAGGTTATAAAGTACACGCCTGAATAGGATTACAGATCATTACAAAACTTAATTATTATTTATTTAATTGAGGTGACAATAAGAGAGTCCAGAGGCAAATTTGTAGGGTTATACAGTTGTTAGCAAAATTTAACTCCTTTAATATTGAGAAGTTGTAACTAAGTAATCAAAGACTGGATAAAGACAAAACCTAGAAACCGGTTTTCCTGGGCAGACAAAAGAGAAGAAAAAAACTGTTTACATTTTCTTATCAAGTGCAAACCACAATTCAAGAAAACTTTGTCCTTTTAACAGAGAGAAAAGCAGAATTTCAGTCATGTCACTGTACTTTTAAAATCCATTCATTTTAACTTCAGTCCTGACCACGTATAAAATTCCTTCCCAATGATTTCCCTCCATAAACCTTTTACAACAACTTTTCATTTCAGAGTTGCTTCCCTTATTCCCATCAGTCTTAATTACATTTAGCAAACTTTTAATTCTTAGAAACCTTAGTCTCCAGTGAAGACTAAGTAGTAACCAAATGTGAACTGTTACACCAGAATTTTTTAGATGGCAAATTTATGAATCTAGTAAGCACAAAGCAGGTTTACCAACACACTCAAATATCCTTAATCGCTTTGCAGTAAGTCAAAAGTGCAAACCTACATTCAGCAGTCAGTGCTTTAGTATTTTATCTCATTTGGAAAAGGCCTAGATGTCCAATGAATTCAATCCTATTTATTATCTAAGCAAAACTTTAAAGTTTCAGGTTGTCGAAGACATTGAAAGCTATCTTAACAATTACCCATGAAAACTTGAGGCAGACAAAATTAACCCTTATTTTAAGTCATCTTTTTTTGTTTTTGTTTTTATTTTAGGGAGAGAGTGCTGGGGGTGGGTTGGAGGGCGAGAGAGAATCTCAAGCAGACTCCTCACTGAGTATGGAGCCCCATGCGGGGCTCAATCCCATAACCCTGAGACTATGACCTGAGCCGAAAATTAAGAGTCAGACGCTTAGCCAACTGAGCCACCCAGGTGCTTCTGGTTTTAAGCCATCTTTTTGCTAACAAATTCCAACAGAGATAACATGAGCTTATTTGGTCTTTAGTAAATGTTGGTAGAATAAGAAGTTTCAGTTAGTTTAAATACTGAATTATGTTCCACCTGGGTCCACTTAAAAGTAAATCAATTTGTTCCGCATTGTCAGTTTTTACCTGGGATGCCGGTAGGGAAATCTGGAGTGGGTGGTGTTCGGTCCCAGGGTGCTCTTCGCTCCTCGACAGCAAGGGGAGCGGTAGGAGCCAACAGTGCTGGAAGCACGGCAATGGTCTAGAAGCCAGTTATGCAGGCCACACCCACGTGATACAGAAACCGAAGGGAGGGGAAGGCAGAAGAGGTGAGGTGCTGCCAGAAGGCAGAGAGAAAAGGTTCCTGGTTTTAAAACTTAGCTCAGACAGATGAACAGATGCCACACGTTTTTCCGTTAAATCTTGCCATTGGATTGTTTCCAGTGGGTTAAAAGCATTCCAAGGGAGAGTCCCTGGGAGCTGAAGAGAAAGGGTCCATTACCAAGAAAACCTCTGCACCCGAACCCTCCCACCATCCTCCTCGCCCCCCACCATGGTGTCCCAGGTGCAGGATTATCAGAGGTTCCTGGTGTCAAAGCAACCCCAGGCGTCCCTGAAATGAAATAGCTATGATCACTGCCTGCCATAAAGGCCCTGTAGGAGGGAGGCCTGCCCTCCCCCACCGTCCCCATTCACATTCTAGACTACAGTGAGTGCCTGAGTTTGGCTTGCTGTGAAGGCCGTGTTGCGCCTTGGCTTGCCTTGCTTTGAAGGCCCTACTGTGAAGGCCACGAAGAATCCACTGTTTTTAACCCATGGAAAACATGGGAAAAGTTTTACAAGAGGAAATTACCCAAATTTGTAACTTGAGTTAATAGAGGACATTGACAGGAACAATAAAGACAGAACTCCATCACGGCCTAAGCGACATTCCAATACATGTCATATTTAAAGCCAACTTCTCTGGGAAATGGTCCCCAGTTGGGTTTTAATTCCATTGGGTACTGGTTCGCTGGCTGCCAGTGGAGATCCTGTGGCCAGAAGTGGCTAGACCAGAGATGTGGAAGGGATCACGTTTGACCAACGAGGAGGAAACCTCACATGGGAGTCAAGATCGGCAGCCGTCCTGGTGACTTAAGTGGCTGATCTGTGCCCAGACGGACAACTTTGTGTAAGTACAGGAATAAAGAGAGGGCATTAAGTTTCTGGGTCTTACTACCATTCTGCCCAGGGTACTAACTTCCAAGCCAAAAGGCAGGCTTTCTCCTCCCTGGAGAGTAGTTTTGGGCTAGAAGATTGCAGCCTCAGCAATCAGCATGAAAGTGTTCCAATAAGACCACACTCCTTTAAAAGCCCCGGGAATGAGAGGAAAGGAAAGAGGAGAGAAAGTACTCACCAAGTCTGCACCGCAGCTCAGAGTCTGATGTAAAGACTGAAAGCCCGGAATAAGGCTGTCAAATGATGTGTTTTGGGAGCAGTATTGTTGGGATCCCGAGCCGATGGCCAAGAAAGAATTCTTGAGACATCTTTGGTGAAAAAAGATGGTTTTTTAATAGCAAGAGGACAGGCCCTATGGACAGAAAGGGCTGTTGCCCCTGAATTGTGAGGAGCAACTGATTATACACTTCGGGGTTGGGGGAAGTAAAGACAAAGGGAAGTTCCAAGAGGATTTTCAGATGCTAAGGAAGACTCACAGGATCCTGGAGGCCCAGCTATTGTCAAGCTCTGATAGTTTTTCCCTCTAGCAAGTCATTAACATCAAGACAGCTGGGAGTTTCCTAGAGGAAAGTTATACTCTGCCTGCCTCCAGTATTTGTTAATGGGCTGCAGTTTATAAGGACATTTCGTTTTATCTACATTTCCTTCTGCCTTTGTTTCCCACAACACTGGCACTCTGTCTGGCATCTCTCTGCGTTTCTGGTGTCTGTTCCCTTGGGCTTGATGACCGATTCCTAACAGGAGCTGCTGCTAGAGGCTGTCAGCCCAGATTTCCCCGTCAGAAGTCACCGGCGGACCAGTCCCTCCTCAAAGGTGCTCCTGTGCACACGTGCACCCAGCCAACAAGCCCGCTCTGTCCAGCACCCACCCTGGCAGACCGCAGTCCAGTGGCCTTCCCTCTCACCTGAAGGTACACCCACCAGCAGTGGGGTCCACCCTCAGAAGGAAAGGAGGAGGCCACCGAGGACCAGGAAACGGGAATCTGCGTGGGGAATCCAGGGGCTTGGGCACTCAGGGATGGTCTGCACATGGCAGGGTCCTGGCTCTCACAGGCACGTGGCCTGGGACCCCACATTCCAGCCAAGGAGTGTGGTATGGCCAAGGGAGGACCCTTCCTCTAAAAGAAGATCCCCATTCGTATGAGTCTAAGGGAGCAGCCATGAACCACTCCGAGGGCTCCTCTTCCCTCTCACCTTCTGTATCCTGCAGATACTCCCCCATGTGCTATTTACAGAATGTCAAAGAACAGAATGTCAAAGTATGGGACACATAAAGCATTTGATGGAGCCCATTGGTTAACACGTGGGAAAGCCAAGGTGCTCTGGAATGGCGAGCCGCATTCTGGAATGGTGGATTGATTACTCTCTGGAATTGTGCTCGGGAGTGACACATTAATTCTGAGATGCCACCCTGGGAGGGCGGATTCCATTTGGGAATTACACTGCGTGGAATGGCGGAGTGTGTTCTGGGATTCTGCGCTGCAGTGATGGACTTCAAAGGGAAGCAGGCCTGTGATGTGAACAGGCCCGCCCCCCAGAGAGAAGCAGGCAGGGCTTTGGAAAACACCTCATGCTGCTCCTCAGCGTCTGAGAATGTCTCGAATCCCTGGGTAACTAGAACAAACACTCTTCTGTCTTAAACCCACATTTTTACTGCTGCCTTGAAGGCATCACCTTGGACGAGGCTGGAGTGGCAGATTTCGGTTACATATTCATAGCACCGCTTTCGTAATAATAGTTGGAGCAAGCTTCAAAAAGATGGAAATAAGGTCTTTTTTTTTTTTTTTTTCCTGTTCAGGATTTCCTGATTATTTTTAGTTAGTCTGGGTGCTCTCCATTGCCTCAGTGAATGTAACTTGGTTCATTCCGTGAAAATCAAATAACTAAAAAGCTAGCAATGTATTTCTGTCACAGATGATATTTTTGTTTGCGTTTTGAAGTGTTTTTATGAATTGGATTACAAAACTAACCGAATCAGAGATGAATTTTGCTCAGGAAGTTGAAGTCTTTTATGAAATAAAATTACCATGAGAAATTGACCTAGTTATTCAGAAGTTTCTAATGCAAAAACCTAATAGAGTTTTGAAAGCCCTCCAAAGAAGAAAGCCTAAGAATACAGCTCCCTTGTGGCAAAGCAACACTTTTTATTTATTTATCTCTTAAGAAGTATGGCTTTTAGCTCATGAGAACACAGTTTTAGGATCTATTGTCTAAATGCATTACACCATTTTTTAAGGCTACAGTTCTTCAAAACTAGTTTTCTGTTGCGTAATACGTTTTTTCCCCATCATTCTAACCACTGTTGGTTAAATACGAGTGTGATTTTCATATATAACTGCTTAAATCTTTCATCTACATGTAAGTGGCCTACTATTTTGATGTTTTTTTTATGTTGAGGAAGTGCTGATATGTTTTTGTATCATAATAGATAAAAGCCCAGAAGACCTCCATGTTGTAACCATTATCTAAACTTTCTGCTTCATGAGGAGTATTTGAAGAGTGTAGCTTGGGCTGGACTCACCCTGTTCAAAGACTGGACTTTCTCTTGATAATAAGGAAAGTCTCTTTAGTTTCACTCACTTAGCTGGAAGAGATTTAGAGAGATGCTTTGATTGGCACTCATCCCGGTGAGGACCACACTCCACCGTCTCCTTATCTGCGGTTTCTCTGGTCCTTTCAGATCCACCACCCCTCCGTGCCTGGAATCTATTTCCAGCACGCAAAAGCGGCTCTGCTGGGTGGCTTTTTCTGGCTCCTAACTTCCCCCTCCATAGAGGCCCCGCTCATCTACAATCTCCCAACAATGTACTCGCTCTGCAGACACAGCTTTGGACAGCCCCCGGCTGGAGACCAGCCCTGCCCCTGAGGACACTTCAAACATACCAGGAGAAAAAAAGCTGTGCTCACAAGGCACGCTTGCCCCTGGCGCTTCCTTCCAGCTGAGGGCCATTCATACATGCCTCCCACATACAAGGTTTAGAGCCCCCAATCCTATGACCCCAACACCCTTCGTGTTGCATTGCACTGCTTTGCAGGAAAAGAATTTCAATTACTCACGCAGTGTTCAGTGGAGAATAAATGCTGTTTACGCTGTGAGAAGGGAACTGTGCTTAGGATCTGGAACGGCCAGAAAAACCATCAGGAAGTCTTGACCAAATGGCAAATAAGGTCCACCACACACACAACTCTGAACAGTTAGTAGTGCTGTTCTAGGAACTGGGTTGAGGAAGATTCCAAGGCATCTATGAATAGGAGAGAATTGATAACCGTGTGATCAACTGGGTGCTGACTGCCAGGTTTTTGGCAGTCATGGTGGATGATGATGTCGTCTATCAGGACAGGGATTACTGATGCAGCCCAAGTTAAAGAGAAAAATAAGGAGCTCAGTTTTGATGTGTTAAAGTTGAGAGGCTCACATGACTTCTGGATCCACTTGGCTGTTGGGTACGTAGACCTGCACTTCTGAAGGAGAGGGCCGGGCTGCAGAAATAGATCGGGGAGCCACCAGCGTCTATGCGGTAGTGACTGACTGGGAAGGGAGCGCCCAGGAGGAGAGTGTAGTGGAAGCTGAGAAGAAGAGGTTGGACAGAATCACCAAGAACACCAACTCTAGGAGGAAGAACAGTTCTACCTCCATTACTCACCACTTCTTCCTCCTGTCCCAGTGGTTAAGATTTTATATCAGCATACTCTAGACTTCAGTTTCTTCCTCTGTAAAGTGGGAATGATTTCTCCTTCCTGTATCCCCTGTTGTCACGAGGATCAGTTGATTTCTGGTGAAACATGGTGGGTTGAACAAACATTTACTACTGGTCCTTCCAAAATTCCACTGAAATGCTTTTAAATTGGAGCAAAGGGCACTAGCCAGCAGGACAAAAGGAAAGGGGCAGAAGATGGCAGTGATGAGATTTGGGAAACTGAAATGGACATAGGCAAATGGCAATGGATTTAGAAATCAAAGCACGATGTGTGCCTGGGTGGCTCAGTCGGTTAAGTGTCCGACTCAGGTCATGATCTCAGGGTCATGAGATTGAGCCCCACTTCAGGTTCTGTGTCCAGCGTGGAGCCTGCTTGAGATTCTCTCTCTCGCTCTCTCTCTACCCCTTCCCCCAGCTTGTGCTGTCGTGCTCTCTCTCTCTCTCAAAAACAGCAAGAATGATGATTGCCAGACCAGCAGTTAGGGGAAGACAATCAGAAGCTGGCTACTGTTTGAGGGGAGCCTTAAAGTTTACAGGGGTTTTCTCTTGCATCTCTGTCTCTTTCTCTTTCCTCAGATCCCTCTTTCATTTTAAAGAAATAACTGTTCAAGGGGGAAAGATACTGGTACCTTGTATGGATAAACCACAATGTATCCATTCTCTTACTCATGGACCGTTATGTTGTTTTCAGTAAAAACAAAGAAATGTGCAGATAAAATAAAGGTATGTAAACCTCCACAGAGATAAGACACAGTAACACCTAAGGGTTGTTACCTCTGGAAGAGAAGAAGGAAGAGGAAAGGAGTGGAGAATGGAGATATAGCTGTGTTTTGTTTCTCGCCCCCACAATTATTTATTTGGGGCTTTATCGAGATACAAGTGACATATAACATCGTGTAAGTTTGGGGTGTACAATGTGACAATTTGATACATGCATTTGACATACATGTTGAGAAATGATCAAGACGATAAGGAGAGCTGACACATTTATCATCTCAGGAAGAACTTGTAAGATTTACTCTCTTAGCAACTTTCGAGTATGGTGAACTATAGTCACCACGCTGTCCGTTAGATCTCCAGAACGGATTCATCTTAGAACCAGAAGTTTGTATCCTTTGGCTACCTTTCCCCATCCTCCTCCCCACGCTATCCCACCCACTGTGGCAACCTCCAGTGCTCTGTTTCTGTGAGTTTGACTTTTTTTAGATTCCACACATAAATGAAATAATACAGTATTTGCTTTTCTCTGTCTGACTTATATCACTTAGTATAATGCCCTTCAGGTTTATCCATGCTGTCATGAGTGGCAAGATTTCCTTATTTTTTTTTTTTCATAACTGAATACTGTTCCATTGTTCAGTGGCGTGTGCGTGCGCACGCACGTGTGTGTGTGTGTATGTATGTATATATCATAATATCTTTATCCATTCATCCATCAACAGACATTAGCTGTTTCCGTGTCTTGGCTATTGTAAATAATGCTGAAATGAACACAGGGGTGCAGATAACTCTTTGAGATCCTGTTTTCATTTCCTTTAGACATGGTAGTTTGAGGCACCGCTATATAGTTTTCCAGAGTGGCTGTGCCAAGTTACATTCCCACCAACAGTGCACAAGAAAAGTCCCTTTTCTCCCCATTCTCACCAACGCTTGTTATCTCTTGTCTTTTTGATATAGCCAGTCTCACACGTGTGAGCTTATGATTCATCGTGGCTTTGACTTGCATTTCTCTGTTGTTTAGTGACGTTGAGCAAATTTTCATGTATCTGTTGGCTACTGATTTGTATATCTTAGGAAAAATGTCTTTCTTTGGAAAATTTCAGGTTCTTTATCCATTTTTTAATTGTATTGTTCTTTTGCTATTGAATTGTATGAGTTCCTTATATATTTTAGATATTATCTCCTTATCAAATATATAATGTGCAAGTATTTCTCCCATGAACTAAAACGTTAGTTATTTTGAGGAAGGAAAAACAAAATCTTCCCATCAGCGTGCAAGGACACATAAGTGAGTGTATGTAAAGGCGCCATGCTCAGAGCCCTGGGCTTCCCCACCAGCTCTAGTTTAGAATCCTCTTGAAGACCTGAAGCCCAGGATTCTGGTTATGGGCCTGTCCCTTTCCTCTTAGACATTGTGAGACCTGGCTCTGGCCGTCGTCCTCCGGTCTATGTCCTGTGAGGCCCCGTGGCGATGCCCCTGCAGCTTCCACTGCTGTGAGACCTAAGTTAGAATCAGAGCTGCCCTGGAGAATCCAGGGCCTGGTGAGCAAAAATTTTGGAAAATCGTATTCTAGAATACAGCCAGCCTACCAAGGGAGGGAGGAGTGAGAGAGTGCCTGTTCTGTGTCCTTTATAATACCAAGTCACCCCAGTAGCACTTCTGGCGCTATCAGCTGCAATGCTGTGGACATTGTTCATGGCAGCAATGGCCTTCTTCCCAGGCGCCTTCATTTCACTGTGGTGATTGGCTTATGATACGGGAATGATATTCTCTGCAGATACATTACCTTTTGGTTGTTAGGAGCTAATAGATCTGCTTCATTAATTGCAAACTATTTTTAGCCTTACCATTAAATGGAGAGACCGAATGCATCTATGAGAAAACAAAGCCTGCCTTAACCCAAGTAACACAAGCTTCATGAAGCAGTGCTTTGGGACTTTTCTTCAGTTCCAAAGGAGCCTGGTCATACCCTCATCCATACAATGTTTGGTCTTTGACTATGAAAATACTTTTCAGAGTAACTTTTTGAAATTATAAGAAACAATATACTAACATTCTGTAAAGCTTAACCAAATAAAAGAAAACAGAAGGGAACAAAAATCATCCTTCATCTTAGCCACCCTGATATAACAATTGCCTTTTACCCTTGCCTTCAAGTTATTTTTCAAATGAATATTGCCTGTATATCTAGTAATAGCATCATGGCAATTGGGTATACTTTTTATTTAACACTACATCATAATTGTTGCTGCAGAGTGATCCTAGCCTCACTTTTAAAATAAACTTTCAATTCTGAAATAAATTTAGATTTATTGTTAGTTGCAAAGATAATAGAATTCCTGCCCGTCTCTCACCCAGTTTCTCCTCATGCCAGTGTTGTCCCTAACCATGGCACGTCAATCAAGTCTAGAAAATTAAGTAGTGATAGTACTAACTAGTAATAGTACCATATTATCAACTGAACTGCAAACTACTTGAATATCACTGGTTTTTCCACTAATGTCTTTTCTCTTCTAGATCCAATCCACGCTACCACAATGTGTTTGGTCAAATCTCACTGTTAATGACTGCATTACCATCCATCCACGTAATACACCACTGTTGAGCTATCACCCTGTTTCTAAATACCTAGATTGTTGCTATTTTTTTCTGTCTTACAAGTGATCACAGGCAGAACATCTTCATGTGAGCAGCCTTCTCTTCTTTTTAGGATTCTTTTCCTCACAACAGACTATAACCACACTTCCTAGAGCCCAAGGAAAGGGACGTATTTATGGCTCTGGGTACCATTACACATTGCCAAAATGCCTGTGCTCATTTACACTGTCATAAGTAATTTTTTGAGAGTAGCACGTTCACGTACTCTTGTCAGCATTAGTTACTCTCACTTAAACATTTTGGCTAATTTAACAGGTGAAAATGACATCTCAATTTTTAAAAATGGTGTTTATTTGATAACTAGCAATTTGAATATTTTGCCACATGTGTTTACCAGCTATACTTTCTCTTTTGTGAGTTGTCTTTTCATATTTTACTTATTAGGGTCTGAATATGTTTTTTTATCAATATGTATGAGTTTTATAATAAAGATAGCCCTTGGCCTGTCATTTTGCTGCAATGATTTATCCTTCGATCTGTTGTTTTGATTTTCTTTTGTGATTTTTGAAGAGCATAGCCAAAGTGTTATGATGCAGAGTTCATCACTTTTCTTTTGATTTATTTTCTTTACCTTTTTTAAGGTTAGAAAGGTTTCTCCTCAAGAACAAAAATCCGATTTTAAAACCCAATTCTCTTCTATAATTTGGTTTCCCATCTTTAACCATTTGATTCATCTGGAATATTTTTGGTGTTTGGCCCAGATGTCTGACCTGGCCACCTCTTGCTCACCAGCTGCAGATGACCACGCCTCCTTCATCATCAACAGTAAAAGCCACCTTTGTGTTCCCGAATGAGTGAATGGCATACACTCCCCCTCCCCTGCGTTGCCCAAGGCCGAATCCTTGGAGCTCTCCTGAGTCTCTCCTCTCCTTCACCCTCCACATTCACTCAACTACAACACCTTAATGGTTCTATTATGTGGTTCTTCCTCCTACTTTTTTGGAGTAGAATATATACTGCTTGGAACACTTTTCCACCCCACTTTGCCTCATCCCTACTGGTCTGGAAGGTGGAGTCAGGTGTGTCCTGGCTTAGTGCCACCAAAGTGCCCCATATTGCTCTTTATGTTTGTCCCACCCAATTGTAATGTCCTGCTAACTTATTTGTGGTCTTCTGTCTCTTGCATCATTAATGTAGCCCCACTGACCAACCCAGTGCCTGATATATTTAGGAGCTCAATACATATTTGTTAGTTATGTGAAAGACCTAATATATGAGTATATATGTCAGTAAGGTAGGAGTCATACCTAACTGTGTCCCAGCAGGGCTTGATTAGACTATTTTCCTGCAGAATATGAAAGTAAAGGGGATAGCATATTGGAATTCATGCTTTTTATGGTATGAAGATGTCAACGATACCGTAGCTTGGCTTGTTCAACATCCATTTATTCTCCTTCTAGGTGCCATGACTGTCATGCAAAGGCTGGAAAAATTGAAATCACATTTTCAGACTGCCTTGCAGCCAGTATTCTGGATGTAAATTAGGTTTCATCAATGAGATGCATTCTTGGGACAAACAGAAGGCAGGTGTGGGATGAAGGCCACTTTCCTGCTGCTGTTTCTCCTGCTAAGCAAGGCCATCAAAACATAAAAACTCATCCTTCCAAGGTTCGCCATCACTTTATGGGAGTCTGAAGGCAGTCCCAGTCTCATGGCAGAACTGAGTGTGAAGGCAGACTTCTTGGTTTTGAGTCACCACTAAAGCTACTTCCTCTCTCTCTCTTTCTCATCTATATATTTATCTATCTATGAAATAGAGTGAATGGAGAGTCATGAATTCCATTCCACTGGCCTTCTCAGCAATTCTGTAACCACACTTCTGCTTAAAATACTAAGAGTGTTTTCTGTTTTCTGTACTGAACCGTGGCAGATAAACGAGGACACAAGGACTGGTGTCGCACTTGTTGACTCAAGTAGCCCGCCTTGATCAGTTGTCATTTTTCCCAAAGTAAATGGAGACAGTTCTATTCCTAGGACTTAGGATGAAGTTGTGCTTACTGGTTATTCTATGGTTCCGTGAAGGTCTGATAGATCATTTCCACTATCTTTCCCCCCACTTCCCAGTCCCCTTTGAGATTTTATTGACATAAACCTCTTAAATCAGCAAAAAGCTACCAGTAGTAGCTATAAAAATACACAGAGAAAATGTAAGTGAATGATTAAGGTATTTAACATAGGAAGAGTTCTTTTAAATCAATAAGAAAAAAAATTAACAACCCAATTAAAAATGCACAAAACACATGAACAGGGGAAGAAAAACAGCCGAGGAAGATATTAAAATATTCAACTTTTTTCTGATCAGATTACTTGGGTGCCTGGGTGACTCAGTTGGTTGAGCATCTGATTTTTGGTTTCGGCTCAGGTCGTGATCTTAGGATTGTGAGATCGAGACCCGCGTCAGACTCCACGTTCAGTGTAGAGTCTGCTTGAGATTCTCTCCTTCTCCCTTTGCCCCACCCACTCATGCTCTCTTTCTCTCTCTCTACAATAAATAAATAAATCTTTTAAAAAATTAGCAAAGAATTTTAAGTAATACTCAGATCTGGTATTACTTCTACCGGGCATTCTTATAACATCTCCATAAGCTTCTAAATTGGTTAATTTTCTAGATGTTAGTTTGGTTATATCTATGAAAAGTCCTTAAAATATCCATTCTCTAGGATCAGTAGTTCTCAACTGGAAGCAATTTTGCCCCCAGGAGCCATTTAGTAATGTCTGGAGATTATTTTTGGTTTTCACAACTATGGCTGGGGGTTACTATTGATATCTAGTGCGTTGAGACCAGGGATGATATCCAACATCCTACAGTGCACAGGAGCACTCCCACAAAAACCCACATAGCCCAAAAGGTCAACAGTGTTGATATTGAGAAATTCTGTCTCAGATACAAGAATTTTGCTTTAAGAATTTTTCCAAATGAGAAAATCAAATGTATTTAAAAGTTCATTTATTCAATCCTTTTTAGAGAACAGTAAGTCAGTAGCTATTGAAACTTAAAACGCACGTACCCATAATTTTTAAAATTTTAATTCCAGTATAATTAGCATACAGTGTATATTAGTTTCAGTTGAATAGTTTAGTGATTCAAAAATTCTATACATTACTCAGTGCTCACCACGGTAATTGTACTCTTAATACCCTTCACCCATCCCACCCACCCACTTCCTCTCTGGTAACCACCAGTTTGTTCACTATATTTAAGATTCTGTTTTTTTGTTTGTCTCTTTTTTTCTTTGTTCATTTATTTTGTTTCTTAAATTCCACATATGAGTGAAATCATATGGTATTTGTCTTTCTCTGACTGACTTCTTACTTAGCATTATACCCTCCTACCTGTGTTGTTGCAGTTGGAAAGATTTTGTTATTTTTATGGTTGAGTAATATTTCTGTGTGTGTGTATGTGTATACATACCACATCTTCTTATCCATTCACCTATTGATGGATAATTGGGTTGCTTTCATAATTTGGCTATTGTAAATAATGCTACAATAAACATAGGGGTGTATATACCTTTTTGAATAAGTGTCTTCATATTTTTTGGGTAAATACCCAGTAGTAGAATTCCTGGATCATGAATTCCATAATTATATTTTTAATATTTTGAAGAATTCCATACTCTTTTCCACAGTGACTGCATCATCAGACTGCATTCCCACCTATAGTGCACAAGAATTTCTTTCTCTCCATATCCTCACCAACACTCATTGTTTCTTGTGTTTATGATTTTAGCCAATCTGAGTGTGAGATGATATCTCGTTGTAGTTTTGATTTGCATTTCCCTAATGATGTGTAATGTTAAGCATCTTTTCATGTGTCTGTTGGCTATCTGGATGTCTTCTTTGGAGAAATGTCTGTTCATGTCTTCTGCCTGTTTTTAAATTGGATTAGTTGTGTTGTATAAGTTCTTTATATATTTTGGATACTAACCCTTTATCACATATGTCATTTGCAATATCCTTTTTCTTTTAGTAGGTTGCCTTTTGGTTTTATTGATTGTTTCCTTTGATGTGCAGAAGCTTTTTACTTTGATGTAATCCCAATAGTTTATTTTTGCTTTTGTTTCCCTTGTCTCAGGAGACATATCTAGAAAAATGTTGTAATGGCCAATGTCAGAAAAATTACTGACTGTGCTCTTTTCTAGGATTTTTATTGTTTCAGGTCTTACATATAGGTCCTTAATCCATTTTGAGTTTATTTTTGTGTATGGTGTAAGAAAGTGGACCAGTTTCATTCTTTTTCATGTAACTGTCCAGTTTTCCCAGCACCGTTTGTTGAAGAGACTACCTTTTTCCCATTGCCTATTCTTGCCTCCTTTGTTAAAGACTAGTTGACCATATGATTTGAGTTTACTTCTGGGCTCTCTATTCTATTCTACTCCTCTATGTGTCTAATAGTATATCTTGAAATCTGGGATTGTGATACTTCCAGTTTGTTCTTTTTCAAGATTACTTTGGCTATTCAGGGTCTTTGTGGTTCCATGGAAATTTTAGGATTATTTGTCCTAGTTCTGTGAAAAATGCTTTGGTATTCTGAATGAGATTGTATTAAATCTGTAGATTGAGGGACTCCTGGGTGGCTCAGTCAGTTAAGCGTCTGCCTTCAGCTCAGGTCCTGGGATTGAATCCTTCATCGGGCTCCTTCCTTGGTGGGGAGTCTGCTTCTCCCTCTGCCTGCTGCTCCCCCTGCTTGTGCTCTCTGTACAGAGATATCTGTAGAAAAATAAAATATCTGTAAAAATATCTGTGGATTGCTTTGGATAGTATGGACATTTTAACAATATTTGTTTTCCCAATCCATGAGCATGGAAGATCATTCCATTTGTTTGTGCCACCTTCAGTTTTTTTCATCAGTGTTTTATAGTTTTCAGAGTTCAGGTCTTTCACCCCCTTGGTTAAGTTTATTCCCAGGTATTTCATTATTTCTGGTGTAATTGTAAATGGGGTTCTTTTCTTAATTTCTCTTTCTGTTACTTCGTTATTCGTGTGTAGAAATGTAATAGTTATCTGTACATTAATTTTGTATCCTGCGACCTTACTGAATTCAGTTAACAGTTATAGCAGTTTTTTGGTGGAGTCTTTAGGGTTTCCTATATATAGTATCATGTCATCTGTAAATAGTGAAAGTTCTACTTCTTTCTTACCAATTTGAATGGCTTTTATTTCTTTTTCTTATCTGATTTCTGTGGCTAGGACTTCCAGTACTATGTTGAATGAAAGTGGTGAGAGTCAACATTCTTGTCTTGTTCTTGATCTTAGGAGGAAAGCTTTCAGTTTTTCACCATTAAATATGATGTTAGCTGAGAGTTTTTCATATATGGCCTTTATTATGTTGAGGTGTGTTCCCTCTAAACCTAACTTTGTTGAGGGTATTTATTATGAATGGATGTCATCCTTTGTCAGATGCTTTTTCTGCAACTATTGAAATGATCATATGGTTTTTATCCTTTCTCTTGTTGATGTGATGTATTAGGTTGATTGATTTGTGAAAATCAAACTACCCTTGCATCCCAGGAATAAATCCCTCTTGAGCTCAGTGAATGATTTTTTTATCTAATATATCTAATATATTTTTAACTAATATTTTGTTGAAGATTTTTGTTTCTATGTTCATCAGAGACATTGGCCTATAGTTCCCTTCTTTTTATGGTATCTTTATCTGGTTTTGATATCAGGGTAATTCTGGCTTCATAGAATGAATTTGGAAGCTTTCTTTCCTCTTCTATTTTTTGGAATAGTTTGAGAAAAATGCATTATTAACTCTAATTTAATTATTTGGTAAAATTCACCTGTGATGCTGTCTGGTCCTGGACTTCTGTTTCTTGGGAATTTTTTTGATTACTGATTCAATTTCATTGCTGGTAATCCATCTGTTCAAAGTTTGCATTTCTTCCTGATTCAATTTTGGGAGGTTATATGTTTCTAGGAATTTATCCATTTCTTCTAGTTTGGCAATTTGTTGACATAATTTTTTTTCCCCCAATTACCTTTATTTTATTTTTTCAGTGTTCCAAGATTCATTGTTCATATACCACACCCAGTGCTCCATGCAATATGTGCCCTCCTCAATACCCACCCCCCTCCCCTCCAAAACCTTCAGTTTGTTGCTCAGAGTCCACATTCTCTCATGGTTCATCTCCCCCTCGTTGACATAATTTTTTAATAAAACTCTCTTATAATCCTTTGTATTTCTGTGTTGTCAGTTGTTATTTCTCTTCTTTCATTCGTTTATCTGTGTCCTCTCTCTCTCTCTCTCTCTTTTTTTTTTCTGATGGGTCTAGCTAAAGGTTTATCAGCTTTGTTGATGTTTTCAAAGAACCAGCTCCTGGTTTCATTGATCTGTTCTATTGGTTTTGTTTTTAGTTTCTATTTCATTTATTTCTGTTTTAATCTTTATTATTTCCCTCCTTCTATTGGTTTTGAGTTTTGTTTGTTCTTTTTCTAGATCCTTTGATTGTGAGGTTAGGTTGTTTATTTGAGATATTTCTTGCTTCTTGAGATAGGCTTGTATTGCTATAAACTTCCCTCTTAAAACAGCTTTTGCTGCAGCTGAAAGATTTTGGACCATTGTATTTTCATTTTTATTTGTCTCCATGTATTTTCTTATTTCCTCTTTGATTTCTTGGTTAAACTATTCATTGTTCAGCACCATGTTATTTAACCTCCATGTATTTGTGGTCTTTCAGATTTTTTTCTTGTGGTGGATTTCTATTGTCAAACTTGTGGTTGGAAAAGATGTAGTATGACTTCAGTCTTTCTGAATTTGTTGAGGCTTGTTTTGTGGCCTAATGTATAATCTATTCTGGAGATGTTCCATGTGCACCTGAAAAGAATGTGTATTCCACTGTTTTAGTATAGATATATCCATAATTTTTAGTAGGTATCCATCCTAGAAATACTCAGACGTGAACAAAAAGTCACATACACAAATGTTCTCAGCATTACTTTTAACAGTGAAATTTTGGAAACAACCTAAATATCGATCTGTGGATTAAATTAGTGTACATATGTGTCTAGGTAACAGAGTACTTGACCTTCCCACCTCCCAGTGATCTTTTCCTAGGATCTGATTCTCCTGTAAGGAGTCTTCAGTACTATGGATGGGATCGATAGAAAAACTATTCCCAAGACTCCCTTCATCCTGTCAGTTCCCAGTCTGGAAACCAGGAAAAAACTGATATTTCCTCTCTGACCCCTTGGTTGAGTCAAGAGGAAGCCACATTACATAAGTTTGGCCAACCAGATGGGACTTTAGATCTTGAACCAAGGCGGAGCCAGAGAGTAGTTGAAGACCAAATCCCTGAGTGACAGCACTGGTGGCAGTGGTGGTGTCTGTGGGCAGGGAGGGGTGGCAGCTGCCTCCAAGACTGGCAGTTCTTGCTAAGGGACAGCACTGAGCCTCTACTACTTGGGCCACCAGAAAGGCCTTGGTTTCTGTTATTAAAAACACAGATGGGAGGCCCCAGCAGCAGTCTAATATATTGACACATTAGATCTCTGTGAATTGCAGACAGTGTAACCTAACTGATATGCTAGAGCATTCTACACAGTTGTTAAAAAGAAGGATCATCAGGCCATACTGGCAAGTGGGAAATCAAATGGAAGAACATTCATCCACTCAAAACTCTTTCATTTATTAGTCTCTGTGTTCTGAACTGGACATGCTTAGTTCTTGCCCTCATGGAGATTGATTGATTGATTTAGATTTTACTTATTTATTTGAGAGAGAGGGAGCACATGAGAGAGCACAAGCAGGGGGAGGGGCAGAGGGAGAGGGAGAAGCAGACTGTGCTGAGCAAGGAGCCCCATGCAGGACACTATCCCAGGACCCTGGGATCATGACCTGAGCCGAAGGCAGACTCTTAACCGACTAAGCCACCCAGGTGCCCCTCATGGAGCATTATTTAAAATCGCAAAATACCGGAAATGAATTAAGTGTCTAGCAAGAGTAGAGCGAGAAAGAGTGTAAATTGTGGCATATGCAGTACAGTTGTCCCCCACCCGTCTGTGTTTTCAATGTCAGTGGTTTCAGTCACCCACCGCCAGCCAGTCTGCAAACAGATGATCTCCCTTCTGACACATTATCAGAAGGTCAAGAGCAGCCTAACACTCCATCACAGTGCCTAAGTCATTTGCCTCACTTCACCTCATTGTGTAGGCATTTTATCATCTCTCATTACCACAAGAAGAGGGGTGAGTAGGTACAATAAGGTATTTAGAGAGAGATTGTAGTCATATAACCTTTACTACAGTATGTTATTATAATTGTTCTTTTATTATTAGTTATTGTTAACCTCTTACTGTGCCTAATTAATAAATTAAACTATCATAGGTATATATTTATAGGAAAATACATTGTATATATAGGGTTCTGTCTGTGGTTTCGGGCATCCACTGAGGGTCTTGGAAAGTATCTGCACAGGTAAGGGGGAATTACTGTATATAGAAGAACTAACAGCCATTAAAAAGAATTAGATTGATAAATATATACTCTCAGTTTATATATATAGATACACTATATATACAAAGTGAAGATCTGATTTAAAATTATGACTATATATGTATGTATAGTTATTCTATATAATGAACACAATAAAGAAAAAGATTATATTATACATAATATATATGTATATATGTGTATATATCTATATCTACATTTCTATATTTACATACAGATATCTTACAAAAAGTTGCATGTAACCAAAAGGAGGTACTGTATTCAAATGTTGACAGGACTCATTTCTAAATTTTGGCAATCTGCCTACGTTATATTTATAAACATAAAATGTATTATTCATAACCGTAAAATTTTTTACAATAAGGACACAGTAAAACATTTGAAGTTTTTAACCCCATTTTACACTTAACCATATTTTTGAGATAATTCTGTAATAGGAACAAGTGAACTATATAAACAGACATAGTTATATAACATACCTATAAAACATATATATGTTACCAAGTAAAAAGAAAAAAAATTCATCATCTTCCTTTGATACATTCCAAGGCCCTAGAGTCAAGTCGGAAATGCTTGGTCTCCCTTTGCTGGCCCCTGGGTGCTAGAAGTTACAGAAGGGACTGAGGGCCATACCATTGCTAGGTTGGGAGGGGACAGCAGAGTTCTGGTGAAGTCAGCTGAATCAGGTGTGGCATGCCAGAGAGGTGTCTGATTTCTGTCCTGCGGCATCATCTTTCCATTCGCCAACCGTCAGTTAAGTACACACAAGGTGGCTGCTCGGAACCTCTGACACGGTCTCTTTTGCTTTGGGGCAGGCAAGGTGGAGCCTCCTCTGGATATCATGCTGTTCGCATTGAACTGCACAGCTCTCAGCATCCAGTGGAGAATGCCCAGGCATCCCAGGAGCCCCATCACTGGCTATACTGTGAGTACCGGGCACAGCGATCTCTGTCATGGGTGTCCCTGGGGTAACTATATGCCCTTCCCATCCTTGCTCCGCCGACAGAGGGCCTCCTTACACCGACCCTCACCTATTAATCTCTGCCCTAGTTTCCTTACGTGAAACCAGAGCAAATGTTTCCCTTTTAAGGGTATTTATAAGTGCCTGAAAGTCACTTAGGATCTATGGAGTCCTTACTCTGTTCAGGGAGGGGAAAATATAAACTAAGTAGAAGATGTGGTTTCTGCTATCCACCTGCCCACAGTCAAGTTTGGAGGCTAAAGCAGAAACATGGGAAGTAATAGGGAGTCACTGGGGAATGTTGTCAACAAATACAAAACACTGGCAAATATGAATTAAAGTATAGACATGGGCAGGAAAAGTCCGAGAGGGAACAGAGAATGCATTCCTACCTATCAGGATAGGTTCACCAACGTGTTTTGTTTGAACAGAGTTTTTAAAAATGAGTTGACTTTTAGGAGTTAGATTTCAAATAAATATTTGGAGTTCTGAAAGCTCTGGGAATATCTGGAGAGCTGGCCACACCGGGCCCACATTCCTACCGGGCATGGAGCCCACTGGAGCTGGGCTGCCCACTTTAGATGGGACGGAACCCCCCTCCCACTCCCCATAACACCCAGTTCTGTAACTCTGTACTGCTTCCCTTTCACCAAAAATAGGCCCTCGGCCTATTGTCTTCTTAAGGCAGAGAAAATGTGTTTCTGAACTCCTGTTACCTAAAAAGTGGGACAATGGAAGATTACCCGAGAAAGTCATGGTTTGGGGAGGACTACTCCCTCCCACTTCACTGACACACATCTCCCCAGGCTCTGCAGGCTCATGAGTGTGCGAGCCCGGCCACGGGGAGCTGGTGTTAGTTGTAGAACCGGGGTCAGCGGGGCAGCGCACCTCGCAGCCCCCTACGGCTGTGCGTGGAGCTCGAGCCCTGGGTGGTTGATCTGCTGAAGTGCTGGCCCGGCTCTCACCCCGATGCCTGCCTCTTTTCCAGGTCTTCTACTCTGAGGTGGGCGTGGATAAATCCCTGCAGGAGCGGTCGCATCGCGTGCTGCTCAGCCAGGACCCCGCAGCCCCGGTGAGTAGCGGCGGCAAGCTCCCCCCCCCCCCCCAATAGCACACCTGTGGTTGGCGTTGCAGCGATATTCAGAACGATTTCTGATCGTGTGTGTGTCATATGTAATAATCGTGTGTGCATAGTCCTCTGGAATTTACACACATCTTCATGCACACGGCCTCGTCACACGCCTCGCCCCCACATCTCCAGGAAGGCAGGTGTGTGCAGAAAGGGTTCTGGGTAAGCACTTCCATCCTGGACTCAACGCACCCTCCCCATGCATCCGGCAAGAAAACAGCCACCTTACAGCTGTTTTTTCATTCATGAAGTTCGATGCTGACTTTTTAAAAATCCCCATAAAGCTTTATAAAGAAATATGACCCATCTGTATCCTCCCAAGTGCCTGGAGACACAATGCAGAAGAAAATGATGTAATTTGAAATGTATATTCAAACGGTCCAAGTTGTTTATTTTTCTTGTCAAGCTCCGGTGCCCGGTCCTTCCACTCACCAGCAGCTGCCTCTCCATCTATTTCTTTTCTTCTTTCCTGTCAAGGTCTCCGCGGGTGAATTTTCCTGCCTTAGGCATGTTCTGTTTTCTTTCTTCCTCTCTCCTCCTCCTCCCCCCTGTTCTACTACAGTTCTCCAAGAGGAGAGGCTAGAGCCTTTTGAACTGCTGTGCAAGCAGTTAGCCCCGGCGCCCAGAATAGGGCGGTGGTGGCGGTGTTGGTGACTTACGGAATCCGTGCCCGCTCTGGGCACAGAAGCCTCGCACAGAAGCTGTTGCTCCCTGGGCACCTGTTACCTGCCAGGCGCTATTCCTCCCGATTTCCATTTGCTTTCGCATTTAATCTTCACAACTATCCTATGACCTCATTTTACTGACAAGGATGCTGAGACTCGGACAGGTGAAATCACTCTCCCCACATCACATGTTAGTGAGGAACAGTGTCAACAGGCAACCCAGTACAGACTGACTTCTGAGCCCTGCTCTGGCTTTTTTTTTTTTAATTTTCATTTTTTAAATTTTTATTTATTTTTTTACCAAAGCTCTTCACAAAGAAGAGATACACATTTGCAGCTTGCATGTACTTTGCATGATACGCTTTTAATTTCGGACTTTGGTGCCAACTGCCCTCATTTGCCCCAGAAGCCCTCAGCCCCAACCTCTATGGTTTACTTTATCCTCAATGGGGAGACCGGCTTAGCCCACCTAGGAAGCCACTAGTCGAGGTTCTGTCTCACCTCAGCACTGGAAGTTTCAACAAGCACCTGGACCCCGCTGAGGAGCCAGCGGTCCCCAGCCACCAGCCTGCAGCACGGTCCAGGCAGCGAGGGCACAGTGCCGGTGACAGGTGTCTTGGAGTCTGGGCAGTGCCTCTGGAATCGAGATCCTGCCCCAAACACTGGCATCTGTGGGGAGGGCATGGCATTGCAAACGTGAAGCACGGGGCCAAGGGGGAAGTAGGCACCCTGGACTTCCAGACATCCTTCTTGGACTTACAGGATGGGTAACTTTGGCCAGAGTCCCCTCACCTGGCCAAGCCTTACCTTTCTCCCATGAAAGGGGTATAATAATCACACTGTTGTGAGTTCCAAATAAAACGGTATATGTAAAAGCCTTTGGTTTTAAAATGTAAAGAAGCCAGATAGATGTTAGTGATCATTCCTGATGATCATTGCCTTTATGTCAAATACATTCTGTCTGTTAATTACATCCAGGCATTAGAGTATGCTAGCAAATTATACCTTGCCCATTTCAACACACTTTCACAGTTGCTGCTGTATGCCCAGCATGGGATAACACAGAGTCCTGATTCTCAGGCAGATTTCAGTCCTATTGGGAAAATCCCATTCTCGCCAATAGACAGTTGGAAAGCAATGTAAGACCGATGTCATTAACATGCCACTTTAAAGAGGGAGACATTAGTATATGAACAAGTGGTCGAACTAGGGGCTGAGAATTGAAGCAGGAGCAGTTTCTAGAAAGGCAGAGAAGAGAGAGGAGCACTGAAATAAAAAACGAATGGTGTGAGCCAAGAGGACAGGCATGCATGTGTGTGTGCATGCCCGCGTGCTCATGCGTTCCGGTGGGGAGGTGGGGGCAGGTGCAGAATATCCAGAATGGAGAGAGGAAATCATGCGAGGACATAAAGGCAGTGAGTCAGGAAGAGGGGAGGGGTCTGGTATAACAGAATGGGTTCTGGATTCAGAGACTTGCATTCAGGGTGCTGTATTACAATAAGCTAACCCTCCTGGACGTCAGTTCTCTTGTGGACAGAGCAGGGATCCAAATAGTATCTATATCATAGGGAACATATCTGGGGTTTCCAAACTGTGTACCACGGTCCTCCGGGCTGTGCAGAAAACTCACGGGGATGCTGTGGAATGTTGCAGCTTCTCAAGGGAAAGAGGGACATCTGTGTGAGCTACCACTACCAGATTGTCTGGGTATAACTACGGAATAAACGGAACACTTAGGCATTTCTTTGGCATTAGAGGTGCTGTAAAAATACTCCTGAAACAGCAAAGGTTCCGTGAGCAGAAAAAGTTTGGGAACCCTCTGGCCTGTATCATATCAGCCTTTAGCGAAAGGACACTGTGATCACTAAACGGGGTCCCGGCTGTGGTGCCCTCGGCATCACAGCTGGCACAGAACAAGCACTGAGCAAGTGGGCAACAGAGTTCAGACAGAAGCTTTGTGTTCTCTGCCTGTGCTCCTCTGTGGAAGGGGGGCTGCTCTGCCAGGTTATTTGCAACCTGGAAGTTTTCCTTCCTTTCATGTTGTTTTGTTTTTGTTTCTCCTCTGCAGGGACAGTCTGATCATCGGGTGATTTTTGTAAGTATGCTTCAGGAAAGTTAAACCCTTGCCCCAACCCAAGATTCAGGGGGGTCTCTTTTCATCAAAATGTTGATTTTCCCACATCTCGCTCCTACTGATTAAGGCCCGAGGGAGAGTGCTTAGTTCCGGTGTAAGCATGGACAGTGGAGCGTACCAGGTGAATTTCTAATCATTTAGAAAGAAGTCACTTTTATTCTCCTTTGTGCTGCTTCATCTCACACGGCAGAGTGAGGTTAAGGGGAACATTTTTAAAGGTTGAAGTAGTGTAAGCTCTGTTCCATAATTAGGTGAAAAAGACTGAAAAAGAGAGGAGATATTTAAACGACTGAGCACCGCTGCGGGGTGGTTCCCCTCTCCCCACCCTTCCTTCTCCCTTCCTCACTTCCGCTAAGGATTCCAGACCTTCCCACTAAGCCAGGATCAGGTCACCTCAAACCGCTTGACTTGCTGGATTGAATGCCAAACAGATCGGGTTGACCACTGGTTGTATCCTTTGAGGATCTGCCAAATGGAGGCCTCTGATTGGGTTAGCATTTGACACTTAACTTTTTCTTAGAAGAACAACCTACAGGTTTCAGCCTGGAAAAAATAAGTAGTAAAACAAAGCAGGGCAATTTGGTCATTTTTTAGAGTTAGAAATAGAAGCGAGTGTTTAGACTGGTGAGCTCCACACTTTCTGATCGTTCATATCATCGGTAAAAAATATTTGAACACGCGCCTATATATATATTTATGTATTTATAAATTATACATATGCTACTCTACTAGTATATTATGTACATTAGAATGTTCCACAGAACCTAAAAGGAGGAGATTAGACAGAAATAGAAAGTTCTTTTCTTCCAGCGTCTCAGAAGATTGTCTTGCTCACCCACGGGGATGCACCATCATCCTGCCTTGGAGTCCACTGGTCTGGTTGACCCAGAATGGTGATTGCACTGGGTCTTATCCAAGGTTAGAGAGAGAAAACGGTGGCAGGAATCATGAGGCTGGCATGGAGTCCCAGCTCTGTCATCACAGCAAAGGTCATCTTGGGCAAGGTTACCGAACCCCTTTGAATCTCCCTTTGACTGTAAAATGACCTAGTAATGGTTCCCAGCTAGGGGTTCCTTTGTTCCCTGTGGGGCATATGGACATAAGTGTGGACATTTTCGTGGGCAAGCCTCGGGGATACAAGCCTGCAGTACACAGGACAGACCCATACAAGGAAGATTTGTACTGCCCCAAAGTCAATGCTGCCCTTCCTGTGAAACTCTGGAACATACTTTCTAGCTTTCCGGGACACTCAGGGAACAGAATCCTCCCAACTCCTCCTGACACTCTGGCCCGCATAGCTTTCCTCAGGGCCACTGAAAAAAAGGATGTTTGGAAGATAGCACTTTTCTGTTTCTCTAGTGCCTTCCATGTAATGATGCTAGATATTCACAATCAAGGCCCAGCCTCAACTTACAGAATCAACTGTGAAGTTGAATCCAAGGTTATTAGCTACCAACAAGGTCATTTTAGAGCAATCATAGAATTTTGGTGTTGAAATTTTGGCCCAGAGAAGCAAAGTGGCATTTCCAAGATTGCAAAGCTATTTGACAGCAGAACCTGGGTCTCCTGGCTCCTGGTCCAGTGCTCTCCCACTCCATGCTTTCTCTCAGCTCTGCTCACTGTTGGCCTTACGGTATAGTAGCTCCCTGTCTGGACTAGCAAACGAGACAACATTTAGCTTCATTTCTGGAAACAAATGACCTGGGTTTCCAGCAGTAGGAGAGAAGTATGGTGTGGAAGGGAGTAAAGGTGGAATCTGAAATCAGGGTCAAAATTTAAGTTCGAGTTCTTCAACATGATTTTATCCCTGCAAAGAGGTATTCAGTTAAGAGTAGTTCCATCTTTTTAGGGGCTCCTTGTACATAGCTATCCAGATTGTTTTTGTACATTGGGTCACATAATGATTAGGATAAAAGTCAAACAGTCCAAAATGCCAAGATAATAGTGACTCTAACAAAACATGCATTCATGTTTCCTTCAGGATATAACCTGTCTGGTTATAACCAGTTTTGGTGGCTTCTGTCTGTCAGAGACCCAGAATCCTTCCATCTCATTGCTCTGCCAGCCCTTCTAGCCCTCCTTCCCATGGCCCAAATTGGCTCACTGGCACATCCACATTCTAGCCAATAGATGAGGAAAAGAGGAAAGGGAACACAGCTCTTCCTTTTAAGGGATAACTCAGAAATTGCCCTCAGGATTTAACTCAAATTCTGTTGGACAGACTTTAGCCACATGGCCACAGCTGGATGCAAGAAATGCTGGGAAATGTAGTCTTTGAGTGGTGATGGCGCATCTAATATACAGGGATTCTATGATAAGAAAGGAGAGAATGGATATGAGGAGACAGTCAGTCATCCCTGTCACAGCTGTGAATGGGGGGTATGGGACTGGTACAGTAGATGTGGAAAATGTAGTTGGACATCTGAAAAACAAGGTGCTAGCCTGAAAATTTAATATGCTGTGTTTGAGAGTTGGGCAGTTGGAAGCGTATTAGGTTACGGTGTGTCTTATGAGGGAAACCAGACCCATTGTTGTCGTTACTTACGTTGTTGAGCTTTCTTCTTGGACTCAGTGAACTAAGTAGCCTTGGTCTTCTCTTCTATAGATGTAAATTCTCTGATCCCATGACAACCACTGGGGGTATTGGGAAGACAGAGGGGGCAGCTTTTGGAGTTTTGCATTTTAGAAGGGGCTAGACAAACACAAAGCAGGGCTATTTTGTAGCGAAGCATCCAGCTTTGCTGCCTCATCCCCCAAAAAAGGTGTGGGAAGGGCCCCGTGGAGACTGCTGAATTCTCTCTGGACTCTACTCCAAGAAAGCAATTTTTCTCACTGTTTCTCACTACCTTGTATAGAAATAAAAGCCAAGAGAGAGAAGCATTTTGACTTGTTCTCAAACTTCCATTAGGCAACAAAACACTTAGTTTTTTAATTTCAAGAAGAGCATATACAGTATCTTGTCTACGTAGTTTGATGCAAGTAATTATAAAACACTTAAAGATGGAAATAGAAAGATTTGTGGAATTGTATGGTATTTTAATAAAGAATCCAAGGGTTATCCCTAGTCACAATATAGTGAGAGATTCCATTTGGGAGGATCGATGTCAGAGGAAGAAGTGATGGTTAAATCCTTGAGTCCAGCTCCTCTCTCCATGGCCCCAGCTACCCAGTGCCCTTGACCCTCACTCCCTTATGCCACCTAACTAGCTGGTCAAACAGGCAAAGACGGGGAATAGTTGGCTTCTGGGAGGGTCAGTTTCTACCTGTCTACCTATCAGAATATACCTGGGCTAAAGGTGGAGCTAATCTTCCATATCTGATAAAGGGTTTGTTTTTTAACCTACATAAGCAACGCAACTTCAACAAGTCTAATGTCTCTTGGTTTTCAGTGATAACTTTTTTTTTAATGGCCCACACGTTCCAGTCCTTTTCAGGTTTTCAGTGATAACTTTTAAATTTTCAGTACATAAACTTCCATGTTTATAAATAAAATAATAATCTGGTCTTCACTGTTTATGATAAGTATTTTTTATTGATGTAAATATTATTTAATATTTTTTGTACATGTATTATCGAATTAGAACTGGGGCCTTGGAGTCAAACAAAGCAGACTTCAAATCCCCATTTTGGCACTTAGTAAATTTATGTTCTTGAGCAAATCATTAACTTTTCAAGGATTCTCTTTCTCCTCTATAACTGAAAGTAAGAATGATATCTACCTCATAGGACCGAAGAAAGAATTAAATCAGGCTATGTGTTCCCGGAACAGATAAAACACAATACGTGGTATTAGTAGCTGTATGTGGTATTGACTCAGAGCTAGTATCTGTAATAATCCGTAACCATATTGCTCCTCCCATGTCACCCAGCATAAGAACTTCCAGGGGGAAAAGATCCTAAAGCAAAAGTCTATGAGGGCATTGGTTTGAAAGTGTATCTTTGCTTTCATGGGAAGAGCCTGGGCATGGCTGATGAGAGAGAAGTGAGAAGCTTTATATCCACCTGCTACCTCCAGTCTCTTAATATTTCACTTGACATGGAACCAGGGGACAGATAGTGGAACTGGGATGCACAGATGCAGGGAGTTAGGACTGGAAGGCGGCTTGGAGTGAGGTCCATATGCTCAGCCAAGCCCCCTCGTGCAGCTGCATGAGATGGAGTGGAGCAGAAAGGAGAGGAGGGGGGATTGGAGACAGGCACCCTCAGGGAGCCTGTAGAAATGGCCCAGGTAAGGAGTCAGTGGAAGTGGAGGAAGGGAACAGGTCTGAAAGGCACATGGAGGTGGCTGGAGGGAGATGGGTAAGAGAAAGTCAGCCTGTCTCTGGAGATGCCAACCCCAGGGCCTAGGACAGGGGTACCAATGCAGTTAATCAAGATGGTGGGGTCAGTCGTAGCTAGTTCTTGATGAAGTAATCTGCTTGTATTGGACACCTTGATTGAATTTCTTTCTTTCACTCATTCACTTTCCTTCCTTCATTTATTCATTCATTCATCAAAAAAGCATTGCTTAAGCATTTGCTATCTGTCTCTACTAAGCTTTAGGTTGCCAGAGGAATAAGAACTTGTTCCTGCCCTCAAGTGGGTGGGGAGAAGGTGACAAATAAACAGACACTTCAAATCTAAGGTGAGTGGTGCTAAGATGGAGGTACAGCAAGGACACCAGGGAAGCGTCGAGGAGGGGCGCCTAACCAGACTGGAGGCTGGGGTCAGAGAAATGAGGTAATGTCTCAGTTGAACTGAGTCATGAAGGATGAGCAGGGGTGAGCCAGGCAAGTGTGGGGAGAAGGGCATTTCATGTAGAAGGAGCAGCAGGTTCAAAGGCCCAGAGGCAAGGAATTGAATGGCATAAATTTGAGCCCTGCCAAGTTCTTACGTATGACTGGAATGCAGAGTGCAAGGAAAGGAGGTGACATGAGATGGTGCTGGAAGGATAAACGGGGACACAACTATGCCATTCTAAGGGGATGTAAAATGGGAAGTGACATGCTCAGATTTGAGGTGTGGGGAGATAGCTCTAGCAGGTGGGGTCTACACTGGTGGTGTAGGCAGCGTAGGTGGAGGGAGAATCGGAACCAACTGGCATAATTATAAGGACTTGGACTTACGCGTCTATGAGGACGAGATGACCTAAACAGATTCAAGTGACATGAACAAGTCCCGGTGACAGTATTGGTAACTGGCTGAATGGTGGTTAGAGAGGTGAACACAGAGAGGAGAGTGTCAAGAATTTGTGGTTTGGGTAATGAGAGAATGAATGCAAGAGGGGAAGCAATTCCTTATTTTGTTTTCAGTAGCGGGAGGAGAAACTATCAATTGAAATTTGGTTATGTTGAACCTCAGCGGCTTGGTAGTTGTTGGATAGAGATAGTCTAGAGGGAGTTGCAAACCCATGTCTGGACATCAAGAGGCAAGTCAGAGCTGAGAGGCAGATTTGGGAGTAGTCAAGCAAAGGTGGTTCTCGAAGCTAAAGAAGTATTAGCTGAGCTTACCCAGGCAAGATGACAGAGTGAGAGGGCGAGATGGCAAGGGATGACTCCTTGGGGAAAACCAATACCTATGGGGCAAGCAGAGAATGGTGAGTGGGTGGAGGATATTGAGAAGGAGCAATGAGAGAAGTAGGAGACCAAGGAGGTGCAGAGTCATGGCTTCCAAGGGAACCAAGAAATTTAAGAAGCAAGGCTAGGCAACAGTATTGAAAGTTACAAAAAGTCAAGTACAGAGAATCATCCGCATTGGATTTACTACAAAGTTGTGTGGTGACCTTGCACAGCAAGAATATCTCAGTAGGTCTGTAGTGCGGAGAGGCCCGGTGAGGGGTGACTAAGAGGTGAAGAAGTAGAGGCAGCCCCTTTAAGAAAGCTGCCCCTGTGGAGAGGTGGTGGGCGCAGGTGTGCTGGGGAATTGTTGACCGTTCTTGAGGTGGGAGAGACTTGAGCACAGTGAGTAGTAATCACACAGGGACCCGGTAGGTAGGGGAGGGGATGGAGTCACAGGAGAAGGCCGGCGACAGATGGAATGCAGAGCGCAGGGGGTGAGCCGAGCCCTGAATCCGGGGCTCATGCACCTGGCTGCCCATTTGTCTCAGCTGAGAGCTTAACACTGTCCCCCAGGGGCCCTGCCTTCCACGGATTCTGATTTAAGTGGTCTGGAGTAGAGTCCAGGCATTGGTATTTTTTTAGCGATTCTAATGTGCACTCAGTGTTAAGGACTCCTGTAGTAAGTATTCGATAAGTCTTTGTTGAATCCTTCTAAAAAGTTTTGTTGGTCAGCAGGCACATTCTCCTTAGCCACAATGACTATTTGATCATCTGCAGAGGAGGTTTTGAAGAAGTTCAAGACAGGGTCCCTGCTCTCAAGGGGCTTACAGCCCCAGAGGAGAAATAGGAGTACATGATTTGTAATATATAAAAGTACTAAATCAGTGGCACAACCATTGGTATAGTAAGATCAGGCCTGGGCGATCAGATGTCATGGGGAAGGTTGGGGCCTGAGAGGAGTGGTGGAAGGTAGGTAAGCAGGGAAGAGGAGGGGCCTCACACAGGACAGTAGTCATGACAACCCATTTCTTGAGGACATCCCTCGTCGCAGCTACTTTACACACATTATCCCAAATCTTATAGCTATGCAAGATCGTTTTATATCATCTCCATTTTATAGAAGAAGAAACTGAGGCTCAGGGGATTTAATTTCAAGGCCACAGCAGAATCAGGATTCAAGCCTAATACTAATTGATTCCAAAGCCTGTGTCCTTTCCACCGTAGCGTGCTGGGACCAGTGGGACCCAGACTCCCACTTCCTAGTTAGCACTGTAGCCCCAGGGACATGTAGCTTTCACCAAAGCCCGAAGTGGAGCAAGTCTTCTTCAGCTGGGGCCTTCTGGTCAGGGACACAGTGCTGGTGAAGCTCATATACATCCTTCGTCAATGTGGGGTCCCTGGACCTGCAGCAGCACTAGGACACTTCTTAGAAATGCAAATTCTCGGGACCCTTCCCAGATGTACTGAATCAGCAACGCCGGAGTGGGGGAGTGGGGGGACAGACCCAGCAATTTAAGAAGCCCTCCTGGTGATTGTGATGCAGCTGAAAATTTGAGAACCAAAGTTCAAGACTCTTCTTTATGGGTACAAATCAAGACCTCAGTTTGCTGTTGTGGCTAGTCTCTGAGCACCTGTGACGTGCAAATGGAGAGAAAAAACTGGTGGATTCCAACCCTGGAAAAGATGATTACCTGAATTTTAGCATCCCAGTTACTCTGATCAAGGAACTCAAATGTTAAAAGCAAGATCTGATAAGATGACTGAGTCTCCGTTCTAGAACAGTGTATAGATGCCAATAAAGGGCAATTCTCCGGTTGTGGGAAATATGTGATGGTGTTTTCTTCTTTGCAATTTTAAAACTTGGCCAATCCTAGAGAAAGCAAAACGATCTCTGTCCCAAGCAGTTTCACAGGGGCCTTGAGGTGCAGCCCTTCTGCAAATTGTCTGGTTTGCTCGAAAAGAACTTCTGGTCATTGATGCATTTCCTGTTTGGTCATTGACAGGAGGAAGTCATCGGAGATTTGAAACCAGGCACTGAATATCGAGTGAGCATAGCAGCTTACAGCCAGACGGGCAAAGGGCGGCTTAGCTCTCCTCAGCATGTTACCACTTTGCCCCAAGGTAAAATGGGTTCAATTCATTAAGAGTAGGAAAGCAATGGGTGCTATTCATTCATCCCTTCATTCAGTATATATCAATGAGGACCTACTATGTGCCAGGCGCTATGCAAGGCTCTGGTGGTAAACCAAAATAGTCACAGCCTTTGTCCTCTCAGAACTTAGTGGGGTGGGTCAAGACATTACCTAGTTAAGGTGTGGTCACAGACGGTGGTAAATGCTATCTAGTGCTGTCAGAACATGTAAAAGGAGATCCCATGCAGGGGTGAGGTGAGAATTCCCTGGGGAAATGACTACTAAGTGAAGGCCTGACCAGTAAGGGGGAATCAGGAAGGGGAGGAAGGGGAGTGGGAGAGGAGATTTTATAGGCAAAGGGAACCCAACAAAGGCTCATTGAGATGGCACTGTGCTGGGCACTGGGGGACAAAGGTGGCTCCATCATCACTGTTCACAAGCTCATTGTGGAGGGAGAAGCAGACGGTAGGTGAGCAGCTCCAGGCCATCTGAGGTCTGTGCAGTGGGCCCTGGAGCACTCCTCCACCCCAAGGCTCAGGGAAGTTTTAGAAAGATCCATATTTTTGGCCCAAAGTTTGAAAACTACATAGGATTCCTCTAGGAGAGACGGCAAGAAAAATGTTTCTGGCATGAGCAATAGTATAAGTAAAGGCTGGGAGATGTGAAAGTCTGGATATGAAAATAGTACCAGCAGTTCCCTTGGGGTGATAAGATCTTGGGTGATTCTTACATCTTTACACATAAAGTCATGAGAGCATGTCCCAAACATCCTACCATTGGTATGCATTATGATGGTTGGGGCAACACACACACACACGCGCATGCACACATGTGTGCTCATGCACACACACACATAGGAATTGAACTTGAATGACAGTAATGCTATGCATTTCATTTTCCTTGCAGGTGTCAATTCCGACATGCAAACAAAGATGAAAGGTTACTAGGAGGTGGGAGTGTAGTTGAGGGTTTTAAAGGGTATGCACCATTGTGTGTCCCAGAGCCAATGGTGTGGTCTTAATTTAATTAGATTTTCAGCCAGAGCATTGAGGGAAGGAGGGAAGCCCAGCTCTCATTATCTCAAACCTTACATGGTAAATCCAGCTGTGATTATTTTTTTGTGTTTGTTTGGCTTGGATTTGGAGGCTGTTCTGAATAGAGATATTCAGGCTGTAGGAAGCACATGTGCTTTTTATATATTAAACATCTCCAGCAGCAAAGACCACAGCCAACTCTAGGTGTTTGCTGTCCCACCTAGATTCCTGCCTGCCTCCAACAGCACCCCAGCAGCCGCATGTCACTGTGGTCTCAGATTCTGAGGTGGCCCTATCTTGGAAACCTGGAAAGAGTGAAGGAAGCTCCCCGATTCAGTACTATTCTGTGGAATTCATCAGGTAAGTTTGTGTGTCATACTCAAAGCCATATGTATCGACCTTAGGTATTCTAATGACAGAATACTGCATGGAGAGTTGTCTCCACTGCATGTGTATTTAAGAGATGACAAAGGCTTGAAGACCTATATTTATACTCTGTCCCCAGGCCAGCACCTGTGCCCACGCCTCTTCGGAGCCGGGTCATCTGGTAAACCTGGTGCTCACCCTACCTCTTCCTCATCTCCCCTCCACCATCAGGACTGTCCTAGGCTTTGAAAACTCCCCAGGCATCATTGCCAACAAGCCTGCCCACATTTCAAGCTTGAAACTTGCCTCCCTGGCTTTGGAACATTAGACCTGAAGTATAAATATTTGATAGTAGTTTTTTTTGAGGGAGGGGGAAAATGAATATAAGTCATTGTTTCCTCTGCATCCTTATTGCCACATCCTTATTACTGGCAGGTGTCTTGGTTTGGTTTCTGCTTTTTTTCTCTCATCTACTTCTCCAGTTCTTGTTACTCAGCTTATCGGAGAGTAGAAGAGTAAAGAGGAATTCTTCCAAAAGCTTACAGATAGAGAAACATGGATTCTCAATGCTGCTATGTAATTGTAAGCAAAAATAAGCAAAACAAAAACAAAAACAATGCACGCATGCACCCCCCTTCACACACATCCATGTACGTACCAAGCAAAAGGAGTTCCCAGTCTAAGGCCCTTCCTCTGAGCTCTAGCTGCAGTTGGAGTGTGAACTGAAGCAGCTGGAGGATACACACAAGGTCTGTAGAGTTAGTGTTCCCTCCATTAAAGGTGGTGGCATTTGGCTAAGGCCTGCTGCTTCATGGATTCTAAAGAGACTAGTTCAGCACCTCATTCCTGAGGCTCTCTGAAGCTGGGACCAAATGATTTCTGCCAAGATTTTGATCTGGCTTGATGTGGCTTGACTTCCTACCCTTCTCATCCATAGTGGAAAATAGATCCTTGTTTCTTCAGAGAAGTGCTGCACTGAGTCCCTTTAATGCCTAAGGACAGAGCTCGTTTCAGGCAAGACTTGTTGACTTCCAGGTGGCAGAAGCCTGGAAGATGAGGCAGAAATGTGGTGACTCCTGGGACTCGCAAGTCCAGTGGCAAATCTAGGTTCAGAGAGGATCCGATGTTTGCCAAAGCAGCCGTTTGTCCCCATCCATCTCTGTGCTATGCTTGCCCCTTTATTGGCTGCGTTTTCAAGCAGGCTTTTCTGGTGTGGTGGAAAGATGACCGCCAGACACCAAAGGCTTGCTATCTTCTAGCATAACTCCCCACTGAAAAAGAGCGGCCTTTTCTCAGTGGACCCATCGCAGGCTCAATGTCCATGCTAAGTGGCCAGCCTTGGGTTCCTTCTCTTTGAGCCAACCACTGTGGCCAGGGAGGAGGCTACACTAATTGATCAGGCATTTGCTCATATTCTGAGCTCTGGAACGAGGGTGTGGTGGGTCATTTACACCAAAGTACATGGATTGAGATAGTTCAGAAGGGTTGGTTCCTCCAAGGAAAATTGTGGTGTTATTAATGAAAAACGGGCAAAGCAGATGCTGGGAAAATGAGCGGGGGGAAGGATGCCCACTGCGAAGCTCCAGACCAATGCTCATTATTGAGGATAATCTCCCAGCCCTCCATTGAACAAATTTGGTAGGCAAAGCTGGAGTGTGCCTGGGATAGAAAAGATTCTAATCCTGTTTCCAGTAGTAGTTAAACATGAAACACTGCGAGTCCTAAAACTTCAGCTTGCTCATTCTTAAAACTCTGAGTGGAACTTAACATTTCTAACGCACTTATCTAGCCCCAGCAAAGCAAAATGTAAAACTTTGAAATTTGGGGAAATGCACAATTTTTCATTGTAGCCCAACAGACCATCTGTGTAGCCCCCAGCAAAGATGATGGCTATCATTTATTTTTAATGTTGTGCTAAGCCATGTATTTTGAAAAACGGTTTTAAGTCTGGCATATTGGCAAAAGGTAGAAAATGCAGTTTCTTAACCTGCGTGCCCTACTGAACCTGGACGATAAAAGGTATTCATTGAGTTTAGAACTAGAAGAACTGGAAGAAAGATCTGTTGCCATCACCTGCCGGCCCGGAAGCCAGGTGCGAGTCACTTCCTGTCCCGAAAACTCAGCGCCTCTTAGAGTTTGGGGTCCCCCCACAGGCTGGCCAGATACAGCGGCTTGAGTGCAAGTCAGTCGTTTTATTTGGAAGCAGGAATGAGAAGGTGGGGAGAGGGAGACGGGGAAGGAGGATGTATAACTGTGTCCCCGAAGTCACTTCTGCAGAGAACAGGGTCTTCCGTGGGGGCTTGATTTCACTGAGCTCTCCCTGAAGTATGCAGAATTCCTCTCAAACTTGCCTATCCAAAGGACGGGTCCACACTGCAGCTGCTGCTGAAACCAGAAGTGGGACAAGGGGGGTGATGTGAGCCCCACAGGCATTGACCGCCAGTCCTTGTCTGCAATATAGGGGTGATAACCTTCCAGCCTTACAGTGTGTGGTCAGGAGGATTGGCTGCAATCACATAGGAGAAAGAGCTTTGTAGATGTTAAAACCTACAAGAGTGTATGGTATATATGGGTGTTTTGTACCTATGTTTAATAATTCTACTTCTTCACTGAGAAAAATGCACTTTAGCATTCAGAACAGCCTCTGACATTTGAAGGCTCAGGTCCCAGATTTTTATGTATTGACATTTAAAAATTGTATACCATTCTACCAAATTAATTTTTTTAAAGAATCTGTTTATCTTGACAAATACAACTTTACAGTGTTCTGGAAAGCTAACTTTGAATTTAGAGTTCTTGGACATCTTGGAGTTCCAAATGGAACATGGTGGAATGGGAGAGCTGCTTGCCCCCTGTTTCCAGCCCCAGTGCTAAGATCTCTCTGCCTCTATTATCTCTTCCAGAATATGTGACTCTGGTCACATGATTTTACCTCAGAAGCTCCATGTCCCCATCTGTAATAGTAAGCTGCTGTATCCCTCATTACAGAATTGTTCCTATAGTCTTTACAAAATGTTTCCACATCATAGACATTTAATGGCTGTTTGTTTCCTTCCCTCCACACCACGATTTCCCTTTTACAAGGAAAGAAATTGAGGCTCAAGTGCTTAAATTGCTTTGCCACGGTAAAAATGACTGGTTGGGGACAGAAACACAATCAGAAGTCTCCTGACTTCCACCCAGTGCTCTTTTTGTGAAACCCTACATCCCTTTCATGTCTGTGATCCACCGGAGATGGTGAATGCCGTAGACTCAGCCCGCCCAGAGCCCTGCTGGGAAGGAACCTTGAAGCCTCATCTTGGGCTGCTGTTTAATGTTGTTCCAGAAGGAAAGCTTTCACGACTTGTTGTGGTATTTAAATGTTTGGCCTCAGAACAAATCCCCACATTCATTTGTAAACATCTCAGAGCCTATCCCATTCCAGAGAGTGCTCCTGGGTATCTTTAGAGAGAGCTTTGTGAGCTCTAAATCAGGCACTACGAAAGACTTTTGGGGGTCTTTCGTCATTATTGTATTTTCCCCAGAAAGGTCTGCCTTATGTTAGTATTCAATGCCTTTTGCCCAGATACATCTTGTGTGCACAGACACCTGGGACAAGCCTTTGTGTGAGCTGAAAGTTTCTTGTTGTAGCCAAGAGGCAGGTCTTTGGCAAGCCAAGGCTCGGAAACTAGAAATCAGGTTCCCACCAGAAGTTATCGTCAGATTTCAGTTCTCCTGTAAGTCCGGTCTCTGGAAGATGAGCTTCTCCTCCCTCTCTCTGCCTTGGTAGGCGCTTATACATCGGTTGTTCTTCTTATTCAGTGAGGATGATGATATCAAAGGCATTGCTAAGAAATTGTCGAAAAAGCTTTTAAAGAGGCATTTAACTGGCTGATAAAAGATTAACCGGAGAAATTATACTGGGCCAGAGTATGGGGGTACTGACTGCATATTTGCTAGTTTTGGTGAAATTTCAGGTGAACATTATGTATTTGTGGTGCTCTCTTGAGTCATGGGCTTAAGACCAAGCAAATTTTTTGTTTCTCATCTAGCTTCTGCCTCCTCAAAATGGGGGACACCCATAGGGTGACCCCCCTGAAGGGGTGCTCTCAGTGACTTGGTGTCTGGCTCAGGGAGGATGAAGCTTTAGATGAAAGTAATCTTCTAATCTCCCCTGAATTTGGCCTGGGGGCTATTTATTCGCTTCTTCTCCAAGAGTGGATTTCTTTATATTTAATCAGTGTAGAAAAGATTTGAAGAGGCAAATTCTAGTAAGCCTATAGGCTGTAAGACATTTTGCAGTGTTTTTAAAACTTTTACCTGCTTTTTTAAAACACAAAAGCCCTGCATTTGAGGTGAAGGAGAATTTTTTTTTTCCTAAAGTAATACTGAAAATTTCTTTGGGGGCAGCAATACTTACTGTTTATTAAAGTAAGAACCAAGCATAAATATAGCTACCTATGACTTGAAATATTTTGGCTATAAATATCTGAGAAACTTTTCTCCTTCTGCCTAAGAATTTCCCCAGGGTAAGTGCCTTTCTCATAAGCAAAAAATATATGCTATGGTGGCAATGAAAACGAAAAGCCTGGAAAAATATTCCTTACCTCTGATGTTCCAGTTGGGGTGCCATGCCCCACATATGCTATCTGTCAGCTTGGTTAAAGTTTTCATTTAAGGATAGTTTTTCTGTATGTGTGACCTGATGGGTTAAAATTGTTTGAGCTTTGCATTGACCAATTGCTGGAGAGGGTAGATTAAAGCTTTCAGTGGCTGGTTTTTTTTTTTTTTTTTTTTTTAAAGATTTTATCTATTTATTTGACAGAGAGAGAGAGAGATGACAAGCAGGCAGAGAGAGAGGGGGAAGCAGGCGCCTCGCTGAGCAGAGAGCCTGATGCAGGGCTCGATCCCAGGACCCTGAGATCATGACCTGAGCCGAAGGCAGAGGTTCAACCCACTGAGCCACCCAGGCGCCCCCGTTTGTTTGTTTTTTTCAAGTTTTTATTCAAATTCCAACTTGTTAACGTAAGTGTACTGTTCATTTCAGATGTACAATATAGTGATTCGACACTTCCATACATCACCGGTGCTCATCACAAGTGCCCTCCTTCATCCTTGTCGCCCACTTAACTGATCCCCCCACCAACCTCCCCTTTGGCAACTATCAGTTCTCTATAGTTAAGAGTCTGTTTCTTAGTCTGCCTCTCTCTCTTTTCTCCCCCTTCGCTCATTCGTTTCTTAAATTCCACCTATGAGTGATAGCGGCTCTTTTTAATAAAAAGTCCACCACTGGCTTATTTGGAGTCCATGTGAAAGTTCAAAATATTTCTGTGTATGTATTAAGGACACTGGTCAACAGATGTTGATCTCAGTCTCAGTCCAAGACAGTTATACGAATAAAAGAGAAAAAGCAGTGTGTCTCTTTTCCCTTTCACACCTTTCTGCTTAAGTAATCCCCGGTCCCTTGCAGATGCCTTCCATAACAAGACTTGCAAAATTCATCTTCACACAGGGCTGCTTCTAAGCTGATTGCAGTGCCTACGGATTGGCTTTTCTTGAGAATCTTAAGGTCATACACACTTGGGCAGGTTTTTAAAATTATTTCACAAATTGATATTTTTGTCAAAGTCATCTGTCTTTCCATCCCATCAAAAACTCTTCCTTAATCTGCAAGTAACAAATGAATTTAATTAGTTTGCTCACAGGAAGTTACCTTGTAAAGGCTGTTACTAAAATGAAGGTGAAATCTGGGATTCAGAATAGAAGCTGAATGGATTATGGATTTTCCTTGAGTAGTTTTAAGGGATGACGTGATTTGACTCATGGTCAAGGTCACAGCCTCTGAAGGTTAAAGTTTCTCATTTAGAATTGAGACTTTAGAGAACAAACTGATGGTTACCAGAGGGGAGGTGGGGGGATGGGTGAAACAGGTGATGGGGATTAGGGCGTGCACCTGTTGTGATGAGCACCAGGTGTTGTATGGAAGTGTTGAATCACTATATTATACACCTGAAACTAATATAACACGGTATGGTAACTATACTGGAATTAAAGTAAAACTTAATAAAGAAAGAATCAAGACTTAGAGTCCAATTTTTGGTTTCATCTTTCAAGTCAGAATCTGTTCAAATGTGGAATCAGAAGACACAGCTTGGAGCTGGCCTCTAGACTTGGCCACAAATTGCTCAATTCCAGTTCTTAGCTTCCTTATGTGTAAAATCAGGCTGAACCGTCTGCCCCCTAAACCCCAGAGACTCTGACTGCTGTTCTCCCCCCAACCACTTCCAAGCTGTGTCATCTTAACTTCTCTTTGTCTCTAACAGAAGAATGGGGATAACAGTTCATTTGCCTCATGGAGTTGTTGTGAGATTAAATGAGCTGATGCTCACGAACCGTCCAGAACAGCTCAGAACAGCTCTGGGCACTCAAAAGTGCTCAGTCAGTGTGAACCATTGTTATTATGGCTTTGGGGATAGATCTCTTCTGCTTTCATATAGAGCCATCTTCTTTCCTGGTTAGAAGTCTTTACGTTTGCCATTCTCTGCCAGGATAGTTCTTCTGCCTCTTTACCTGGCTAACTCTTATTCATTCTTCAGGACCCCTGCTGAAGTACCACCTCCTCCAGGAAGCCTTCCTTGAACCCCTGCCCCCTCCCCAGACAAGGTTAGGTACACCTGTAACATTTACTTGCGACACTCAGGACACTTGTAGTTAATTACTTGTCCAAGGTCTGTCCTTCTCGGCAGGACATGAGGGCAACGTCTTGACTTGCTCCCCTTTGTGGTACCTAGCACCTAGCCTGGGGTGACCATACCACGCATCACATAGGTGCTAGTGAACATGTGGACACAGTCATGGGATCGAATTTAGGGAATACTCAAACTAGCTGGAATGTTGCACGAGTTCCTCAAGCTCTCTGAGCCCTACTTTCATCCACTGTAAAGTATGGATGATGACAGTGGCTACCTCGGGAGGCTTGGGAAGATGAAAAGCTTTCTGTGCAGCACTTAGAGAGGCAGCTTATGGAAGATTTTTTTTTATGTTGGTTCTTTTCTTTACCCTAAGCCACATGGAAGTGGAAATGTATTGGTACATGAACAGGGGGCGGGGGGATCAATGAATCCTTTACCACTAATCTCAGAGGCCACAACACACCTTACCAACTGCAGAAGTGTAAGCCAGGCAAAACCCAACATGGATCTACCCATACGTCTCCCTCCTCTCCCCCCATCCCAAGTTATCTATTGCTTTTGTTTTCTTATCATAAAAGGAATATCGGTATAGCAAATAATACAGAATGTAAGGCTAACTTGGAAGTTCTCCTTGTTATTTTATTTCATATTGAATTATAACTTGCGTTTTGAGCTCTTCATAATATGTAAGTGAATAGCCAACTTTTTTCGTAGCATTTTACTAGAGTTTATGACAATAATTGGGCAAATGGCTATAATATTTAATAGTGATGTAGCCTTGTTTTTCTTTTCCTGCCCCCAAAACCACAGAGCTTAAAATATTTAAAGAATTGTTCTTATACAGTTAATTAATTTGGGGAATAATGGGGAAAAAATGAGAGATCTTCCTTTCCTTTCAAGGAAGTGTTTAGGAAGTTGCACCATTTAAGTATAATAAGCCTTCCTTACCACCATCACCAGAATTAGAAATAAGCAAGAATAGTCTTGCTTGATGTCAGCTAAGATTTCATATTAACAAGTGGCGCTTCACAAAAAAATTCCTTTTTCTTATCTTTAGTTTCCAAATCCAAGATCTTAGAACCACCTTCCAGACTAATGCCTGATCCCAGCCATTCTGGGAGCCAGCAAGTTCCTCTAGGATCTTAGGCTCAAATGGAAGGGTGGTTCTGAATGTTTTTGTAGAAATCTGACCTACAGTTCTACGAGTCGATCCCTTAAGGATTCCATCCTTCCTACCATGAGCTACCCTGATGTAATCCCTGGTCAGATTGATGGGAGGTCACATAAATTGAGTTTTTGTGCAACAGCATTGGGAACCATTTGTAAACTGTAAATGCAAGTGTGCTCTCCAGTTGTCCTGCTTGGGACACATTGCCAGCTGAGTTTATCATTACTCCATTCTATCCATCCGTTTGCCATTTGGTTGGGTTGAACCAATTCATAAATAAAGAAGGCTGAAAGCTGAAGGTCAAGTAATGCATCTTTTTTTTTTTTTTTTTTTTAACTGTGACTACTTAGTGGTTTTGGACTTTCCTCTGCAATTCATTTTAGTACAGAGCAAATCCTGCATCAAACCAGTCTGCAAAATTGACAGAAAATCAGAGGCTCTTCAATGTGTGAGGTTTTCTCTTCCCCTCTTGTGTTCGCCCTGGATAATCTGTGGGATCTTGTCTCTTCTCTTAGAGCACGGTGTTTCATCTGCAGTGTGTAGATTCCCAAGGGGTCCATGGATGAAGTTCAAGGGGTCCTTGGACTTTGGTTGGACAAAAATTGCATTCTTAGCTTATCAACTGAAATGTAATGTTCCCTTCAAATATGAGTATAGTCAACAAACCGCAGTAGTAGTAGCAGTTTCTGTGGCTTTGTCACTAATAGAATCACAGGTATGTTCTTATCCCATTACAACTGTTGTACATGTCTCAGAGTACCAGTCATGCTTATCACTACTTTGAAATAATTGTAGTTATTAAATCCATTGCTAGGTATTGTTACTTAATGTATTAATAAAGATGTGTGTCTATTATCATAATCATAATTTTTATTGTTTAGATCACTGTTTTCAATATAATTGGTGTCCTTTTTGATCCTAATATTTTGTTTGATGTAGTTAAAAATGTTATTCTGAGATAATAATAATAAAATATTATTCTGAGAAGGCATAGACCTTCCATAGACGGTTGAAGTGGCCCAAAGGTAAAGACTGTTGTCTCTGATCAGGGGTTGGCAAACTTTTTTTCACAGGGTCAGGTAGTAAATATTTTGTGCTTTCCCAGCTCTTTGGTCTCTGTCTCAACTACTCAATTCTGCCACTGTAGCAAGAAAACAGTCATAGACAATACCTAAACAAATGATTGTGGTTATGTCCGCAAAAAACTTTATTTACAAAAATAGGCAGCAGGCTGAAGTTTTCCACCCCCTGATTTAGGACATCGTGTTATTCTCAAGGCCAAATTTTGAAGCTATTTCAATTCATCTTAGCCAACCATTATCAGATACCTACTGTGTGCCTGTGTTCATCCAAACATGTGCATATTGAGTATCTTCTTTGTGCAAAGCATGTACAAGAGATTTAGGGGTCAAACAGCTCTGCCCCTGCTTGGACAATCCAGTGAGGAAGGCAGAGGAGGGCGTAGTCCCAAGCGGTGAGTGTTGCAGGCGGGGGTGGGGACCAGGGGCCTAGAGGAATACCAGCTTGACATCTGACACAGTTTTGAAGGAGTCTGGGAAGGCTTTTTACAGGAGCTAAGAAGGACACGTTGGTGATAACCAGGCAAAGGAGAGGCAAGACACAGCATGAAAAGGGTCAAGACAAGAGAAGCTACTTGAGCAATGGCTTGGAGGCAAGAAGAAAATGTTCCTGGGATTGCTTAGAAAGTCTGACGCTTTGTGAGGCACGAAATAAGGCTAGATGGGTAAAGGCATAATATCCTACCACGAGCAAGAAAGGGTCAGAGTATGAGCAAGAAAGGCATAAAATAACAGAGCTCACGGTTGTCCTAAAGGGAGTAGGAGCTATGGAGAGTGGTAAGCAGGAGAGAAACTGATAGTATTTGCATTTTTGAAAAATCACCCAGACTTTCCCAGGAACACAGAGATGAATAACACAATCAGCATGCCTAATGAGCTCACAGCTAGTAGGAAAGGCAGAAATATAAAATAACATTAGAAGGTGGTACAATCGTGTAACATTAGAATCAGATTTAAGATGTGGGAGAGTCCTGAGCAGAGTCTTCTTAGTTCTATTTCTGAGATGATGCTTAGAAGGAATAACATGAAGGAAAATATTTAGGAAAGGAGCCTCCAAATAATCTAAGGTTCTCCCAAAAACATTAAATCATGGAATGGTAGATCGGATGCTGAGGGAAGGAGGCCACACATATCTCTGGCGTACTATAATTAGGCTTTTGGTCCACTCCCTCTCAGACCAGTCCAGTGGCCTCTACTGTCAAGGCCATTCTGGATGTTCTGCTGAATCCCCTGGAGGACTGTTTTCTGCACCAACAAATTCCATTCTCAAAAGTATTTTCCTAGCAGGATTTAACCATTCTTAGCCCTGTTTCCTAGTTAATGTCTGCCGCACGAACTTCATTCCTCAGCCCAGCTCCAACTTTCT